>CM062505.1:9106418-9244565 GCA_031479575.1 Coregonus ussuriensis
CAAAAAAAGTATCACGGCAACTGGTTTGATACATTCACCTCTGAAGGTAAATAATGTCTTACATTCAGTCATCTTTCTCTGATTTGTCATCCTAAGGGTCCCAGAGATAAAATGTAGCATAGTTTTGTTTGATAAAACAACTTTTTTTATATTCAATGTAGGAACTGGGTTATACAGTTTGAAAAAAACCCCTGCTGTCCTCTGGCTCCACACCCACCCCGCCCGTCCTTCTAGATGTGTGAGAGAGAGAGAGACTCGAAGTGGACGAGATGATTGAGAGACGAGAGAGAAGAGAGAGAGAGAAGAGAGAGAGAGAGAGAGAGAGAGAGAGAGAGAGAGAGAGAGAGAGAGAGAGAGAGAGAGAGAGAGAGAGAGAGAGAGAGAGAGAGAGAGAGAGAGAGAGAGAGAGAGAGAGAGAGAGAGAGAGAGAGAGAGAGAGAGAGAGAGAGAGAGGAGAGAGAGAGAGAGAGAGAGAGAGAGAGAGAGAGAGAGAGAGAGACGTGAGGTGGAAGAGAGAGTAAAAGAGAGAGAGAGAGACGTGAAGTGAAGTGGACAGAGAGAGTAAGAGAGAACGTGAGAGAGAGAGAGAGAGAGGAGTGAATCAATGTCTGAGTGAGGGGAACTCGAGACAGAGCAGATATTTGCACAACATAACAAATGTTTGGGTGAATAAAGAGTCCGAGAAAGATCTGGAGAAAAGAACTGTGTGCCAATACCAGGGCCCATAGGGACTCTGGCCAAAGTAGTTGCACTATATAGTGAATATGGTGCCATTTGGGATTGCACACACAAGCATTCTTGGGTAATTAAATACATAGCAGTTTTGATACAGCTCCATTTTGAGTGTGTAATGTATTTCAATACTGATGCTGGCTCAAAATGCTTTTTGTCATGGTCTGGAGTCTGCTCCAATCTATGCTGACCTCTCTGATCTGGGCTTAACTTTTGTATACATCCTCACTCTGCTCAGACATGGCGTTAGGTCTAATTATGTGTGTCTGTGTGTGTGTGCGTTGCACTTGCGTGCGTTTGTGTGTTTATTCAGTTCTTTGAGATTGTTGTGCTTGCAGGTGTTTGTGTGTCTGTCTGCTATTGTGTGAGTGAATGTGTGTGTGGAGTTACAGTGGGGAAAAAAGTATTTAGTCAGCCACCAATTGTGCAAGTTCTCCCATTTAAAAAGATGAGAGAGGCCTGTAATTTTCATCATAGGTACACGTCAACTGTGACAGACAAATTGAGAAAAGAAATCCAGAAAATCACATTGTAGGATTTTTTATGAATTTATTTGCAAATTATGGTGGAAAATAAGTATTTGGTCACCTACAAACCAGCAAGATTTCTGGCTCTCACAGACCTGTAACTTCCTTCTTAAGAGGCTCCTCTGTCCTCCACTCGATACCTGTATTAATGGCACCTGTTTGAACTTGTTATCAGTATAAAAGACACCTGTCCACAACCTCAAACAGTCACACTCCAAACTCCACTATGGCCAAGACCAAAGAGCTGTCAAAGGACACCAGAAACAAAATTGTAGACCTGCACCAGGCTGGGAAGACTGAATCTGCAATAGGTAAGCAGCTTGGTTTGAAGAAATAAACTGTGGGAGCAATTATTAGGAAATGGAAGACATACAAGACCACTGATAATCTCCTCGATCCTGGGGCTCCACGCAAGATCTCACCCTGTGGGAGTCCAAATGATCACAAGAACGGTGAGAAAAACCCTAGAAACACATGAGGGGGACCTAGTTGAATGACCTGCAGAGAGCTGGGACCAAGAGTAACAAAGCCCTGACCATCAGTAACAACACTACGCCGCCAGGGACTAAAATCCTGCAGTGCCAGACGTGTCCCACGGCTCTAAGCCAGTACATGTCCAGGGCCCGTTTGAAGTTTGCTAGAGTGCATTTGGGTATGATCCAGCAGAGGATTGGGAGAACGTTCATATGGTCAGGATGAAACCAAAATATAACTTTTTGGTAAAACTCAACTCGTCGTGTTTTGGAGGACAAAGAATGCTGAGTTGCATCCAAAGAACACCATACCTACTGTGAAGCATGGGGGGTGGAAACATCATGCTTTGGGGCTGTTTTTCTGCAAAGGGACCAGGACGACTGATCCGTGTAAAGGAAAGAATGAATGGGGCCATGTTATCGTGAGATTTTGAGTGAAATCCTCCTTCCATCAGCAAGGGCATTGAAGATGAAATGTGGCTGGGTCTTTCAGCATGACAATGATCCCAACACACGCGCCAGGGCAACGAAGGAGTGGCTTCGTAAGAAGCATTTCAAGGTCCTGGAGTGGCCTAGCCAGTCTCAAGATCTCAACCCCATAGAAAATCATTTGGAGGGAGTTGAATGTCTGTGTTGCCCAGCGACAGCCCCAAAACATCACTGCTCTAGAGGAGATCTGCATGGAGGAATGGGCCAAAATACCAGCAACAGTGTGTGAAAACCTTGTGAAGACTTACAGAAAACGTCTTTGGACCTCTGTCATTGCCAACAAAGGGTATTATAAACAAAGTATTGAGAAACTTTTGTTATTGACCAAATACTTATTTTCCCACCCATAATTTGCAAATAAATTCATTAAAAATCCTACAATGTGATTTTCTGGATTTTCTTTTCTCATTTTGTTTGTCATAGTTGACGTGTACCTATGATGAAAATTACAGGCCTCTCTCATCTTTTTAAGTGGGAGAACTTGCAACAATTGGTGGCTGACTAAATACTTTTTTTTCCCCCAACTGTAGCTACTTCAACAGTGAATAATAAAGTCCATCCCTTCCTGTTTACTGAGGGGTTCCATCTCTTCCTGTTAACTGAGGGGATCTATCTCTTCCTGTTAACTGACGGGTTCCATCTCTTCCTGTTAACTGACGGGTTCCATCTCTTCCTGTTAAACTGACGGGATTCCATCGCTTCCTGTTTACCTGAGGGGTTCCATCTCTTCCTGTTAATGACGGGTTCCATCGCTTCCTGTTTACTGAGGGGTTCCATCTCTTCCTGTTACTGACGGGTTCCATCGCTTCCTGTTAACTGACGGGTTCCATCGCTTTCCTGTTAACTGAAGGGTTCCATCGCTTCCTGTTAACTGACGGGTTCCATCGCTTCCTGTTAACTGAGGGGTTCTATCGCTTAATGCTTACTGAGGGGTTCCATCTCTTCCTGTTTAACTGAGGGTTCCATCTCTTCCTGTTAACTGACGGGTTCCATCGCTACCTGTTAACTGACGGGTTCTATCGCTTAATGCTTACTGAGGTGTTCCATCTTTCATGTTAACCTCTATAAGATCGGTGTCCCGTATACGGGACGGTTGAGCTAACGTGCGCTAATGTGATTAGCATGACTGTTGTAAATAACAGCAAACTTTCCAGGACATAGACATGTCTTATATGGGCAGAAAGCTTACATTCCTGTTAATCTAACTGCACTGTTCAATTTATAGTAGCTATTACAGTGAAAAAATACCATGCTATTGTTTGAGGAGGGCACAACGACAAAAAACTTATCACGGCAACTGGTTTTGATACATTCACCTCTGAAGGTAAATAATGTTCTTACATTCAGTAATCTTTCTCTGATTTGTCATCCTAAGGGTCCCAGAGATAAATGTAGCATAGTTTTGTTTGATAAAATCAATTTTTATATTCAAATGTAGGAACCTGGGTTCTACAGTTTGAACCCCCTGCTGTCTCTGGCTCCACACCCACCCCGCCCGGCCGTCTAGATGTGTGAAAGTTAGTGTATAAGCTAATGATCCATCATGTAAAATGTTTGCATGCATGACTGTAAGACATGACCATATTATTATTATTATATTATGTATGACATTCCTGGGTGTGTATAAACTTACATTTTGTATTGCCATATTTGTATGTTCTCTATAGTTATGTACTTGAAAATGTATCAAATTGACCAATTCAGCACATTTGGGCAGACTTGATACAAAATAGTCCAGTATTGCAATGCTTCACTGGATCAATCAGAAAGTTTGCACACACACTGCTGTCATCTCGTGGCCAAAATCTAAATTGCGCCTAAACTGCAATATTATATTGTTGCCTTTATCTTGCATTTCAAAGATGATAAAAAATATATAAATAAAGGAAAATGCATGTTATTTTGTTTGAATTATCTTTTACCAGATCTAATGTGTTATATTCTCCTACATTAAACTTCTAAGTGTTTCCTTTCAAATGGTATCAATAATATGCATATCCTTGCTTCAGGTCGTGAGCTACAGGCAGTTAGATTAGGGTATGTCATTTTAGGCGAAATGGAAAAAAAGGTTCCGATCCTTAAGAGGTTAACTGAGGGGTTCCATCTCTTCCTGTTTACTGAGGGGTTAAATCTCTTCCTGTTTACTGAGGGGTTCAATCTCTTAGTGTTTACTGAGGGGTTCCATCTCTTCCTGTTTACTGAGGGGTTCCACCTCTTCCTGTTCACTGAGGGGTTCCATCTCGTAGTGCTTACTGAGGGGTTCCATCTCTTCCTGTTTACTGAGGGGTTCCATCTCTTCCTGTTCACTGAGGGGTTCCATCTCGTAGTGCTTACTGAGGGGTTAAATCTCTTCCTGTTTACTGAGGGATTCCATCTCTTCCTGTTTACTGAGGGGTTAAATCTCTTCCTGTTTACTGAGGGGTTCAATCTCTTCCTGTTTACTGAGGGATTCCATCTCTTCCTGTTCACTAAGGGGTTTCCATCTCGTAGTGCTTACTGAGGGGTTCAATCTCTTCCTGTTTACTGAGGGGTTCAATCTCTTAGTGTTTACTGAGGGGTTCCATCTCTTCCTGTTTACTGAGGGGTTCCACCTCTTCCTGTTCACTGAGGGGTTCCATCTCGTAGTGCTTACTGAGGGGTTCCATCTCTTCCTGTTTACTGAGGGGTTCCATCTCTTCCTGTTCACTGAGGGGTTCCATCTCGTAGTGCTTACTGAGGGATTCCATCTCTTCCTGTTTACTGAGGGGTTAAATCTCTTCCTGTTTACTGAGGGGTTCCATCTCTTCCTGTTTACTGAGGGGTTCAATCTCTTAGTGTTCACTGAGGGGTTCCATCTCGTAGTGCTTACTGAGGGATTCCATCTCTTCCTGTTCACTAAGGGGTTCCATCTCGTAGTGCTTACTGAGGGGTTCCATCTCGTAGTGTTTACTGAGGGGTTCCATCTCTTCCTGTTTACTGAGGGGTTCCATCTTGTAGTTTTTACTGAGGGGTTCCATCTCTTCCTGTTTACTGAGGGGTTCCATCTCTTCCTGTTTACTGAGGGGTTCCATCTTGTAGTGTTTACTGAGGGGTTCCATCTCTTCCTGTTTACTGAGGGGTTCCATCTTGTAGTGTTTACTGAGGGGTTCCATCTCGTAGTGCTTACTGAGGGGTTCCATCTCGTAGTGTTTACTGAGGGGTTCCATCTCGTAGTGCTTACTGAGGGGTTCCATCTCTTCCTGTTTACTGAGGGGTTCCATCTTGTAGTGTTTACTGAGGGGTTCCGTCTCTTCCTGTTTACTGAGGGGTTCCATCTCTTCCTGTTAACTGAGGGGTTCCATCTCGTAGTGTTTACTGAGGGGTTCCATCTCTTCCTGTTTACTGAGGGGTTCCATCTCGTAGTGCTTACTGAGGGGTTCCATCTCGTAGTGCTTACTGAGGGTGTTTTCAGTAGCAGCTCTGGTCCCTGAGGCTGCCACTCTGCACAGGACACAATGGCTGATAATCCTGACTGAGGCAGAGGCTGCAAGTAGATTAGCAAACAGCCACTTCCTCTGTCTGACTGTTTGACTGTCTGGCTGTCTGGCTGGTTGGCTGGCTGGCTGGCTCTGGCTGTCTGTCTGTCTGTCTGTCTGTCTGTCTGGCTGTCTGGCTGGTTGCCTGAATTCTCCAGTCAGGCTAGTTGAACTGGGGATGAGAGGTATGTTAGGGAATATTGTTGGCACAATGGACAGCAATTGTCACAATCTAGCCACTGTAGAGCATGGACTCTATCAGAAACAGTTTCAAGTTGCCTCACATGCGCCATCCTCTACCTTGTGAATCAATCTCTCTTAATTTATTGATTGATTAGTTGATATAATGTATAGATTTTCTGCCTCATTTCACAGTGATCCTTGGCACTTTCTGGTGACTTTCTTTTGATGACATCTGCCGAGACACTGGTCTCAGAACAGAGGACCTACCAGCTGTCATGAACAACAGAGAGCTATGCTTGCCATCATGTCGCATATTTAACCGCCATAAACAAGTAGGAAACGTATGTAATTATTATCAAAATAGCTAAAACCTCACCACATCAATCTAAATCACAAACACAAATTCAAATAACTAAATCATGTTTCCGGACCATCCTGTGAATGGAACAACAATCCCAGCCTTCCTGTTGCACTGTCAATACAAGCACTCACAGCATCATTCAGCTTAATTGGCTGCTTTCTGCCTACAAACTCTGCACAGACACTTTACCAGGAAAAAACACAACACGAAGCATTAGGTGTGCTTGCCAAATGGCATTCTATTCCCTACATAGTGCACTACTTTTGACCAGAGCCCATGGACCCTTGTCAAAAGTAGTGCACTATATAGGGAATATGGTGCCCTTTGGGACACAGCTAGATGTGGATGTTTTTCCCCTGTCTGTACCTTTCTAATAATGTCTCCCAGCAGCGGTTAGTGGTAATGGGAGGAAATAGGGCTATAGAGTAAAGTAGCACATCACCGCTCTATCTCCAGACCTCGACTGAGTCGAAAATGGCACCCTATTCCTTACAGAATGCACTACTTTCGACCAGGGCCCATAGGGTTCTGGTAAAATGAAATGGACTACGTAGCGAATAGGGTTTCATTTGGTACACAGACCTCCATTCTCTCTCATTAGCCCTCTCTTCTCTGGCTTGATGCTTTGTGTTTACAGTCCACTTCTCTACGGTTCTGCCACAATGGCCCTCTCCTGTCAATGTTCTCAGAACTGTGTCATGAATCATGCTTCCAGAAGCATCTAGAACTCATTATGATGTTCCAGAAGAGGTCAAGGTGAGACGTTGGGGTGAAGGTAGAGAGAGAGAGAGAGCGAGAGCGAGAAAGAGAGAATGCTATTTGGCCCTAAACAGAGAGTACACAGTGGCAGAATATCCGACCACTTGACTGACCCAAACTTAAGGAAAGCTTTGACTATGTACAGACTCAGTGAGCATAGCCTTGCTATTGAGAAAGGCCGCCAAAGGCAGACCTGGCTCTCAAGAGAAGACAGGCTATGTGCACACTGCCCACAAAATGAGGTGGAAAATGAGCTGCACGTTCTAACCTCCTGCCAAATGTATGACCATATTAGAGACACATATTTCCCTCAGATTACATAAAGATTTCGAAAACAAATCCAATTTTGATCAACTCCCATATCTATTGGGTGAAATACCACAGTGTGCAATCACAGCAGCAAGATTTGTGACCTGTTGCCACAAGAAAAGGGCAAGCAGTGAAGAACAAACCCCATTGTAAATGCAACCTATATTTATGTTTATTTATTTTCCCTTCTGTACTTTAACTTTTTGTGAGTATAATGTTTACTGTTAATTTTGTATTGTTTATTTCACTTTTGTTTATTATTTATTTCACTTAAATAATAAATAAATAAATAATTAGTCATTTAGCAGACGCTCTTATCCAGAGCGACTTACAGGAGCAATTAGGGTTAAGTGCCTTGCTCAAGGGCACATCGACAGATTTTTCACCTAGTGGGCTCGGGGATTAGAACCAGCGACCTTTCGGTTACTGGCACAACGCTCTTAACCACTAAGCTACCTGCCGCCCCACTTGCTTTGGCAATGTAAACATATGTTTCCCATGCCAATAAAGCCCCTTAAATTGAATTGAATTGAGAGAGAGAGAGAGAGAGAGAGAGAGAGAGAGAGAGAGAGAGAGAGAGAGAGAGAGAGAGAGAGAGAGAGAGAGAGAGAGAGAGAGAGAGAGAGAGAGAGAGAGAGAGAGAGAGAGAGAGAGAGAGAGAGAGAGAGAGGACACTGTCACATGTTACACAACTCCATACACACTGACATATTTACTTTGATGTCTGAGACCTGTATTTTCCGCTCTCTCTGTGAAGGGTATGAAAACATACTTTGCATAATCCAATGGTTTGCCCAGTAAGGTGACCCATAGGGAAGTGAAGAGGAGGATTCCTCATCACTGCGTCACGCCTCTTCCTTTACTATTAGAAATACAAGGACCACTACTCCTATTATAAGGACTGCTACTCCTATTATAAGGACCGCTACTCCTATTATAATGACCACTACTCCTATTATAAGGACCACTACTCCTATTATAAGGACCGCTACTCCTATTATAATGACCGCTACTCCAATTATAAGGACTGCTACTCCAATTATAAGGACCACTACTCCTATTATAAGGACTGCTACTCCTATTATAAGGACTGCTACTCCTATTATAAGAACTGCTACTTCCATTATGGTCCTGAGCAGAAGGGTTGTGAAAGCCGCTGTTTCCAGGTACTTCCCATTGGACGCCTGCACAATCAATTTCCTGAGCCATTATTTATGTGGTTTTACCTACATTTACATTACATTTTAGTCATTTAGCAGACGCTCTTATCCAGAGCGACTTACAGGAGCAATTAGGGTTAAGTGCCTTGCTCAAGGGCACATTAACGTCATTTAGCAGACGCTCTTAGCCAGAGCGACTCACAAATTGGTGCGTTCACCCCTATAGCCAGTGGGATAACCACTTTACAATTTGGGGGGGGGGAGAGAGAGGCCAGTTAACAGTACAGTAAGGAGAGGGGAGGGAGAGGCAGATTAACAGGACACTAAGGAGAGGGGAGAGAGAGGCCGGTTAACAGGACACTACGGAGAGGGGAGAGAGAGGCCGGTTAACAGGACACTACGGAGAGGGGAGAGAGAGGCCGTTTAACAGGACACTAAAGAGAGGGGAGAGAGAGGCAGGTTAACAGGACACTAAGGTGAGGAGAGAGAGACCCAGGTTAACAGGACACAAAGGAGAGGGGAGAGAGAGGCAGGTTAACAGGACACTAAGGAGAGGGGAGAGAGAGGCAGGTTAACAGGACACTGAGAGGGGAGAGAGAGGCAGGTTAACAGGACACTGAGAGGGGAGAGAGAGGCAGGTTAACAGGACACTAAGGAGAGGGGAGAGAGAGGCAGGTTAACAGGACACTGAGAGGGGAGAGAGAGGCAGGTTAACAGGACACTAAGGAGAGGGGAGAGAGAGGCAGGTTAACAGGACACTGAGAGGGGAGAGAGAGGCAGGTTAACAGGACACTGAGAGGGGAGAGAGAGGCAGGTTAACAGGACACTAAGGAGAGGGGAGAGAGAGGCAGGTTAACAGGACACTAAGGAGAGGGGAGAGAGAGGCAGGTTAACAGGACACTGAGAGGGGAGAGAGAGGCCGGTTAACAGGACACTAAGGAGAGGGGAGAGAGAGGCAGGTTAACAGGACACTAATGAGAGGGGAGAGAGACGCAGGTTAACAGGACACAAAGGAGAGGGGGAGAGAGAGGCAGGATAACAGGACAATAAGGAGAGGGGGAGAGAGAGGCAGGATAACAGGACAGGGGGGGGGGGGGGGGGGGTTAGAAGGATTACTTTATCCTATCCCAGGTATTCCTTAAAGAGGTGGGGTTTCAAATGTCTCCGGAAGGTGGTGAGTGACTCCGCTGTCCTGGCGTCGTGAGGGAGCTTGTTCCACCATTGGGGTGCCAGAGCAGCGAACAGTTTTGACTGGGCTGAGCGGGAGCTATGCTTCCGCAGAGGAAGGGGAGCCAGCAGGCCAGAGGTGGATGAACGCAATGCCCTCGTTTGGGTGTAGGGACTGATCAGAGCCTGAAGGTACAGAGGTGCCGTTCCCCTCACTGCTCCATAGGCAAGCACCATGGTCTTGTAGCGGATGCGAGCTTCAACTGGAAGCCAGTGGAGTGTGCGGAGGAGGGGGGGTGACGTGAGAGAACTTGGGAAGGTTGAACACCAGACAGGCTGCGGCATTCTACCTCCCTTCTCATGATCTGCACACGTGAAAAAACACTAGCAGGCATGCACAAATCTAGGCATACACACACACACACAGAGGCATGTACAGAAGCACACGCACACACACACACACACACACACACACACACACACACACACACACAGGTCCACTCCATACAGCAGCAGCAGCACTATATGGATAGCCCCAGGTGATGGCTCTTCAGTGAAGGTACTGTCATTAACATTACCACTGAGGAGAAACCTCAGGCTGCATCCCAAATGGCATCATATTCCCTATATAGTGCACTACTTTTGACCAGGGCCCTATGGCTATGTAGGGAATAGGGTGCCATTTGGGACACACCATGGTTTTACTACCTGGCTGTGTTAGAAGAGGGAGCCTGTATTCATTTTGATGGTGCTTCTAGTGCAATGATAGCTGTCTGCCATGGTGTGCTGCAGGGGTTTGATACTATAAGAGAGGGTTTTATAATGGTGGTAAGAGAGGGTTTTGTAGTGGTAAGAGAGGGTTTGTAGTGTTGGTAAGAGAGGGTTTTGTAGTGGTAAGAGAGGGTTTGTAGTGGTGGTAAGAGAGGGTTTTGTAGTGGTGCGAGAGGGTTTTGTGGTGGTGATAAGAGAGGGTTTTGTATTGGTGGTAAGAGAGGGTTTTGTAGTGGTAAGAGAGGGTTTTGTGGTGGTGATAAGAGAGGGTTTTGTAGTGGTGGTATGAGAGGGTTTTGTGGTGGTGGTAAGAGAGGGTTTTGTAGTGGTAAGAGAGGGTTTTGTATTGGTAAGAGAGGGTTTGTAGTGGTGGTAAGAGAGGGTTTTGTATTGGTAAGAGAGGGTTTGTAGTGGTGGTAAGAGAGGGTTTTGTAGTGGTAAGAGAGGGTTTGTAGTGGTAAGAGAGGGTTTGTAGTGGTGGGAAGAGAGGGTTTTGTAGTGTTGGTAAGAGAGGGTTTTGTATTGATGTAAGAGAGGGTTTTGTATTGGTAAGAGAGGGTTTTGTAGTGGTGGTAAGAGAGGGTTTTGTAGGGGTGGTAAGAGAGGGTTTTGTAGTGTTGGTAAGAGAGGGCTTTGTATTGGTGGTAAGAGAGGGTTTTGTATTGGTGGTAAGAGAGGGTTTTGTATTGGTGGTAAGAGAGGGTTTTGTATTGATGGTAGGAGAGGGTTTTGTAGTGGTGGTAAGAGAGGGTTTTGTATTGGTGGTAAGAGAGGGTTTTGTAGTGGAAAGAGAGGGTTTTGAAGTGATGATAGAGGGTTTTGTAGTGGTAAGAGAGGGTTTTGTATTGGTAAGAGAGGGATTTGTATTGGTAAGAGAGGGTTTTGTAGTGGTAAGAGAGGGTTTGTTTTAGTAAGAGAGGGTTTTATAGTGGTAAGAGAGGGTTTTGTAGTGGTAAGAGAGGGTTTTGTAGTGGTAAGGGAGGGTTTGTTTTGGTAAGAGAGGGTTTTATAGTGGTAAGAGAGGGTTTTGTAGTGGTCAGAGAGGGTTTGTAGTGGCAAGAGAGGGTTTGTAATGGTGATAAGAGGGTTTTGTAGTGGTAAGACAGGGTTTTGTAGTGGTGGTAAGAGAGGGTTTTGTAGTGGAAAGAGAGGGTTTTGAAGTGATGATAGAGGGTTTTGTAGTGGTAAGAGAGGGTTTTGTATTGGTAAGAGAGGGTTTTGAAGTGATGAGAGAGGGTTTTGTAGTGGTAAGAGAGGGTTTTGTATTGTAAGAGAGGGATTTGTAGTGGTAAAAGAGGGTTTGTAGTGGTAAGATATGGTTTTGTAGTGGTAAGAGAGGGATTTGTATTGGTAAGAGAGGGTTTTGTAGTGGTAAGAGAGGGTTTGTTTTGGTAAGAGAGGGTTTTATAGTGGTAAGAGAGGGTTTTATAGTGGTAAGAGAGGGTTTTGTAGTGGCAAGAGAGGGTTTGTAATGGTGGTAAGAGGGTTTTGTAGTGGTAAGAGAGGGTTTTGTATTGATGTAAGAGATGGTTTTGTAGTGGTAAGAGAGGGTTTGTAGTGGTGGTAAGAGAGGGTTTTGTAGTGGTGGTATAAGAGGGTTTTGTAGTGGTGGTATGAGAGGGATTTGTAGTGGTGGTAAGAGAGGGTTTTGTAGTGGTGGTAAGAGAGGGTTTTGTATTGGTGGTAAGAGAGGGTTTTGTATGGTGGTAAGAGAGGGTTTTGTAGTGGTAAGAGAGGGTTTTGTAGTGGTAAGAGAGGGTTTTGTAGTGGTAAGAGAGGTTTTTGAAGTGGAAAGAGAGGGTTTTGAAGTGATGAGAGAGGGTTTTGTAGTGGTAAGAGAGGGTTTTGTAGTGGTAAGAGAAGGTTTTGTAGTGGTAAGAGAGGGTTTTGTTTTGGTAAGAGATGGTTTTGTAGTGGTAAGATAGGGTTTTGTAGGCATTGTAAAGATAGCATGGCTGTGTTGATGAATATAAAATAGGTATACTTCTGTACTGGAGTATTTTCTGCAAAACACTTGAGTCCATTATATTGACTCGACTAGGCTCATCCCTTTTTCGGATGTGTGAATAATGCATGATTTATACACACATGCACACTGACTCACACACTCACCCTAGGCCCAATAAAAGATTGATACAGGCACTCAAACACTCGGCTGTGTGAGAGACAGAGAGAGAGAGAGAGAGAGAGAGAGAGAGAGAGAGAGAGAGAGAGAGAGAGAGAGAGAGAGAGAGAGAGAGAGAGAGAGAGAGAGAGAGAGAGAGAGAGAGAGAGAGAGAGAGAGAGAGAGATACAGAGAGAGAGAGAGTGGGGAGAGAGAGAGAGAGAGAGAGAGAGAGAGAGGAGAGAGAGAGAGAGAGAGAGAGAGAGGAGAGAGAGGAGAGAGAGAGAGAGAGACAGAGAGACAGAGAGACAGAGAGAGAGAGGGGTGGGGAGAGAGGGAGAGAGAGTGGGGAGAGAGGGAGAGAGAGAGAGAGAGAGAGAGAGAGAGAGAGAGAGAGAGAGAGAGAGAGAGAGGGGGGGGGTGGGGAGAGAGGGGGAGAGAGAGTGGGGAGAGAGGGGGAGAGAGAGGGAGAGAGAGGGGTAGAGAGAGAGGGGAGCAGATAAATAAAATATATCTAACTACATTGTTCACTTAGTGAGAGAGGGAAGGAGCAGAGGTAAGTAAATACATGTGATAACCTGCTGTGATAAGCTGCTGTGATAACCTGTGGTGTTTTACATGTGATAACCTTCTGTGATGACCTGTTGTGATAACCTGCAGTGTTTTACGTGTGATAACCTTCTGTGTTTTGCATGTGATAACCTGCCGTGATAACCCGCAGTGTTGTGCATGTGATAACCTGCCGTGATAACCCGTAGTGTTTTCCATGTGATAACCTGCCGTGATAACCCGCAGTGTTGTGCATGTGATAACCTGCCGTGATAACCTGCAGTGTTTTCCATGTGATAACCTGCCGTGATAACCCGCAGTGTTTTACATGTGATAACCTGCCGTGATAACCCGCAGTGTTTTACATGTGATAACCTGCAGTGTTCTGTGTTCTGTGCTTCCACTCAGGACCCTCCTCAGAAATTAGAGATGTGGCATCTCAAGGGGGATTTACCGTAGCAAAAATCATGCTCAAATGGAATGCATTCAGGCCATCCAGCTACTGCTGTGCTACTCATATGCTTCTTGCTTCTTCACCCAGAAGTGTGTTTCAGTACTTGTAGCATCCTGAGTAAGTGAGACAGAGGTGTGCAGATGGGCTTTCTCCTTCAAAAGCCGGTTTTACTGCTTGTAGACTCCTGACAAAATGACAGCGACAGAGAGAGAGCGAAAGTAACAGTGGGAAGAGAGAGATAAAGGGAGATTAAAGGTATCTCTCCATCTCTCCATGGCCTCTGGAGAAGGATTGATAGTTGTCCCCTCCTGACTGATATATATATATATCTCTTCTTCCTCAGGGCCAGACTTCTAGAAACCATTACTGGAAAGCGAGGGAAAGGGGGCGGGCTTGTGTGTGTGTGTGTGTGTGTGTGTGTGTGTGTGTTTGCGTGTGTCGCACCCCACAGTGAGGCCTGTTTCCAGGGGGGATTTAGTGGTTTGATCCTGAGTGTGAAAGTCCAGTGGGCACAGAGACAGGACAGAGGGTGTGTGCGTGTGTGTGTGTGTGTGTGTGTGTGTGTGTGTGTGTGTGTGTGTGTGTGTGTGTGTGTGTGTGTGTGATCCTGACAGTACAGAGGATGTAACCCACCCAAACACCCCACTAATCTACTCACTGGGTTATCTCCCAGTAAAGGAGCTTAGAGAAAGACAGGTCATTGGCTACCCCAGGGGGGACCCCAGATGTTCAGTAGGACAAACACACACACGCACGCACACACACACACACACACACACACACACGCACACACACACACACACACAGCAATGCACATATGGCTACCACTGCATTTTCTTGACACCAAGTCACGCAGTAGCGAAATGACTGTAACTAAGTGAAAATCTGTTTTTTTGTTGCGGTGCGTGTGTAGTCTGTGGGTGATTCACTGGGCAGTTAGCTGGGGGTAGTAGTAGTCTAATGCTTGGTGGTGCAGATGGTGTTGGTCTTGCTAATGGATAGTCATGGCTCGCTTATACCAGATGATCCATGACTGATATTCGCCCCAATTTGACTCATCTACTATTTGGGTCAATGAAATAAGCCCCTTGGTTAAATACAGGGGCCACCCACTATGACCACCACTGATCCCCCTGATAGGGATCAAACCCTACTAGAGGGGAATCAGCCAAACCACTCTAATACTGAGGTGGTCAACCCTGGTCCCAGGCTGGAGGGCTGCTGGGTATGCAGGCTTTTGTTCCGGCCCAGCACCAATTGTAATTGTATAATTCTGATAATCAAATCACTTCTTCAATCTAGATATTCATGAGCTAAATCAGGTTTCTTAGGGCTGGGCTGGAACCAAAAACCTGCACTTATTGCAGCCATCTTGGACCACAACTGGTCACCATTGGCTCGCTCTAACCCTTACGCTACTCACAGTGGCGTAACCTTTAATAACCACAAATTAGCCTACAATCTAATGTCAACCCACAACCCAGAGTGATGCAACCAATGGGTGTTACTGTTAATTCATGTCAGCTTCCTAGAAACATCCATAGTGAGAGCAAGTCTGTTGTGGGAGGAGTGTTATATACAGAGGCTACTTGTGTGCTGCTATGGAGTTTGCTAAATATTTTCATAAAGATACTGATAAAACACACAGGTGCAAAATCAAGATGACTTACAAAGATGAGGAGGAACAAGAGCAAGAGAGGGAGTGTGGTGATGTAGTGTCCACAACTAAAGAACCATTGTGGAATCTGAAAAGACACGTATCCCGAAAACATGAAGGTGTAATACGTGTTAACAGAAAGGAACGAGCTGGGTAGCTAGCTAAGTGTGTCATTGTAGCAAAGTATTTATAAACCAAAAATCTGACATTTTGTTCATTTCCGTTCTTTTATCTATACGATAGGCTATCATTGATTTTGGTCCAACAGGCCTGACATATGACCTCTTTCAAGGAGCTTTCTGTTTTGATAGGGTTATTTTGGCTAAAAACCTTTGGGCCTACCGATAGAAAAATAAGAGTGGCCCGAAGGGTGGTCAGCATCCCCAGCGGCTCTGCCGGTGCAGAGAGGGTATTCTCCACCTGCTGGCCTGCTCTCCAGGCACCATCGCATGAGCATGAAGCCACAGACTCTGGCCAAACTCAAGTTTCTAATAGTGAATTCAAACGCATTGTAGACTGAGCCTAATAAGGCATTTTTCATATCATTTTAATTTAATTCTAAGTAAGTCACAGCCTATATGCACAATTTATAGACTTTAATGATTTAATTCTACAAAATGTTGTTTAAATGCTGAGCGCTTTATGTTCCTGCTGGCCTAGTGTGTTGCACTCGCAAATGCTTCACAATTCTTTTATATGTATGCTATAGCCTTTGTGGTATCTAAGGAATTTATATTTTATGTACTTTGCTAATGGTTGCAAATGGTCTTAGAGGATGTTGACTAAGCTTAAAGGGAGCATCTGGAGAGTAGTTCTATAGGGGCACCGTAAAGCCGAGGAAGTCTGTTAGGTGGAGTCCTGGGATTGGTCTGTAGGGGAAAACACCCATATCAGGTTACATGGGATATATACTATGGGTTAAAACAGAGGACGGGGAGAATAACATATTACAGATTGGGTCCGGTTATTCTCCAGATATCGGCAGATATCTGTAAATTGGCGCTGAGATCTTCAAATGTAATAAATAATTATAATCGAGGACAGTGTCAGCGGATTTCCTTGTTCTCACAGCATAATTAGCATCGTTTTCTCGACACCACACCTTGAAATAATTTAAGTAATAGGCTAATAATATAGCCTAAATAATTCATTTTCGTTCCTTCTTAGGCTCCTGGTCTATTTAGAGTGTTTATATGCTGTTTAATACGACATGTAGCCTATTTGAAATGATGAGCGCTTCTTAGTGGGTAAGAGCGTTGTGCCAGTAACCGAAAGGTCGCTGGTTCTAATCCCCGAGCCGACTAGGTGAAAAATCTGTCGATGTGCCCTTAAGCAAGGCACTTAACCCTAATTGCTCCTGTAAGTCGCTCTGGATAAGAGCGTCTGCTAAATGACTAAAATGTAAATGTTAGTCACCTTTTACATGTTGTTTATTCAAATAATTGTCATTGAAATCATATGGTTTGGTTTCAAAACTTAAAAACCAAATAGTAGGTCTAGGTACTCAAAAAAATAGATGGATGTTGGTTAAATGGTGCTTTTAATGAATGTGGTTTTTAGCGATGCGGTTGGAAAGGATGTGGAGCAGGTGGAAAGGATGTGGAGCACCTGAGCGATGATCGGGATTTCCAACTGCTCAACTCCGCTCACAGTCTCCCACAATACTGAGACTAGCGCTGGGCTACACTAGGCTACACTCCCATCCCTCTGAGACTAGCGCTGGGCTACGCTAGGCTACACTCCCACCCCACTGAGACTAGCGCTGGGCTACACTCCCACCCCACTGAGACTAGCTCTGGGCTACACCCCCACCCCACCGAGACTAGCACTTGGCTAAGCTAGGCTACACTCCCACCCCACTGAGACTAGCGCTGGGCTACACTCCCACCCCACTGAGACTAGCGCTGGGCTACACTCCCACCCCACTGAGACTAGCTCTGGGCTACACCCCCACCCCACCGAGACTAGCGCTGGGCTACGCTAGGCTACACTCCCACCCCACTGAGACTAGCGCTGGGCTACGCTAGGCTACACTCCCATCCCTCTGAGACTAGCACTAGGCTACGCTAGGCTACACTCCCACCCCACTGAGACTAGCGCTGGGCTACACTCCCACCCCACTGAGACTAGCGCTGGGCTACACTCCCACCCCACTGAGACTAGCTCTGGGCTACGCTAGGCTACACTCCCTCCCCACTGAGACTAGCGCTGGGCTACACTAGGCTACACTCCCTCCCCACTGAGACTAGCGCTGGGCTACGCTAGGCTACACTCCCTCCCCACTGAGACTAGCGCTGGGCTACACTAGGCTACACTCCCTCCCCACTGAGACTAGCGCTGGGCTACGCTAGGCTACACTCCCATCCCTCTGAGACTAGCACTAGGCTACGCTAGGCTACACTCCCACCCCACTGAGACTAGCGCTGGGCTACACTCCCACCCCACTGAGACTAGCGCTGGGCTACACTAGGCTACACTCCCACCCCACTGAGACTAGCGCTGGGCTACGCTTGGCTACACTCCCACCCCACTGAGACTAGCGCTGGGCTACACTCCCACCCCACTGAGACTAGCGCTGGGCTACACTAGGCTACACTCCCACCCCACTGAGACTAGCGCTGGGCTACGCTAGGCTACACTCCCACCCCACTGAGACTAGCGCTGGGCTACGCTAGGCTACACTCCCACCCCACTGAGACTAGCGCTGGGCTACACTCCCACCCCACTGAGACTAGCGCTGGGCTACACTCCCACCCCACTGAGACTAGCGCTGGGCTAGACTAGGCTACAATCCCACCCTTCTGAGACTACCGCTGGGCTAGACTAGGCTACAATCCCACCCTTCTGAGACTACCGCTGGGCTACACTAGGCTACACTCCGACCCCACTAAGGGTAGCGCTGGGCTACACTCCCACCCGACTGAGGCTAGTGCTAGGCTACACTCCCACCCGACTGAGGCTAGCGCTAGGCTACACTCCCATCCCACTGAGGCTAGCTCTGGGCTACACTCCCACCCCACCGAGACTAGCACTTGGCTAAGCTAGGCTACACTTCAACCCCACTGAGGCTAGCACTGGGCTACACTCCCACCACACTGAGCTAGCGCTAGGCTACACTCCCACCCCACTGAGGCTAGCACTAGGCTACACTCCCACCCGTCTGAGGCTAGTGCTAGGCTACACTCCCATCCCACTGAGGCTAGCTCTGGTCTACACTCCCACCCCACTGAGACTAGCTCTGGGCTACACCCCCACCCCACCGAGACTAGCACTTGGCTAAGCTAGGCTACACTCCCACCCCACTGAGGCTAGCACTAGAATACATTCCCATCCCACTTAGGCAAGCAAGAGGATACACTCCCACCCCACTGAGGCTAGCGCTGGGCTACACTCCCACCCCACTGAACTAGCGCTAGGCTACACTCCCACCCCACTGAGGCTAGCACTAGGCTACACTCCCACCCCACTGAGTCTAGCGCAGGGCTACACTACCACCCCACTGAGGCTAGCGCTGGGCTACACTAGGCTACAATCCCACCCCACTGAGGCTAGCGCTAGGCTACACTCCCACCCGTCTGAGGCTAGTGCTAGGCTACACTCCCATCCCACTGAGGCTAGCTCTGGGCTACACTCCCACCCCACCGAGACTAGCACTTGGCTAAGCTAGGCTACACTCCCACCCCACTGAGGCTAGCACTGGGCTACACTCCCACCCCACTGAGCTAGCGCTAGGCTACACTCCCACCCCACTGAGGCTAGCACTAGGCTACACTCCCACCCGTCTTAGGCTAGTGCTAGGCTACACTCCCATTCCACTGAGGCTAGCTCTGGTCTACACTCCCACCCCACTGAGACTAGCTCTGGGCTACACCCCCACCCCACCGAGACTAGCACTTGGCTAAGCAGGTAGCTTAGTGGGTAAGAGCGTTGTGCCAGTAACCGAAAGGTCGCTGGTTCTAATCCCCGAGCTGACTAGGTGAAAAATATGTCGATGTGCCCTTAAGCAAGGCACTTAACCCTAATTGCTCATGTAAGTCGCTCTGGATAAGAGCGTCTGCTAAATGACTAAAATGTAATGTAAATGTAAGCTAGACTACACTCCCACCCCACTGAGGCTAGCACTAGAATACATTCCCATCCCACTTAGGCAAGCGAGAGGCTACACTCCCACCCCACTGAGGCTAGTGCTGGGCTACACTCCCACCCCACTGAACTAGCGCTAGGCTACACTCCCACCCCACTGAGGCTAGCACTAGGCTACACTCCCACCCCACTGAGTCTAGCGCAGGGCTACACTCCCACCCCACTGAGTCTAGCGCAGGGCTACACTCCCACCCCACTGAGACTAGCGCTGGGCTACGCTAGGCTACACTCCCACCCCACTGAGGCTAGCGCTGGGCTACACTAGGCTACAATCCCACCCCACTGAGACTAGCGCTGGGCTACACTAGGCTACACTCCCACATCACTGAGTCTAGCGCTGGGCTACATTCCCACCCCACCGAGACTAGCACTTGGCTAAGCTAGGCTACACTCCCATCCCACTGAGGCTAGCACTAGGCTACATTCCCATCCCACTTAGGCAAGCGAGAGGCTACACTCCCACCCCACTGAGGCTAGCACTAGGTTACACTCCCACCCCACTGAGGCTAACGCTGGGCTACATTCCCATCCAACTTAGGCAAGCGAGAGGCTACACTTCCACCCCACTGAGGCTAGCGCTAGGCTACACTCTCACCCCACTGAGACTAGCGCTAGGCTACTCTCCCACCCCACTGAGGCTAGCTCCAGACTACACACCCACCCCACTGAGACTAGCGCTAGGCTACACTCCCACCCCACTGAGACTAGCGCTAGGCTACACTCCCACCCCACTGAGACTAGCGCTAGGCTACACTTCCACCCCACTGAGGCTAGCGCCAGACTACACTCCCACCCCACTGAGACTAGCGCTAGGCTACACTCCCACCCCACTGAGACTAGCGCTAGGCTACACTCCCACCCCACTGAGACTAGCGCTAGGCTACACTCCCACCCCACTGAGACTAGCGCTAGGCTACACTCCCACCCCACTGAGACTAGCGCTAGGCTACACTCCCACCCCACTGAGGCTAGCGCTAGGCTACACTTCCACCCCACTGAGGCTAGCGCCAGACTACACTCCCACCCCACTGTGGCTAGTTCTAGGCTACACTCCCACCCCACCGAGAATAGCAGTAGGCTACACTCCCATCCCACCGAGACTAGCACTAGGCTACGCTTTTTAAAGTGGAAAACCACACTACAGGCTGATCCAATTTTGATGTAATGTCCTTAAAACAAGTCAAAATGAGGCTCAGTAGTGTGTGTGGCCTCCACGTGCCTGTATGACCTCCCTACAACGCCTGGGCATGCTCCTGATGAGGTGGCGGATGGTCTCCTGAGGGATCTCCTCCCAGACCTGGACTAAAGCATCCGCCAACTCCTGGACAATGTGGCGTTGGTGGATGGAGCGAGACATGATGTCCCAGATGTGCTCAATTGGATTCAGGTCTGGGGAACGGGCGGTCCATAGCATCAATGCCTTCCTCTTGCAGGAACTGCTGACACACTCCAGCCACATGAGGTCTAGCATTGTCTTGCATTAGGAGGAACCCAGGGCCAACCGCACCAGCATATGGTCTCACAAGGGGTCTGAGGATCTCATCTCGGTACCTAATGGCAGTCAGGCTACCTCTGGCGAGCACATGGAGGGCTGTGCGGCCCCACAAAGAAATGCCACCCCACACCATGACTGACCCACCGCCAAAACGGTCATGCTGGAGGATGTTGCAAGCAGCAGATTGTTCTCCACGGCGTCTCCAGACTCTGTCACGTCTGTCACATGTGCTCAGTGTGAACCTGCTTTCATCTGTGAAGAGCACAGGGCGCCAGTGGCGAATTTGCCAATCTTGGTGTTCTCTGGCAAATGCCAAACGTCCTGCACGGTGTTGGGCTGTAAGCACAACCCCCAACTGTGGACGTCGGGCCCTCATACCACCCTCATGGAGTCTGTTTCTGACCGTTTAAGCAGACACATGCACATTTGTGGCCTGCTGGAGGTCATTTTGCAGGGCTCTGGCAGTGCTCCTCCTGCTCCTCCTTGCACAAAGGCGGAGGTAGCGGTCCTGCTGCTGGGTTGTTACCCTCCTACGGCCTCCTCCACGTCTCCTGATGTACTGGCCTGTCTCCTGGTAGCACCTCCATGCTCTGGACACTACGCTGACAGACACAGCAAACCTTCTTGCCACAGCTCGCATTGATGTGCCATCCTGGATGAGCTGCACTACCTGAGCCACTTGTGTGGGTTGTAGACTCTGTCTCATGCTACCACTAGAGTGAAAGCACCGCCAGCATTCAAAAGTGACCAAAACATCAGCCAGGAAGCATAGGAACTGAGAAGTGGTCTGTGGTCACCAACTGCAGAACCACCTCTTTATTGGGGGTGTCTTGCTAATTGCCTATAATTTCCACCTGTTGTCTATTCCATTTGCACAACAGCATGTGAATGTATTGTCAATCAGTGTTGCTTCCTAAGTGGACAGTTTGATTTCACAGAAGTGTGATTGACTTGGAGTTACATTGTGTTGTTTAAGTGTTCCCTTTATTTTTTTGAGCAGTGTATATATATATATATATATATATTCCCACGGGGGGCCAGTATGATTTCTAAAAAAAAATATATAATAATAATGTATGCACTCACTAACTGTAAATCACTCTGGATAAGAGCGTCTGCTAAATGACTAAAATGTAAATGTAAAATGTATATATACAGTGGGGGAAAAAAAGTATTTAGTCAGCTACCAATTGTGCAAGTTCTCCCACTTAAAAAAATTAGAGAGGCCTGTAATTTTCATCATAGGTACACGTCAACTATGACAGACAAATTGAGAAAAAAAAATCCAGAAAATCACATTGTAGGATTTTTTTATGAATTTATTTGCAAATTATGGTGGAAAATAAGTATTTGGTCACCTACAAACAAGCAATAATTATGGCTCTCACAGACCTGTAACTTCTTCTTTAAGAGGCTCCTCTGTATTAATGGCACCTGTTTGAACTTGTTATCAGTATAAAAGACACCTGTCCACAACCTCAAACAGTCACACTCCAAACTCCATTATGGCCAAGACCAAAGAGCTGTCAAAGGACACCAGAAACAAAATTGTAGACCTGCACCAGGCTGGGAAGACTGAATCTGCAATAGGTAAGCAGCTTGGTTTGAAGAAATCAACTGTGGGAGCAATTATTAGGAAATGGAAGACATACAAGACCACTGATAATCTCCCTCGATCTGGGGCTCCACGCAAGATCTCACCCCGTGGGGTCAAAATGATCACAAGAACGGTGAGCAAAAATCCCAGAACCACAGACCTAGTGAATGACCTGCAGAGAGCTGGGACCAAAGTAACAAAGCCTACCATCAGTAACACACTACACCGCCAGGGACTCAAATCCTGCAGTGCCAGATGTGTCCCCCTGCTTAAGCCAGTACATGTCCAGGCCCGTCTGAAGTTTGCTAGAGTGCATTTGGATGATCCAGAAGAGGATTGGGAGAATGTCATATGGTCAGATGAAACCAAAATAGAACTTTTTGGTAAAAACTCAACTCGTCGTGTTTGGAGGACAAAGAATGCTGAGTTGCATCCAAAGAACACCATACCTACTGTGAAGCATGGGTGTGGAAACATCATGCTTTGGGGCTGTTTTTCTGCAAAGGGACCAGGACGACTGATCCGTGTAAAGGAAAGAATGAATGGGGCCATGTATCGTGAGATTTTGAGTGAAAACCTCCTTCCATCAGCAAGGGCATTGAAGATGAAACGTGGCTGGGTCTTTCAGCATGACAATGATCCCAAACACACCGCCCGGGCAACGAAGGAGTGGCTTCGTAAGAAGCATTTCAAGGTCCTGGAGTGGCCTAGCCAGTCTCCAGATCTCAACCCCATAGAAAATCTTTGGAGGGAGTTGAAAGTCCGTGTTGCCCAGCGACAGCCCCAAAACATCACTGCTCTAGAGGAGATCTGCATGGAGGAATGGGCCAAAATAGCAGCAACAGTGTGTGAAAACCTTGTGAAGACTTACAGAAAACGTTTGAACTGTGTCATTGCCAACAAAGGGTATATAACAAAGTATTGAGAAACTTTTGTTATTGACCAAATACTTATTTTCCACCATAATTTGCAAATAAATTCATTAAAAATCCTACAATGTGATTTTCTGGAATTATTTTTCTCATTTTGTCTGTCATAGTTGACGTGTACCTATGATGAAAATTACAGGCCTCTCTCATCTTTTTAAGTGGGAGAACTTGCACAATTGGTGGCTGACTAAATACTATTTTTCCCCACTGTATTTTGATATGGGTCGATAGTTGTCAAGTAGTGAAGGATCTCAACCTTTCAGGAGAGGCAGTACAAAAGCAGATTTCCATAACTTCTGGATTTCCTTAATGTCAAGCGTGAGGTTAAAAATACATGTTAAGGGTGGAGCAATGATGTCTGCAGCTAGGTATAGGTAGGGGTCTAAATCATCAGGGCCAGGGGATTTCTTTCTATCAATTTCTTTACACACTTCTGAAACAGACAAGGATGAGATGGAGAACCTGGCGAATGAGTGCACAGGGGTGTCAGGTAAATTCACAGCGGGCTTATTTAGACCTTTAACCTCTTCAAATAAACTGCCTGCATCTAGAAAATGCTGATTTAAGGCTTTCAGAATAAAGGATCTCTCAGTTACAATCTTTGTGTCTACCAACAATTGTTTGGGAAGCTGTGTATATTTTTGCACTCCAAACCTTTCACTACTTGCCAACATTTGGAGGGATTATTTAAATTATCCTTTGTAGATTCAAGGTAGTGGTCTGCTTTCAGTTTTCGGGTAATAGCCACACTCAGATTTCGAAGACGTTTAAAAGCCATCCAATCATCCGCCGAACCAGACCCTCTTGCTTTAGCCCACATAGCGTTTCGTTCCATTATGATTTTAGTAAGATAATCAGTAAATCATTAATCCTGAATGTTTTGAAAGGGGCTTGTTGCATCCGTCCTGGAATGTGTTGTGGAAGTAAGAAAAGTCTAATTCAACATCAGGGATTAATTATATTCTATTCTATTCAATGCTGAATACATCATGTAAAAAACCTTGAATATCAAACTGCTTCCAGTTTCTTTTCGTAATGACACGTGAAGATCGCTTAGGAATTGTACCTTCTCTCACACAGGCACAATAGCACAGTGATCACTAATGTCATTTGCAAAAATACCAGAAGCATTAAAACGATGAGGAGTATTGGTTAAGATCAATTCAATCAAAGAGGATTTCAGAGGATACTTTATATTCAACCTGGTTACACTGTTGACAATCTGAATGAGATTATAGGTATTGCACTGAATTTTGAGTTGATCAGAGCTAGACGTTAATTTGAAAATACAATCCAAAGAGCCAGCAGTAGAAGATGGAGGTCTATAACAACAAGTTACAACAATATTTAAAGATGAGCCGAGTTTTAGGTTCAAAGACAGATATTCAAATTGCTTAGGTTTAGTAACAGAAGTCAGAACGACCCCCGAGAACTTGTCTTTTACATATACAGCAACACCACCACCCTTAGATTTACGATCTGCACAAAAAAAACATTGTAACCATTTATGCCAATATTTTTGTCTGTAATAGATTTTTTGAGGCAGGTTTCAGAAAGCATAAATACGTCAGGGTCGGCAGTTTTTATCCATATATTCACAAAATCAAGCTTCGGCAGAAGACTTCTTACATTCATATGCAGAAACTTCAGCCACTCGGACTATTTAATTCGGCAGGGGTAACAATGTCAGGACCTGGGTTAGATTGCACATTTCCAGACATTAGAAGCAGCAAGATAAAGGTAAGTCTGGATCGAGGGATACGACATTTGGATTTACAGACAACACTTGAACGACAATCCACAGTTACCAGAGTCTTTACCGCCACATATTTCAGGAGATGTGTAAAGTCCAGAGACATGGTTAAGTACCAAGAGAACAGTCCTGACATGTAAGCGCAAGAATCCGATTTCTCCCATGTTGTTTGGGAGAAATGTGCAGAATTCTCGAGTGCATTTACAGAGCAAGCGTGTGGTTTCTCCCCAAGGCACGAGGTTGTCTCATTCATTTGTTTCCTCATTCACAGAGCAATGGGCTCTAAAAGTATCAGCAACATTGTAAAAGCCAAGTGTAGACAACAGCAAAATGAGCAACAGTTAGTTTATTGCCCTATCAATTAACATGTGAGAAAACACAGCACTAAGAACATACGTAGTTGTCACGCCCTGGCCTACAGAACTCTAGCTAGTTTGGTCAGGGTGTGAATATTCTAGATTTGTATTTCTATGTTGGCCGGTGTGGTTCCCAATCAGAGGCAGCTGTCGCTCGTTGTCTCTGATTGGGAATCATACTTAGGCAGCCTTATGGCAGTGTCTAGTTGTGGGTTCTTGTTCCGTGTAAGGTATGTTGTGTGTTCTACCTTGGACTTCACGTTTCGTTTGTCGTTTTGTCGTTGTGTTTATAAGTTAATAAACATGTACACATATCACGCTGCGCCTTGGTCTGACCCGTCATTAAACGAACGTGACAGAAGAACCCACCAAACGAGGACCAAGCAGCGTGCCCAGGAGCAGCAGACACCCTCGACACAGGTGGAGGAGCAGAGAGTATGGACTTGGCGGGAGATAAGAGAGGATCTGGCAAGGCAGATGGAGGCCCTGAAAGGGATCAGGGTGGAGAAGGAGAGACAGCCCCAAGAACATTTTTTTGGGGGGGCTAAAAGGGTGGTCGGGGAGTGACAGAGAGGAGCCCCGACTACTGCACTCGTGGGGGCTCAAGGAGGAGTCCTCACTGGAGGAGGACGGGGCGCGGAGTGTAAAGGACGGAGACAGTCATAGACCTCCAGCGCCTGTTCCCAGTCCGGTACGCCCTGTACCTGCTCCCCGCACCAAGCCAGTGGTGCGTGTTCCCAGTCCGGCCCTGCCTGTTCCTGCTCCTCGCACCAAGCCAGTGGTGCGTGTTCCCAGTCCGGCCCGGCTTGTGCCTGCTCCTTGCACCAAGCCAGTGGTGCGTGTTCCCAGCACGGCCTGTTCCTGCTCCTCGTACCAAGCCAGTGGTGCGCGTCGCCAGTCCGGCCCGGCCTGTTCCTGCTCCTCGCACCAAGCCAGTGGTGCGCGTCGCCAGTCCGGCACGGCCCGTGCCCGTTCCACCGGTGCCTGATCTGGAGCCAGAGCAGTCCGCTCCACCGGTGCCTGATCCAGATCCGGTCGGTTGCTCCACTCCGGAGCCAGAGCGGTCTGCTCCACCGGTGCCCAGTCCAGCTCCGGTCAGCAGCTCCACTCCGGAGCCAGAGAAGTCTGCCCCACCGGTGCCCAAGCCAGCTCCGGGCAGCGGCTCCACTCCGGAGCCGCCACCGAGGCTGGAAGCCCACCTGGACCCTCCCCTATTCAGTCAGGTTTGTGCGGCCGGAGTCCGCACCTTTGGGGGGGGGGGGGAGGGGTACTGTCACACCCTGGCCTACAGAACTCTAGCTAGTTTGGTCAGGGTGTGAATATTCTAGATTTGTATTTCTATGTTGGCCGGTGTGGTTCCCAATCAGAGGCAGCTGTCGCTCGTTGTCTCTGATTGGGAATCATACTTAGGCAGCCTTTTGGCACTGTCTAGTTGTGGGTTCTTGTTCCATGTAAGGTATGTTGTGGACTCTACGTTTCGTTTGTCGTTGTGTTTATAAGTTAATAAACATGTACGCATATCACGCTGCGCCTTGGTCTGACCCGTCATTAAACAAACGTGACAGTAGGTGATACAATCGCTAAAATCCAGACCAGAATGGATGGTCATGTAAAAGCAGGGAGCGAAATGTTTGGTGTTTCCTCTTCCAAGTTCGAGTTTGTTTGAGAGAGAATCGCTGGTCACTTTAATAATGGAACACTAGTCACTTTAATAATGTTTACATACTGTTTTACTCATTTCGTATGTATATACTGTATTCTAGTCAATGACACTCCGACATTGCTCGTCCTAATATTTATATATTTCTTAATTCCATTCTTTTACTTTCAGATTTGTGTGTATTGTTGTGAATTGTTAGCTACTACTGCACTGTTGGAGCTAGGAACACAAGCATTTTGCTACACCCACAATAACATCTGCTAAATATGTGACTGTGACCAATAAAATTAGATTTGATTTGTGTGGGCATGTGTTCTTGCATGTACGTGTGTGTGCCACCACCCTGGTTTTTTATTATTTTATTTTACCCTTATCTTACCAGGTAAGTTGACTGAGAAACACATTCTCATTTACAGCAACGACCTCGGTAATAGTTACAGGGGAGTAGGACAGATCAGTATTGTCTGAAATTGATATAATCCTTAAGAACATATACAATATTTAATCAGATGTGTGTGTGTAGCTTTTTGTACAGTAGCATCAAGACTGGCTAGCAATTTCCCCCAGGGCAGAGGCAGTAACATAGTTTAATCAGAGGATGGGGAAACTGTGTCAACTGACAAAATACATTTTGTCACTCCCAGCGAAAGCTCAATTAACGAACCGCAATTCATAACGCTAATGCAGCCTGTGTGTTTGTAATTGTGACTTCCAATGTTTATCCCATTCAAATTGAAAAGAGTGTTAAATGTGACCTTCTCAAATCATGTGGAGGCTGGCTGTCGGTTTGGTGGTGTTGGCTGGCGGGTTGGTGGTGTGGGCTGGCGGGTTGGTGGTGTGGGCTGGCGGGTTGGTGGTGTGGGCTGGCGGGTTGGTGGTGTGGGCTGGCGGGTTGGTGGTGTGGGCTGGCGGGCTGGTGGTGTGGGCTGGCGGGTTGGTGGTGTGGGCTGGCGGGTTGGTGTTGTTGGCTGGCGGGTTGGTGGTGTGGGCTGGC
Organism: Coregonus ussuriensis; assembly: GCA_031479575.1. Lineage (NCBI taxonomy): Eukaryota > Metazoa > Chordata > Actinopteri > Salmoniformes > Salmonidae > Coregonus > Coregonus ussuriensis. The sequence goes on from CM062505.1 coordinate 9,134,535, forward strand.
GGGTTGGTGGTGTAGGCTGGCGGGCTGGTGGTGTGGGCTGGCGGTTTGGTGGTGTGGGCTGGTGGGCTGGTGGTGTGGGCTGGTGGGCTGGTGGTGTGGGCTGGCGGGCTGGTGGTGTGGGCTGGCGGGTTGGTGGTGTGGGCTGGCGGTGTGGTGGTGTGGGCTGGCGGACTGGTGGTGTGGGGGCTGGTTGTGTGGGCTGGCGGGTTGGTGGTGTGGGCTGGCGGGTTGGTGGTGTGGGCTGGTGGTGTGGTGGTGTGGGCTGGCGGTGTGGTGGTGTGGGCTGGCGGGGTGTGGGCGGTGTGGTGGTGTGGGCTGGCGGATTGGTGGTGTGGGCTGGCGGGTTGGTGGTGTGGGCTGGCGGATTGGTGGTGTGGGCTGGCGGGTTGGTGGTGTGGGCTGGCGGGTTGGTGGTGTGGGCTGGCGATTTGGTGGTGTGGGTTGGCGGGTTGGTGGTGTGGGCTGGCGGGTTGGACACCGTTAATCAAACTGCCAGTAATAGAGGTGGTAGAGAGGGTCTGGCTTTGACAATGAATACAAGACAGCAACAGCCAGACTCAATGAATGATATCTTCCAGGTTGAATCATCATAGCACCAGAAATCCTCTACACTCCCACACCCTCATTCTTTCCTGTATCTTTTGATAGGATTCTTCTTTCTCTCTGTTTCATTCTCTATCTATCTATCTCCATAGCCCAACCTCTTATGGCGTAGTTATGTTGTGATGTCATTTCAACTATAAGTGGTGATGATGAGGTACAAAGAGAAGAGCAGTTTCCTGACTGTATGTCTTTGAAATGTAGCCAGGGTTCAGCAACTTCCTGGACAATAAACTATTTGCCTTTTGTTTTACTAGGTCAGTGACGTGTTTCACACATAATTGTCAAGGAGGAAGGCAGGTCTGGAATTTGTGCGCTGAATGATACACCCTATGATGGCTTCCGGCGTACTGATGTGGGAGGAGAGATCTGAAAAATAAATGTAGTCCTGCTTTGTGGCATTTCGCGAAGGCTCTATGTGATACTGATCGAACTATACATTTATGTGCTTGTAGATATGGTTGTCCTTGTTCCATGGAGCCATTGGACGTCTACCCCGGCCAAACCCGGACGATGCTGGGCCAATTGTGCGTCGCCCTATGGAACTCCCAATCACAGCCAGGAATCAAACCAGGGTCTGTAGTGACGCCTCTAGCACTGAGGCACAGTGCCTTAGACAGCTGCGCCACTCGGGAGTCCAGATCAAGGCGGATCTTGGTTGTGGACGGAATTGCAGAATCTCCACATGAGACCTGGACGGAGTCTGAGGACAAAGTGAGGGAAACGATCTCTGAGAAATTGAAGATGGACCACAGGAAGATTGAGGTGGAGCGCGCCCGCAGGACTGGAAAACCCACCACCGGCCCAGGTGACAAGCCCAGGCCGATAGCGGTCAAGTTCCTGAGGTTCGAGGACAAGGTAGCTGTTCTGGAAAGAGCCAAGAACTTGAAAGGAACATACATCTTCCTCAACGAGGACTATTCTGAAGCTGTGCGCCAGAGGAGGAAATAACTTTTCCCAGCCATGAAAGCTGCCAGAGCGCATGGGGACATTGCTTACATACGCTATGACAGGCTCATTGTCTACCCTCCCAGAAGCATGGAAGGGATGAGAGAGCCAAGCCTATGGGTCGTAGCTACATCCCTGCAGCACACACACACACACACACACACACACACACACACACACACACACACACACACACACACACACACACCAATTAATTAATGGACTGATGAATGTATAAAAAAAAAATATCTTGCTTTGTTTGCTCTTTTCCATATTATGTCTATCTCTAATAAGCTACCCAGGAAAAGGCTAGAAATAGCCCATATTAATATATTTAGCCTTAGAAATAAGGTTCATGAAATCAATAACTTGCTAACATCAGATAACATTCATATGTTAGCCATTTCTGAGACTCACTTAGATAATTCATTTGATGATAGTAGGAATAAAAGGATATCTATAGAAGAGAGAGAAATTATTATGGGGGAGGTGTTGCTTGATATACAGTTGAAGACTGAAGTTTACATACAGTGAGGGAAAAAAATATTTGATCCCCTGCTGATTTTGTACGTTTGCCCACTGACAAAGAAATGATCAGTCTATAATTTTAATGGTAGGTTTATTTGAACAACGAGAGACAGAATAACAACAAAAAAATCCAGAAAAACACATGTCAAAAATGTTATAAATTGATTTGCATTTTAATGAGGGAAAAAAGTATTTGACCCCCTCTCAATCAGAAGGATTTCTGGCTCCCAGGTATATTTTCTACAGGTAACGAGCTGAGATTAGGAGCACACTCTTAAATGGAGTGCTCCTAATCTCAGCTTGTTACCTGTAGAAAAGACACCTGTCCACAGAAGCAATCAATCAGATTCCAAACTCTCCACAATGGCCAAGACCATAGAGCTCTCCAAGGATGTCAGGGACAAGATTGTAGACCTACACAAGGCTGGAATGGGCTACAAGACCATCGCCAAGCAGCTTGGTGAGAAGGTGACAACAGTTGGTGCGATTATTCGCAAATGGAAGAAACACAAAATAACTGTCAATCTCCCTCGGCCAGGGGCTCCATGCAAGATCTCACCTCGTGGAGTTGCAATGATCATGAGAACGGTGAGGAATCAGCCCAGAACTACACGGGAGGATCTTGTCAATGATCTCAAGGCAGCTGGGACCATAGTCACCAAGAAAACAATTGGTAACACACTACGCCGTGAAGGACTGAAATCCTGCAGCGCCCGCAAGGTCACCCTGCTCAAGAAAGCACATATACAGGGCCGTCTGAAGTTTGCCAATGAACATCTGAATGATTCAGAGGAGAACTGGGTGAAAGTGTCGTGGTCAGATGAGACCAAAATCGAGCTCTTTGGCATCAACTCAACTCGCCGTGTTTGGAGGAGGAGGAATGCTGCCTATGACCCCAAGAACACCATCCCCACCGTCAAACATGGAGGTGGAAACATTATGCTTTGGGGGTGTTTTTCTGCTAAGGGGACAGGACAAATTCACTACATCAAAGGGACGATGGACGGGGCCATGAACCGTCAAATCTTGGATGAGAACCTCTTCCCTCAGCCTGGGCATTGAAAATGGGTCGTTGATGGGTATTCCAGCATGACAATGACCCAAAACACACGGCCAAGGCAACAAAGGAGTGGCTCAAGAAGAAGCACATTCAGGTCCTGGAGTGGCCTAGCCAGTCTCCAGACCTTAATCCCATAGAAAATCTGTGGAGGGAGCTGAAGGTTCGAGTTGCCAAACGTCAGCCTCGAAACCTTAATGACTTGGAGAAGATCTGCAAAGAGGAGTGGAACAAAATCCCTCCTGAGATGTTTGCAAACCTGGTGGCCAACTACAAGAAACGTCTGACCTCTGTGATTGCCAACAAGGGTTTTGCCACCAAGTACTAAGTCATGTTTTCCCTCACTGTACATTTAGGTTGGAGTCATTAAAACTCATTTTTCAACCACTCCACAAATTTCTTGTTAACAAACTAGTTTTGGCAAGTCGGTTAGGATATCTACTTTGTGCATGACACAAGTAATTTTTCCAATAATTGTTTACAGATAGATTATTGCACTTATAATTCACTGTATCACAATTCCAGTGGGTCAGAGGTTTACATACACTAAGTTGACTGTGCCTTTAAACAGCTTGGAAAATTCCAGAAAATTATGTCATGGCTTTAGAAGCATCTGATAGGCTAATTGACATAATTTGAGTCAATTGGAGGTGTACCTGTGGATGTACTTCAAACTCAGTGCTTCTTTGCTTGACATCATGGGAAAATCAAAAGAAATCAGCCAAGACCTCAGGAAAAAATGTAGACCTCCACAAGGCTGGTTCATCCTTGGGAGCAATTTCCAAACGCCTGAAGGTACCGCGTTCATCTGTACAAACAATAGTACGCAAGTATAAACACCATGGGACGACGCAGCCGTCATACCGCTCAGGAAGGAGACACGTTCTGTCTTCTAGAGATGAATGTACTTTGGTGCAAATCAATCCCAACAATAGCAAAGGACCTTGTGAAGATGCTGGAGGGAACAGGTAGAAAAGTATATATATCCACAGTAAAACGAGTCCTATATCCACATAACCTGAAAAGCCGCTCAGCAAGGAAGAAGCCACTGCTCTAAAACCGCCATAAAAAAGCCAGACTACGGTTTGCAACTGCACAAAGATCGTACTTTTTGGAGAAATGTCCTCTGGTCTGATGAATCAAAAATAGAACTGTTTGGCCATAATGACCATCGTTATGTTTGGAGGAAAAAGGGGGTTGCTTGCAAGCCGACGAACACCATCCCAACCGTGAAGCACAGGGGTGGCAGCATCATGCTGTGGGGGGTGGTTTGCTGCAGGAGGGGCTGGTGCACTTCACAAAATAGATGGCATCATGAGGAAGAAATATTGTGGATATATTGAAGCAACATCTCAAGACATCAGTCAGGAAGTTAATGCTTGGTCGCAAATAGGTCTTCGAAATGGACAATGACCCCAAGCATACTTCCAAAGTTGTGGCAAAATGGCTTAAGGACAACAAAGTCAAGGTATTGGAGTGGCCATCACAAAGAACTGACCTCAATCCTTTAGAACATTTGTGGGCAGAACTGAAAAAGCGTGTGCGAGCAAGGAGGCCTACAAACCTGACTCAGTTACACCAGCTCTGTCAGGAGGAACGGGCCAAAATTCACCCAACTTATTGTGGGAAGCTTGTGGAAGGCTACCTGAAACGTTTGAGTCCAAGTTAAACAATTTAAAGGCAATGCTACCAAATACTAATTGAGTGTATGTAAACTTCTGACCCACTGGGAATGTGATGAAAGAAATAAAAGCTGGAATAAATCATTCTCTCTACTATTATTCGGACATTTCACATTCTTAAAATAAAGTAGTGATCCTAACTGACCTAAGACATGGAATTTTTACTAGGATTAAATGTCAGGAATTGTGAAAAACTGTGTTTAAATGTATTTGGCTAAGGTGTATGTATACTTCCGACTTTAACTCTATGTCCGTAATAAAGAGATGCTCTGCTTTTTTGACACCAAACTCCAAAAAGCAAGTTCTGCAGGTTCTAGTTTTGTCTTATCTTGATTATTGTCCAGTCATGTGGTTGAGTACTGCAAGGAAAGACCTAGTTAAGCTGCAGCTGGCCCAGAACAGAGCGGCACATCTTGCTCTTCATTGTAGTCAGAGGGCATGCCAGTCTCTCTTGGCTAAGAGTTGAGGAGAAACTCACTTCTTATTTTTATAAGAAACATTAATGTGTTGAAAATCCCAAATTATTTGCATAGTCAACTTACACACAGCTCTGACACACACACTTATCCCACCAGACATGCCACCAGGGGTCTTTTCATAGTCCCCAAATTCAGAACAAATTCAAGAAAGCGTACAGTATTATATAGAGCCATTATTGCATGGAACTCCGTTCCATCTCATATTGCTCAAATAAACAGCAAACCAGGTTTAAAAAAACAAATAAAGCAACACCTCACGGCACAACGCCTCTCCACTATTTGACCTATATTGTTTGTGTGTATGTATTGATATGTAGGCTATGTGTGCCTTAAAAAATATATATTGTTCTGTCTGTTCTTGTCTATTAATGTTCTGTATTATGTCATGTTTCATGTTTTGTGTGGACCCCAGGAAGAGTAGCTGCTGCTTTTGCAACAGCTAATGGGGATCCTAATAAAAGTCAGCAGAGTCATTGCTAATTATACAAGCTGACACATTTTTTTCTAAACAGCAAGCTATAAGGTTATTTTCAGCCACCTAAAGCTAGGTTTACCAGCAAACATTAGCACATGACTGGAGTTGGCGCATAGTAACAAGTTAGCCTGGCACCTGCTAACTTGCTACTATGTGCTAGGCCTCGCGTTTGTAACTTTTTAGCAAACATATGTAACATCAACAACTGTAAATCATTTTACTAGCTAGCTATGTAACGTAATTGACGAAGGTTGTCATTGGTTATGATTATGACCGTGGATGCATTTCAAAATCACAAAATTATAGGCATGATGCAAGATAGGATTTCAAACAGATGTAGCTGAATAACAATTATGGCTAACCAGCAAGCTAGCTAGCTAAGTTTACGAGCTAACATTGAGTAGAAACAATAATACAACAATTTAACTGTTGTAAATCTCTAAAACTGATAGGCTGGTTTTACTATACTATTTTTACTATATTTTCCATGCCTGTTAGACATGGCTGTACCTAGATACTGTCTTTCTACCTACCTAGGTACATGTGTACGGTCTGGTCACTGTGCAAAGGTTGAGGGCTATGCCATATTTCTTTCTATTAGGCTAGATATTGTTCTAAATATAATCTCTGTGCCTGTGGACATGTATCCATGTTCAACTAGTCTACCCTAATGTTGTCATGCTGGCACTGTTCAAGTGTTGGTCAACTGTGCAATTGAGTATCATTTATTATATTTTTTAGGTCTGACAGACAATTCCTGGAGTGAAACAGAATTCCTTTGGCTGCGTGTGTCATTGTAGCAGAACTGTATCCCGTGAACTGTATCGCTCTCAATGGATTGAACTTTATGGTGGATTTCAAGCAGAAGATGACTCAAGAGGAGCTGAATGGCAGTTTGATCATGACAACACTCCTCCCACAGCCGTACAAGTGTTCCCTGAACTGACTGTGTGTTTCTTTGGAATGGCAATTTCATCATGAGCATCTGCTGATGACCAGTTCTCTTGGCTACAGATTGTTACACCAGATAATGTGATTTAACCAAAGATTTTCAGTATCCATTACTAGGAGTTACAGGATAGGTAGTGTTTGGTGTATCACAACATTTTCGACCAACCTTGGCGATGATGTCTTCGTCCTCGATTTGTGTAAACAGGAGTCTCATAAAATGTCTGTGTCCAGTTGCATAGGGTCAGTTTGAATTCAGAAAATGCTCAATTATTCAAAATATATATTTTTTGGGCTCCATGAAGTAATCCAACAGTGTATGCCGTCATCTTATCTATTTTCTAAATTCTCTCATTGATCGAGACAGGTGAGTGTCCACCCCAAAGTGACGCATGTCATGATGACAGACACCTGAAACCCCACCTCTTTAAGGAATACCTGGGATAGGATAAAATAATCCTTCTACCCCCCCTTACCCCACCCCCCCCCAAAAATAAAATAAAATAAACATATTGTAAAGTGGTTATCCCACTGGCTATAAGGTGAATGCACCAATTTGTAAGTCGCTCTGGATAAGAGTGTCTGCTAAATGACGTAAATGTAAATGTAATGTCTTGAGCAAAGAGAGAAGACTTGAAATAGACAAGAAATAGACAAGATGGTGGCGTACACATTCTTTTTTTGCTCCATGATGTAATCCAACAATGTGTACGCTGCCATCTTGTCTAATTCAATTCTTCTCTCATTGATCACTGTTGGAATACTTAATGGAGCAAACAAATATTTATTTTAATATAGGAACATTTTATAAATTCAAACGGACCCCCTGCAACTGGACACAGACATTTTGAGACTCCTGTTTCCACAAATCTAGAACAAAGATAGCATCGCCAAGCTAAGGTTGGTCGAACATTCTCTGTTCTACACCAAACAGTACCTATCCTGTAACTCTCAGTAATGGATACCAAAAATATTTGGTTAAATCACATTATCTGTTGTAACAATCTGTAGCTACAGTTCTCTGTGCTTTACTACACCTGAGACACACTCAAGACACACTGAACAGTACTACACTGTTCATACTGTATTTTTTGTGTGTTACTTTTACCATATAGCATTCTTGTTGAATACCCAGTTCTCTTTTTGAGTTAGCATTACATATTGTACACTCCCCTGTATTTTAGGTTTTGACAAATAAACATTCTTTGGATATATCTGAATGTCTAACATCTGTTTGATGCTACAGAGTCCTGTGCATCTTATATATACATATATTCTGTGAATCCATAAAGGCTTTGGCACACTGGCAATGGTGTTTAGCATGGTGGGCTGTGGAAGCAGAGTGCTTGTGGCGAATGGTCTTGTCCTGTCTGCGGTGTACGGCCAGCTAGATAAGACTGCCGGAAGTGGTGTAGGGCTCGTAGACCTTAACCACCAGCTGTTTTGACCTCTTGCAGAAGATTTGCCGGTACTGCACTTCACCTGGAAAGACATGGTTGTGGTGTTACCATTTTACACTTTCTGTAGAAGGGGCATAGGCTAACACACCTTTGTTGGTAAAGGTGTCAACCGATTGTGACCTAAGTGTTTAGACTAGTGTATTGTTTAGGGACAATGGGGGACATTGGGAGCTGCTTTTGAGAGGAAAGATCAGTCAACAAAGTGAATGGGCTGGAGGTCTGTAGAAGATGTAGAAGTCTTAGGCGGGCAGTTCTTACACATTATTATGTATTGTTGTGTATGGGAGATTGAGGAGAAATGGCACCTTTCAATCGTTCTCATACACAACAATACATTTACTGTCTCTAAGCACAACCAAACCCCCCTTCCTCATCTCAAAGTACTGTCTGTAAACCTCCCCCAGCCCATTGACTGACAGATCATTCTTGTCAACAGTAGCCCTTGGCAGCATATTTTTGTAGACATGTCTTTGTATTGTGTTTTGAGAATCTGCAGAGAGAATAATGAGGTGGTTGTGTCATTACTGTTGTAGTCTTAATTTCATTCCTTTCAGTGTACCACAATCTTGTTCTGCTCCATAACCGTGAGGTGTGTCCCCTCCCTCATACTTGTGTACCCAAAATGCAGCCGCTTTGGGGTATTTTTCAGCAGGGCCTGTGGAAGGACTCCAGATAACCTGAGTTTTATAAAGAGAAAATGTAAAAAGGGAAAAGGGGTAGACTAAATTGATTACATGGTCTGGAATGTACTCTGTAGTCCTCAGGCTACAACTAACCACCTGTAAACCCATTACACAAACCCATAAACACTACCCAATTCATGTTTATGCCATGCTTACTGTAAATGTAGTTATATTAACAGTCAGCTTGTAAATATTTTTGCCAATTTATATTCACCTTGTGCAGAGCTAGGGGATGGAAACACATGCTGGTGGAATCAGATTACGTACCACCTACAACAAAACACAAAAATTCACAATATAACCACCCCACTAATTGTATTGATCTCTATTAGACTGGCTATTTTAGCACACCTAACACGGACATTTCAATATTGTCAACTTGCTATTAGCTAGAAGCTAGCAGCAAGGTTTCTAGCCAGCTGAGAACCAACTAACCAACCATAGATAATTTATACACGTTCATCATTACTACCAACACACTGAGAGTAAGTTACCTATATCGACAATTCTATTTTTCGTAACGGAGTGTTTTCCAGACAATGGTGGAATATATGGCTAACAGATTGAGTTACTCTTATTTGCTAACATTAGCTAGTTTACGTTGGCTAACGTTAGTCAAAGAACGAACAGACAAACATGTTTACTCTACTGAAGGTAGCCGCTACCAGTCTAGCAGTGACTACCATGGCATAGGCGAAATTGATTGACAGTGTGTATCCAAAGATAGCTAGCTACATGATTTAGCTGATGGTTTTCAGAGTTCAATACAGGACTCAAATCAAATCAAATCAAATGTTATTGGCCACATGCGTCGAATACAACAGGTGCAGACATTACAGTGAAATGCTTACTTACAGCCCTTAACCAACAGTGCATTTATTTTTAATAAAAAAGTAGAATAAAACAACAAAAAAAGTGTTGAGAAAAAAAGAGCAGAAGTAAAATAAAATAACAGTAGGGAGGCTATATATACAGGGGCAGGTACCGGTTGCAGAGTCAATGTGCGGGGGCACCGGCTAGTTGAGGTAGTTGAAGTAATATGTACATGTGGGTAGAGTTAAAGTGACTATGCATAAATAATTAACAGAGTAGCAGCAGCGTAAAAAGGATGGGGTGGGGGGGCAGTGCAAATAGTCCGGGTAGCCATGATTAGCTGTTCAGGAGTCTTATGGCTTGGGGGTAGAAGCTGTTGAGAAGTCTTTTGGACCTAGACTTGGCACTCCGGTACTGCTTGCCGTGCGGTAGCAGAGAGAACAGTCTATGACTAGGGTGGCTGGAGTCTTTGACAATTTTGAGGGCCTTCCTCTGACACCGCCTGGTATAGAGGTCCTGGATGGCAGGAAGCTTGGCCCCAGTGATGTACTGGGCCATACGCACTACCCTCTGTAGTGCTTTGCGGTCGGAGGCCAAGCAGTTGCCATACCAGGCGGTGATGCAACCAGTCAGGATGCTATCGTATATGAAGATTATGTCTTTGTTAAATGTTTTTCATGAAGAAATGGAATGTTGTTTATGTTAGTATCAAAAGGGAATGTTTTAGTGTAACGCCACATACAACAGACAGGAAGAGTGTTGTAGACAGGGGAGACTGGTGATTGGCCAGAAGAGGGAGCCACCCATCTTTTTGCATTGTTTATAAATAGGGGTTAAACGAAGAAGAATGTCAGAACGGCCATGGCAATCTGGGACGCCGTTCTCCGGACACCGCGGGTCTGTAACTTATGCTCTAACCTTGTGATATTAATAAAAGCCTCTAAATCATTGTGCAGCATAAGCGGACTCTTTGTTGACAGCAATAATTGCCACCACTCACTCGATACGACAATGCTCTCGATGGTGCAGCTGTATAATTTTTTGAGGATCTGAGGACCCATGCCAAATCTTTTCAGTCTCCTGAGAGGGAATAGGCTTTGTCGTGCCCTCTTCACGACTGTCTTGGTGTGTTTGGACCATGATAGTTTGTTGGTGATGTGGACACCAAGGAACTTGAAGCTCTCAATCTGTTCCACTGTAACGTTAGCTAGGTAATTTACCTAGTCCAGCTAACATTACGTTACCTCTAATTGAGAATCTTCCGCTTTGTTGTGATGGGAGAAAACGATGATATCGCATCCCTTCTCAGCTGTCGTCTAAATGGATTCCCCATCTGTTCAGCCTGAAAATCAGTACTACTACTACTACTACTACTACTACTACTACTACTACTACTGCTGCTGCTGCTACTACTACTGCCGCCGCCGCCACCACCACCACTACTACTACTACTACTACTACTACTACTACTACTACTACTACTGCTGCTGCTGCTGCTGCTGCTACTGCTGCTGCCGCCGCCGCCACCACCACTACTACTACTACTACTACTACTACTACTACTACTACTACTACTACTACTACTACTACTATTACCACCACTATTACTTTTACTACTACTACTACTACTACTACTACCACCACTACTGTTATGTCCAGAGGCGCCAACGAAGATGGCGGCCTCGCGACTAGCTCTTAGGAAACTTTGCAGTATTTTGTTTTTTTATGTATTATTTATTACATTATTAGCTCAGAAAGTGTTTGGCATCATTACATACATCCGGGAAAAACTATTGGATATCAGAGCGGCGGTAACTCACCAGCATTATGACCAGGAATACAACTTTTCCGAAGCAGATCCTTTGTTTACTCTCCCCAGGGCAACTGAACTGATTCCAGCGGCTGACCCAAAACATTGCCGGCGGAGGAGAGGCACTCGGAGCGGCCTGCTGGTTCGACCTAGGAGGTGCGAACACCACCCACCGCTTCCAAGTATACTACTTGCTAATGTTCAAGGATTTCTTTCCAGAGAGACATCAAGGCCTGTAACATACTCTGTTTCACGGAAACATGGCTCTCTTGGGATATTCTGTCGGAATTTGTCCAGCCAGATGGGTTCTCAGTTCATCGCGCAGACAGGAATAAATATGGGCGGAGGTGTGTGTTTCATGATTAATGACTCATGGTGTAATTGTAGCTCAGCTGGTAGAGCACGGCGCTTGTAATGCCAAGGTAGCGGGTTCGATCCCCGGGACCACCCATACACAAAAAAAAATGTATGCACGCATGACTGTAAGTCGCTTTGCATAAAAGCGTCTGCTAAATGGCATATATTATTATTATTATAGAGGAACTCGAGTCCTTCTGTTCAACCGACCTAGAATAATTCACAATCAAATGCCGACCGTATTATCTCCCAAGATAAAAAATTTCGGTTATAGTCACGGCCGTGTATATCCCCCCTCAAGACGATACCACGACGGCCCTCAAAGAACTTCACTGGACCTTATGCAAACTGGAAACCACATATCCTGAGGCTGCATTTATTGTTGCCGGGATTTTAACAAAGCAAATTTGAGGACTAGGTTGCCGAAATTCTATCAACATATCGACTGTTGACCCTCGACCATTGCTATTCGAACTTCTTGGGTGGTTATAAGGCCCTCCCCCTCCCTCCTTTCGGCAAATCTGACCACAACTCTATTTTGCTTCTCCCTTCCTATAGGCAGAAACTCAAACAGGAAGTACCCGTGCTAAGGACTATTCAACGCTGGTCTGACCAATCGGAATCCACGCTTGAAGATTGTTTTGATCACGCGGACTGGGAAATGTTCCGGGTAGCTTCCGAAAATAATTTAGACATATACACTGAAACAGTGACTGGGTTTATCAAGAAGTGCATAGGTGATGTTGTGCCCACTGTGAATATTAAAACCTACCCTAACCAGAAACCGTGGATAGATGGCAGCATTCGCGCAAATCTGAAAGCGCGAACCACCGCATTCAACAATGGCAAGGTGACTGGGAATATGGCTGAATACAAACAGTGTAGCTACTCACTCCGCAAGGCAATTAAACTGGCAAAACATCAGTATAGAGACAAAGTGGAGTCGCAATTCAACGGCTCAGACACGAGACGTATGTGGCAGGGTCTACAGACAATCACGGACTACAAAAGGAAAACCAGCCACGTCGCTGAGACCGATGTCTCACTTCCAGACAAGCTAAACACCTTCTTCACCCGCTTTGAGGATAACACAGTGCCACTGACGAGGCCCACTACCAAGGACTGTGGCCTCTCCTTCTCCATGGCCAACGTGATTAAGACATTTAAGCATGTTAACCCCCGCAGGCTGCCGGCCCAGACGGCATCCCTAGCCGTGTCCTCAGAGCATGCGCAGACCAGCTGGCTGGTGTGTTTATGGACATATTCAATCTCTCACTTTCCCAGTCTGCTGTTCCCACATGCTTCAAGATGGACACCATTGTTCCTGTACCCAAGAAAGCAAAGGTAACTGAACTAAACGACTATCACCCTGTAGCTCTCACCTCTGTCATCATGAAGTGCTTTGATAGACTCGTCAAAGATCATATCACCTCTACCTTACCTGTCATCCTAGACCCACTTCAATTTGCTTACCGCCCCAATAGATCCACAGACGATGCAATCGCCATCACACTGCAGACTGCCCTATCCCATCTGGACAAGAGGAATACCTATGTAAGAATGCTGTTCATTGACTATAGCTCAGCATTCAACACCATAGTACCCTCCAAGCTCATCGTTAAGCTTGAGGCCCTGGGTCTGAACCCCGCCCTGTGCAACTGGGTCCTAGACTTCCTGACGGGCCGCCCCCAGGTGGTGAAGGTAGGAAACAACATCTCCACTTCACTGATCCTCAACATTGGGGCCCCACAATGGTGCATGCTCAGCCCCCTCCTGTACTCCCTGTTCAGCCATGACTGCGTGGCCAAGCACACCTCCAACTCAATCATCAACTTTGCAGACGACACAATTGAGAGCATCCTGTCGGGCTGTATCACCGCCTGGTATTGCAACTGCACTGCCCACAACCGCAGGGCTCTCCAGAGGGTGGTGCGGTCTGCTGTTATGTGAACTCAACTATTTCAGTGTCTCTGTGCGTCTCCCAAAAGGTTGTAATGCTTTTGGATCAAGAAACGGAGTCCCGGTCTGCATAGTCAGATCTTTATTCATTGAGAATTCTGTTATCACAATTTCAGAGTCCCTCTTTTACACTCACACGTCATACAAAAAATCCCACCCCGCTTTAGGCGGGCTGTATTTTTCCACTGTACATGGGTTTAGCTCATGTTTTCCTCTGCTCTCCTGACCATCAGGTCACACACATATGTTCTTATCATAGTTTACTCCCTGCATTCCTCAGTTATCGCCGTTCTCACAATATTCTGACTGCCTCATTGTACTTCTAACTAAGCTACACATATTATCAGATTATAGTCTTATGATTCTAACACTTTTCACACAGTTTCAGGGTGTGATAATTAGTCATTATTAATTTACCAAATTCTTCTATCATCTGCCGAACACATTACCGGGGGCAAACTACCCGCCCTCCAAGACACATACAGCACCCGATGTCACAGGAAGGCCAAAAAGATCATCAAGGACATCAACCACCCGAGTCACTGCCTGTTCACCCCGCTATCATCCAGAAGGCGAGGTCAGTACAGGTGCATCAAAGCTGGGACCGAGAGAATTAAAAACAGCTTATATCTCAAGGCCATCAGACTGTTAAATAGCCGTCACTAGCACATTAGAGCCTGCTGCTGCCTATTGAAATCACTGGCCACTGTCACACCCTGGCTCTGGGACTCTATATGTTGAGCCAGGGTTGTGTATATTCTATGTGTTGTATTTCTGTGTTGGCCAGAGTGGTTCCCAATCAGAGGCAACGAGTGTCAGCTGTTGCTGGTTGTCTCTGATTGGGAGCCATATTTATAGAGGCTGTTTTCCCACAATAGTTGTGGGATCTTGTTCCAGTTGGTTTGTTCCTTTTGGTCTGTACCGTAGGACTGCACGTATCGTTTGTTGTTTTGTTCTAGTGTTTACTCTCTTTAAATAAATATGTTTGCCTGCAACGCTGCGCCTTGGTCCACTCTCTCTAACGATCGTGACAGAAGATCCCACCATACCAGGACCAAGCAGCATGTCTAGGAGCAGGCGGCCTGGACATGGGAGGAAGCGCTGGGAAAGGAGCTGGAGAGGTTGGCGATGGCCCAGGTGGGCAAATCGTGGTCATGGGAGGACATGCTCGGGGGCAAAGGGCCATGGGCTAAGATTAAGGCCCTGGCGAGAGAGGAGCAACGGCGTCAACAGTGTCGTCGTCAGACGGACGAGAGGCAACCCCAGAACATTTTTAGGGGGGGGCACACGGCATGGGCGACTGGGCAGCAGGAGGCTGCCACAGGGCGAAATGGGAGACGAGGAGAAAAGGCCACCGGGTTACGGGAGCCATTGGTGAGAGGAGGGAAGGAAGTTGTAGAGGCACGGCGAGAGGTACTGAGGTGTATTGCCAGTCCGGTCCGGCCCGTTCCTGATCCCCGTTTAAGGCCAGTGGTGTGTGTTCCCAGTACGGTCCGGCCTGTTCCTGTTCCTCGCACCAAGCCTACGGTTCGCGTCGCCAGCCCGGCCCGGCCTGTTCCTGCTCCTCGCACCAAGCCTACGGTGTGCGTCGCCAGCCCGGCCCGGCCTGTTCCTGCCACTCGCACCAAGCCTACGGTGCGCGTCGCCAGCCCGGCCCGGCCTGTTCCTGCCCCTCGCACCAAGCCTACGGTGCGCGTCGCCAGCCCGGCCCAGCCTGTTCCTGCCCTTCGCACCAAGCCTACGGTGTGCGTCGCCAGCCCGGCCCGGCCTGTTCCTGCCACTCGCACCAAGCCTACGGTGCGCGTCGCCAGCCCGGCCCGGCCTGTTCCTGCCCCTCGCACCAAGCCTACGGTGCGCGTCGCCAGCCCGGCCCAGCCTGTTCCTGCCCTTCGCACCAAGCCTACGGTGTGCGTCGCCAGCCCGGCCCGGCCTGTTCCTGCTCCACGCACCAAGCCAGGGGTGTGCGTCGTCAGCCCGGTCCGGCCCGTTCCTGCTCCACGCACCAAGCCAGGGGTGCGCGTCGTCAGCCCGGTCCGGTCCGTTCCTTCTCCACGCACCAAGCCAGGGGTGCGCATCGTCAGCCCAGACCGGCCCGTTCCTGCTCCACGCACCAAGCCAGGGGTGTGCGTCGTCAGCCCGGTCCGGCCCGTTCCTGCTCCACGCACCAAGCCAGGGGTGCGAGTCGTCAGCCCGGTACGGCCCGTTCCGGCTCCACGCACCAAGCCAGGGGTGCGCATCGTCAGCCCGGTCCGGCCCGTAGCTGCTCCACGCACCAAGCCAGTGGTGCGCATCGTCAGCCCGGTCCGGCCCGTTCCGGCTCCACGCACCAAGCCAGGGGTGCGCATCGTCAGCCCGGTCCGGCCCGTTGCTGCTCCACGCACCAAGCCAGGGGTGCGCATCGTCAGCCCGGTCCGGCCCGTTTCTGCTCCGCGCACCAAGCCAGGGGTGTGCGTCGTCAGTCTGGCACAACCCGTGCCTGGGTCACCGGTGCCTGGTCAGGTACCGGTCAGCTGCTCCACACCGGAGCTGAAGCAATCCGCTCCTACGATGTTCAGTACAGCTCCAGCCAGCGGGGCCAGACCGGACCAGGGGCGCTACGGGGGGATTATTGGAAGGTGGTGGGCGAGCCCGGAGCCGGAACCGCCTCCGAGGAGGAATGCCCACCCAGCCCTCCCCTGGTTTGTTTATGTTTAGGCGCGGTCGCAGTACGCGCCTTTAGGGGGGGGGTACTGTCACACCCTGACTCTGGGACTCTATATGTTGAGCCAGGGTGTGTATATTCTATGTGTTGTATTTCTGTGTTGGCCAGAGTGGTTCCCAATCAGAGGCAACGAGTGTCAGCTGTTGCTGGTTGTCTCTGATTGGGAGCCATATTTATAGAGGCTGTTTTCCCACAATAGTTGTGGGATCTTGTTCCAGTTGGTTTGTTCCTTTTGGTCTGTACCGTAGGACTGCACGTATCGTTTGTTGTTTTGTTCTAGTGTTTACTCTCTTTAAATAAATATGTTTGCCTGCAACGCTGCGCCTTGGTCCACTCTCTCTAACGATCGTGACAGCCACTTTAAGAAATGGAACACTGGTCACTTTAATAATGTTTACATATCTTGGACTACTCATCTCATATGTATATACTGTATTCTATTCTATAACATTCTACTGTATTTTAGTCCATGCCGCTCTGTCATTGCTTGTCCATATATGTATATATTCTTAAATCCCATTCCATACTAGTTTTGTGTGTTTTGGGTATATGTTGTTAAATTGTTAGATATTACTTGTTAGATATTACTGCACTGTCGGAGCTAGAAGCACAAGCATTTCACTACACCCGCTAGAACATCTGTTAAACACGTGTATGTGACAAATAACATTTTATTTTATTTTATTTGATACTATTACTACTACTATTGCCACTACCACTAATACTACCACATTACTACTTCTACTACTACTACTACTACACTACTACTACTACTACTACTACTACTACTACTACTACTACTACTACTACTACTGCTACTACGACGACGACGACGACGACGACGACGACGACGACTACTACTACTACTACTACTACTACTACTACTACTACTACTACTACTACTACTACTACTAGTGCTGCTATGTTCCTTTTTAATGTATTGATCATAGTACCATAGCATCAAATAGTAGCAAAATGTTAGCTCAGGTCCCCTTTAAGGCATGACCCTTTAACCATGGCTGTATAAAAAAGAGCTCATCTGTGTAGGAGTGCATTCATCCGTTGCTCTGACAGACAATAGGAGTGAGTGGTGAGACCTTGCTTTGTACCTGACAGGGTCAGATATGTGACCTTGCTTTGTACCTGACAGGGTCAGATATGTGTTGGAGCTGTGTAGGTGTCAGGACCTCAGGGATCTTCTCTGTTCTCTGCTTGAAATGACACGCACGTACGCACGCACATACACACGCGCACTCACTACACACACACATAATCACACTCACACACACTCACGAACACATCTTTGCGTCTCTAAAGGACTCCTAATGACCTCCTGCTCCTCCCGCTCCTCCCGACCAGCTCCCACAATCCCCCAGGGCACCAACAGAGTGTAAGCGTTCTCAGTGTGACGATCAGAGAGACTTTGGGGGCGTCCCAAATGGCACCCTGTTCCCTATCTAGTTCACTACACTTGACCAAAGCCCTATGGGCCCTTGTCAAAAGTAGTGCACTATGTAGGAAATAGGATGTTATTTGGGACACATCCTTAGAGGCTCGACAGCCAATCATCTGTCTTCCCTCGTCCTGCTTGGCTGCTTCACTTCACATTCCAGGAGAGGTCATTTTGGATTTCCTGGCGGACTAAAAGATAGGACTATTATTTATCTCTGTCTTGTCTGTCTGTCTGTCTGTCTGTCTGTCTGTCTGTGTCTGTCTATCTGTCTGTCTGTCTGTCTGTCTGTCTGTCTGTCTGTCTGTCTGTCTGTCTGTCTGTCTGTCTGTCTCTCTCTCTCTCTCTCTCTCTCTCTCTCTCTCTCTCTCTCTCTCTCTCTCTCTCTCTCTCTCTCTCTGTGTGATTTGTGATTTGAATGAGTCAGGCGCAGGAGGGTAAATCTCTGAATACAGAGTTTATGCCGTAGTACACAGTTACGCTGGATAGTGTCAACAGCACAGGGCGTAATACAGGCGCACTGGATCACAATACAGGCACATGGGGAGAAATAACCACGGCAATACAAAGTACAGGTAGCTCAACCGAGCTACACTCATTTTCACATAAAACAAACACCCACAAGGACAAGGGGGCAGAGGGAACACTTATGAGGGAATATAAACCAGGTGTGTGTGATTGACAAGACAAGACAAATGGAATGATGATGTATGGAGCGGCAGTGGCTAGTAAGCCGGTGACGACGAATGCCGAAGCCTGCCCGAACAAGGTGGGGAGGCAGCCTCGGCTGATGTCGTGACACTCTCTCTCTCTCTCTCTCTCTCTCTCTCTCTCTCTCTCTCTCTCTCTCTCTCTCTCTCTCTCTCTCTCTCTCTCTCTCTCTCTCTCTCTCTCTCTCTCTCTCTCTCTCTCTCTTTCCCTCTCTATTTATCTGGCTGAGATGTGACATAAACTTCATGTTTTATTAGGCCATAGTATCTGCAGTAGTCAGACACATTCTTCATAACCATCTGCCATGTCCAAGTTGTACGATTCTGACTCAATTTCAGGAAATTACATGGATTAGTCGCCAAGGAAATAAAAATGATCCTACTATTTACATTTATTTTCTCCTCTTTCCATCTGCCAAATATTTTCTAGAGGGAGTTAACCCATTAAAATGTTCTGGCACTCAGTTCAGTTCGGTTAGTGTGGAGAACAGTTCAGTTCTGTTAGTGTGGAGAACATGCCAGAGGAAAGTTAATGTGATTTTGGCGGAGCAGATTAGAGATGTCTTTCATGGTCACATTCCAATATTAGTCTGGAGCTAAGCCTGAATCACTGTTCCTTTTGTGTTTCATTAACCTCATGAAGTCAAGAGACCCATAGTGGCTCTGAACATGGACACACTACACCACCCCTGTACAGATGTATCCCCACTGAAACCCAATGCAGTAGTGAACACAAACACACACATCATCGTGTAAACACACACTCACACCCTGTCTCTTTAAAGCATCCAATGGCTCAGTAGCAGCAGTGGATTGAGCCAGTGATCCTCTGTCTAAACAGTCTGCCCTCAGCCCTGTCTTAACAGTGGGTCTGCCCTGAGCACTGTCAAATGTTGGTCCTGAGCCCTGCCAAACGTCTGCCCTCATCCCTGTCAAACGTCTGCCCTGACCCCTGTCAAACTTCTGCCCTCAGCCCTGTCAAATGTCTACTCTGAGCCCTGCCAAACATCTTCCTTGAGCCCTGTCAAACGTCTTCTCTCAGCCCTGTCAAACGTCTGCCCTCAGCCCTGTCAAATGTCTGCCCTCAGCCCTGTCAAACATCTGCCTTGAGCCCTGTCAAACGTCTGCCCTCAGCCCTGTCAAACGTCTACCCTGAGCCCTGCCAAACGTCTGCCCTGAGCCATGTGAAACGTCTGCCCTCAGCCCTGTCAAACGTTTGCCCTCAGCCCTGTCAAACGTCTGGGCGGCAGGTAGCCTAGCGGTTAGAGAGCTGGGCCAGTAACTAATAGGTTGCTCTCTCTCTCTCTCGCCCTCTCTCTCTCTGTCTCGATCTCTCTCTGTCTCTCTCGGCTTCTTTCTTTCTTTCTTTCTTTCTTTCTTTCTTTCTTTCTTTCTTTCTTTCTTTCTTTCTTTCTTTCTTTCTTTCTTTCTTTCTTTCTCTCTCTCTCTCTCTCTCTCTCTCTCTCTATTCATCTGGCTGAGATGTGACATAAACTTCATGTTTTATTAGGCCATATTATCTGCAGTAGTCAGACATATTTTTCTTCATAACCATCTGCCATGTCCAAGTTGTACGATTCTGACTCCATTTCAAGAAATTACATGGATTAGTCGCCAAAGAAATGATGATGATCCTACTATTTACATTTCTTTTCACTTCTTTCCATCTGCCAAATATTTTCTAGAGGGAGTTTCCCCATTATAATAATAATATAATATGCCATTTAGCAGACGCTTTTCTCCAAAGCGACTTACAGTCATATGCGCATACATTTCTATGTATGGGTGTTCCTGGGGATCGAACCCACTACCCTGGCGTTACAAGCGCCATGCTCTACCAATTGAGCTACAGAGGACCACCCATTAAAATGTTCTGCCACTCAGTTCAGTTCGGTTAGTGTGGAGTCTGCCCTCAGCCCTGTCTAAACAGTGGATCTGCCCTGACCCCTGTCAAACTTCTGCCCTCAGCCCTGTCAAACGTCTGCCCTGAGCCCTGTCAATGGTCTGCCTTCTGCCCTGTCAAATGTCTACCCTCAGCCCTGTCAAACGTGTGCCCTCAGCCCTGTCAAATGTCTGCCCTCAGCCCTGTCAAACGTCTGCCCTGAGCCATGTGAAACGTCTGCCCTCAGCCCTGTCAAACGTCTGCCCTCAGCCCTGTCAAACGTCTGCCCTCAGCCCTGTCAAACGTCTGGGCGGCAGGTAGCCTAGCAGTTAGAGAGTTGGGCCAGTAACTAAAAGGTTGCTCGTTCAAAATACCTGAGCCGACAAGGTGAATAATCTGACGATTAACCCTAATTTGCTCATGGGGTGCCGTACTACTATGGCTGACCCTGTAAAACAACACAATTCACTCCACCTATCCAGTGTATGTGACAATAAAACATAATTATGTTTTTTTTTTACCTCAGCTATGTCAAGCATCTGCCCTGAGCCAAATCCTCACAGTCAACAGCCAGCCACTGATTCAATTTAAATGACCCTTGTGCCGCCTCACGTCTCATGGGGGAACTCTTCAATCACTGCACACTCTCATCACTCAATTCACAAACACACACACACACACACATCATACATCACTGCACTCTCTCCTCACTCAATCCGATGGGGATTAAGAGGTCCAATCAATTAGAAGCTCAGCCGAGAAGCAGCCAGTGTCTCTCTCTCTATCCTGTATACCTGTCTCTCCCTCTCTCTCTGAATATAGAGTATCTCTCCCTCTCTCTGAATATAGAGTATCTCTCCCTCTCTCTCTTGCTCACCCTCTCACCCTCTCTTTCTCTCTGAATACTGAGCATCTCTGTCCCTCTCTATCTCTGTCGCTCACCCCCTCTCTCCCTCTCCCTCTCTCTCTCTCTCTCTCTCTCTCTCTCTCTCTCTCTCTCTCTCTCTCTCTCTCTCTCTCTCTCTCTCTCTCTCCCTGTCAGAACCTTGGGAAGTGGTAGCTCAGGGAGGACAGTTCTCACAGAAGCTAGGATCAAGAGGAAGGATCCTACATCATTCCCCTATAGTCCTCTAGTGCACAGCACTCACACAAGATCAGTTCCACTTCAGCCCTGACTCACTGAGGGACTTGGCTATAGCAACCTCAAGCAGACAAGTCAGGGATCACTGAGAGAGAGAAAGAGAGAGAGAGAGAGAGAGAGAGAGCGAGAGAGAGAGAGAGAGAGAGAGAGAGAGAGAGAGAGAGAGAGAGAGAGAGAGAGAGCTAGAGAGAGAGAGAGAGAGAGAGAGAGAGAGAGAGAGAGAGAGAGAGAGAGAGAGAGAGGGCCAATCAGTTCATTTAGAAGATACAGCCAGTCAGGGCACTGGATAAGTATTTCTGATCCATGCATCTGGTTAGAGCGCTAGATCCCTTGAGGAGAAAACAAACTGTGTAAGGAATACGAAGGAATTACTGTTGAGTACATTGATATACTGTTCTGAAGTTAGTATATAATTCTTCAGACATGCCACAGCTTTCATTGATATATACTTCAGTCTGTGATATCGTTGGGTATCCTTTATGTATTTATTAGTGTATCCTTTATTTATACCGGTAGATTGAAATCAACATTTAGATCAAACATCTATTTATCGAGGCCATCCATTCATCAGTCTGTCTGTTCAGTAGTCTGTCTGTCTGTCTGTCTGTCTGTCTGTCTGTCTGTCTGTCTGTCTGTCTGTCTGTCTGTCTGTCTGTCTGTCTGTCTGTCTGTCTGTCTGTCTGTCTGTCTGTCTGTCTGTCTGTCTGTCTGTCTGACAGTCCATCTGTTTGTCTGTCTGTCTGTCCATCTGACAGTCCATCTGTCTGTCTGTCCGTCTGACAGGCAATTTGTCTGTCTGTCCGTCTGACAGGCCATCTGTCTGTCTGCCTGTCTCTGTAATCAATAACCTCTTCATTAGCCAAATGTAAGAGAAGTGGAAGATGGAGAGCCAAACAGATAATGTCAGTTAGAGACTAGAGAGGAAGGACGTTGTAGATCTGAATCAGTCTGGAGCACAAGACTGATTCATTTGGCACCGTGTGCTGTATAGAACATGATTCAGCAACATCCTGGAATACCACCTCACCTTTTGTCATAAATAAACTACGATATCTACTTGAGTAGGTCTTTATGGCATTTAATTTGGAAGAAGATGCTCTTGGTTTAGAGAAGTTGAAAACACACTCAGCACTCTAGTTTAGGACCCACCAAGGCTTCCCATTTCCTATCCACTTTGCACTCTTCCAGTGTATTCAATACACTGTATTGTCCCTGCTGTCGGCTTGTTCATACATAACTCTATACCTCCAGCTCATAACTCTATAGCTCAGACAAATTTCCCTGTTAGCCCTCTGAATTCTGACTCCTAACCCTTCCCTCCTGGTGTTGATTGGGCCGTCTCCTATCACCCTACAGAAGCTCTACTGCAAATCTAAAAGCAAATATTAGCCTTGTCGCGGACCGCTCGCTCTCAATCCGGCCCTCTTTCAGCCCTCTTTCCATCTCTCTCCAGTATCGTATCGAGGAATCATCAGTCAGTGGAACGTGGGAATAGTGTGTGTGTGTGTGTGTGTGGGCTCTATGCAGGGCAGGTCGAAGTGACTGTACTTTTCATTACCGTGTCAGTCAGTGAGTGATTGCCGTGCAGATGGAAGGTGTGGAATATGAATGAAGTGATCCCTGATGAGACAGTGTTAGAGGAGCTAGCACTGCTCTGATCTGTCTCTCCCTCTAGCTCACAACCGCACACACACACACACACACACACACACACACACACACACACACACACACACACACACACACACACACACACACACACACACACACACACACACACACACACACACACACACACACACACACACACACACTCTCTCTCTCTCTCTCTCTCTCTCTCTCTCTCTCTCTCTCTCTCTCTCTCTCTCTCTCTCTCTTTCTCTCTCTCTCTCTCTCTCTCTCTCTCGCACTGTGAGCCTGGAGGAACAGAGGGAACATGGTCCTTCACATATCTGGCTGCTTGGTTAGTTCCCTTTCTATGCATTTGATACAAGATACATTTGAGAGTAGCTAAACCCAGTGTTCTTTTATAAGGTTTTTATTTTCCAAGCCAATGGAGGACAACTTCAGTGAAATGTCTGTTCCCTCCATCTAAAAAAAACCCATCAAAGTCAGAACCGTTTCTTTGAAAAAACACATTTCCTCTCCTATAGAAAGTAACACTAGTAGAAAGCGTGGATGAGAGAGGATGTGTCCCAAATGGCACCCTATTTCCTACACAGTGCATTACTTTTGACTAGATCCCCATGGGCCCTGGTCAAAAGTAGTGCACTATATAGGGAATAGGGTGCCATTTGGGACATAACAAGTGAAAACATAACGTCATGTCCACTTCATTTATGTGTTAAGGTTTGGTTTTTGTCTCTACCTTTCATTGCTGAGGAAGCAACAGAGGGAATGAGATTAGTCATGTACCATACATTCCTAAGAGAAAATCACGTGTTCCTAACACACAATCACTTGTTCCTAAGACACAATCACGTGTTCCTAAGACACAATCACATGTTCCTAACACACAATCACATGTTCCTAACACACAATCACTTGTTCCTAAGACACAATCACGTGTTCCTAAGACACAATCACATGTTCCTAACACACAATCACATGTTCCTAAGACACAATCACGTGTTCCTAAGACACAATCACGTGTTCCTAACACACAATCACGTGTTCCTCAGACACAATCACGTGTTCTTAAGACACAATCACGTGTTTCTCAGACACAATCACGTGTTCCTAACACACAATCACGTGTTCCTAACACACAATCACGTGTTCCTAACACACAATCACGTGTTCCTAAGACACAATCACGTGTTTTTAAGACACAATCACGTGTTCCTCAGACACAATCACGTGTTCCTAATACACAATCATGTGTTCCTAAGACACAATCACGTGTTCCTAACACACAATCACGTGTTTCTCAGACACAATCACGTGTTCCTAACACACAATCACGTGTTCCTAAGACACAATCACATGTTCCTAACACACAATCACATGTTCCTAAGACACAATCACGTGTTCCTAAGACACAATCACGTGTTCCTAACACACAATCACGTGTTCCTCAGACACAATCACGTGTTCTTAAGACACAATCACGTGTTTCTCAGACACAATCACGTGTTCCTAACACACAATCACGTGTTCCTAACACACAATCACGTGTTCCTAACACACAATCACATGTTCCTAAGACACAATCACGTGTTTTTAAGACACAATCACGTGTTCCTCAGACACAATCACGTGTTCCTAACACACAATCACGTGTTCCTAAGACACAATCACGTGTTCCTTTGACACAATCACATGTTCCTCAGACACAATCATGTGTAGTATTCCTCTGTTGTCTCACTTGTCCCTCTAATCCTCTCTCCTTCTCTATCTGTCTGTTCTATTCCTCTCTCCTTCTCTATCCATCTGTTCTATTTGTTTCTCTTTTTCTCTCTCTGTGTGTTCTTCTTGTCTCTCTCTTTCTCTTCTGTCTCTCTTCGACCTGGCTATCGCTCACTCTCCAAGCTTCTATCTTCCTTTTGTCTCTCTCTGTCTCTGCCTTGTTGCCTTTCCATCTCTCTCTCTCAATTCAATTCAATGGTCTTTATTGGCATGGGAAACATATGTTTACATTGCCAAAGCAAGTGAAATAGATAATAAACAGTAGTGCACTACTATCGCTCTCTCTCTCTCTCGCTCTCTCTCTCTCTCTCTCTCTCTCTCTCTCTCTCTCTCTCTCTCTCTCTCTCTCTCTCTCTCTCTCTCTCTCTCTCTCTCTCTCTCTCTCTCACTCACACACACACACACACACACAAACACACTCACACAATTTCCCCCAATGTTCTGACACCATCACAACGAAGAATGCACACAAACAAACACACACACACACACACACACACACACACACACACACACACACACACACACACACACACACACACACACACACACACACACAGACACTATCATTAGACATTGTGACAGAGTCCCTATGCAGTGCTGCCTCTGTTAGAAAACAACTATGCTGATAATGACAGTGATGTACTGTAGATGCTAGGGCTGCAGCTTGAATGAACAGCCTGGTATTTCGGGCCAGCGACCTAAATGGCACCCTATTCCCTTCATAGTGCACTACTTTTGACAAGGATCCACAGGACACTATATAGGGAATAGGGTGCCATTTGGGACACACCCACTGGTCCTAGCTGGTCAGATACAAATGGATTTGTCCATTCTAGATAGAAACCATCTGAAATCAGATTGATCTGAGAAACAGAAGGTCATTTCTATACATGTGTTTTTGGTATGGAGGAATTTGTCCACCATTTTGTTTTGTAGATCAGCTTAATATTGCAGATATATTGTAACTTCCATCAATGTAGTTGTCTGCATCACTTCCAATCCCCCATATATATATATATATATATATATATATATATATATATACATACATATATATATACACATACATACACTTACATATATATATATACACATATATATACACACACACACACACATACACACACACATACATACACACATACATACATACAGTGGGGAGAACAAGTATTTGATACACTGCCGATTTTGCAGGTTTTCCTACTTACAAAGCATGTAGAGGTCTGTAATTTTTATCATAGGTACACTTCAACTGTGAGAGACGGAATCTAAAACAAAAATCCAGAACACCACATTGTATGATTTTTAAGTAATTCATTTGCATTTTATTGCATGACATAAGTACTTGATCACCTACCAACCAGTAAGAATTCCGGCTCTTACAGACCTGTTAGTTTTTCTTTAAGAAGCCCTCCTGTTCTCCACTCATTACCTGTATTAACTGCACCTGTTTGAACTCGTTACCTGTATAAAAGACACCTGTCCACACACTCAATCAAACAGACTCCAACCTCTCCACAATGGCCAAGACCAGAGAGCTGTGTAAGGACATCAGGGATAAAATTGTAGACCTTCAAGATGACGGTCAATCACCCTCGGTCTGGGGCTCCATGCAAGAACTCACCTCGTGGGGCATCAATGATCATGAGGAAGGTGAGGGATCAGCCCAGAACTACATGGCAGGACCTGGTCAATGATCTGAAGAGAGCTGGGACCACAGTCTCAAAGAAAACCATTAGTAACACACTACGCCGTCATGGATTAAAATCCTGCAGCGCACGCAAGGTCCCCCTGCTCAAGCAAGCGCATGTCCAGGCCCGTCTGAAGTTTGCCAATGACCATCTGGATGATCCAGAGGAGGAATGGGAGAAGGTCATGTGGTCTGATGAGACAAAAATAGAGCTTTTTGGTCTAAACTCCACACGCCGTGTTTGGAGGAAGAAGAAGGATGAGTACAACCCCAAGAGCACCATCCCAACCGTGAAGCATTGAGGTGGAAACATCATTCTTTAGTGATGCTTTTTTTTGGGGGGGGGGGTGGATCAGCTTAATATTGCAGATAGATTGGATCGTCTATCAATGTAATTGTCTGCATCACTTCCAATCCCCCATGTTTTTTATATATATAGTCCCCTTTATTACTTTTCAACCCCGCCATCCTTTCCCTACTTGGAGTAAATTAGTGAACAACAATGCCCAGGCCTCTACTTCCGGTCTATACTTACTATCTACACCTTATGGACACAGTTAATTTTACAATAATTATATTATATATATATATATATATATATATTGCTCCTGAACTTCTTCTACTCTCAACCTCTCCGATCATTTTCATGATGTCCATCCGGTTTGCTTCTATATGCCATATCTTTCTAACTGTGCTCTTTCCCAAAAGCTCCCAACATACAACTATATACTTCTTATGGACACAGTATGCTTACATTATTAGCTATCTTTGTTATTATTTGTTGTTATTTCTTATTAGTCCCATCCTTCAACTCTATTCAATACCTGAATGTATCGCGAGATCTTGGCCAACAACCTCCTTCCCTCAGTAAGAGCATTGAAGATGAGTCGTGGCTGTGTCTTCCAGCATGACAACGACCCGAAACACACAGCCAGGGCAACTAAGGAGTGGCTCCGTAAGAAGCATATCAAGGTCCTGGAGTGGCCTAGCCAGTCTCCAGAACTGAACCCAATAGAAAATCTTTGGAGGGAGCTGAAAGTCCGTATTGCCCAGCGACAGCCCCGAAACCTGAAGGATCTGGAGAAGGTCTGTATGGAGGAGTGGGCCAAAATCCCTGCTGCAGTGTGTGCAAACCTGGTCAAGACCTACAGGAAACGTATGATCTCTGTAATTGCAAACAAAGGTTTCTGTACCAAATATTAAGTTCTGCTTTTCTGATGTATCAAACACTCATGTCATGCAATAAAATGCAAATGAATGACTTAAAAATCATACAATGTGATTTTCTGGATTTTTGTTTTAGATTCCGTCTCTCACAGTTGAAGTGTACCTATGATAAAAATTACAGACCTCTACAAGCTTTGTAAGTAGGAAAACCTGCAAAATTGGCAGTGTATGCCAGGTCGCAGTTGTAAATGAGAACCTGTTCTCAACTGGCTTACCTGGTTAAATAAAGGTGAAATAAAAAAAAAGTATCAAATACTTGTTCTACCCACTGTACATACATACATACACATACATATCCTTTAAACAAATATATATATTCCCCTTTATTACTTTCCAACCCCACCACCCTTTCCTTACTTGGAGTAAACTAGTGAATAACAACGCATAGGCCTCTAATTCCAGCTTATACCTACTATCTACATTTTATGGACACAGTCAATTTTACAATATTTATATATATTATTATTTTTGCTCCTGAACTTCTTCTTCTCTCAACCTCTCCGATCATTTTCATGATGTCCATCCGGTTTGCTTCTATATGCCATATCTTTCTAACTGTGCTCTTTCCCAAAAGCTCCCAACATACAACCTACAGTGGGGGGAAAAAGTATTTAGTCAGCCACCAATTGTTCAAGTTCTCCCACTTAAAAAGATGAGAGACGCCTGTAATTTTCATCATAGGTACACGTCAACTATGACTGACAAAATGAGATAAACATTTCCAGAAAATCACATTGTAGGATTTTTAATGAATTTATTTGCAATTTATGGTGGAAAATAAGTATTTGGTCAATAACAAAAGTTTCTCAATACTTTGTTATATACCCTTTGTTGGCAATAACACAGGTCAAACGTTTTCTGTAAGTCTTCACAAGGTTTTCACACACTGTTGCTGGTATTTTGGCCCATTCCTCCATGCAGATCTCCTCTAGAGCAGTGATGTTTTGGGGCTGTCGCTGGGCAACAAGGACTTTCAACTCCCTCCAAAGATTTTCTATGGGGTTGAGATCTGGAGACTGGCTAGGCCACTCCAGGACCTTGAAATGCTTCTTACGAAGCCACTCCTTCATTGCCCGGGCGGTGTGTTTGGGATCATTGTCATGCTGAAAGACCCAGCCACGTTTCATCAACAATGCCCTTGCTGATGGAAGGAGGTTTTCACTCAAAATCTCACAATACATGGCCCCATTCATTCTTTCCTTTACACGGATCAGTCGTCCTGGTCCCTTTGCAGAAAAACAGCCCCAAAGCATGATGTTTCCACCCCCATGCTTCACAGTAGGTATAGTGTTCTTTGGATGCAACTCAGCATTCTTTGTCCTCCAAACACGACGAGTTGAGTTTTTACCAAAAAGTTCTATTTTGGTTTCATCTGACCATATGACATTCTCCCAATCCTCTTCTGGATCATCCAAATGCACTCTAGCAAACTTCAGACGGGCCTGGGCATGTACTGGCTTAAGCAGGGGGACACGTCTGGCACTGCAGGATTTGAGTCTACTTGAGTTACTTTTGTCCCAGCTCTCTGCAGGTCATTCACTAGGTCCCCCCGTGTGGTTCTTGGATTTTTGCTCACCGTTCTTGTGATCATTTTGACCCCACGGGGTGAGATCTTGCATGGAGCCCCAGATCGAGGGAGATTATCAGTGGTCTTGTATGTCTTCCATTTCCTAATAATTGCTCCCACAGTTGATTTCTTCAAACCAAGCTGCTTACCTATTGCAGATTCAGTCTTCCCAGCCTGGTGCAGGTCTACAATTTTGTTTCTGGTGTCCTTTGACAGCTCTTTGGTCTTGGCCATAGTGGAGTTTGGAGTGTGACTGTTTGAGGTTGAGGACAGGTGTCTTTTATACTGATAACAAGTTCAAACAGGTGTCATTAATACAGGTAACGAGTGGAGGACAGAGGAGCCTCTTAAAGAAGAAGTTACAGGTCTGTGAGAGCCAGAAATCTTGCTTGTTTGTAGGTGACCAAATACTTATTTTCCACCATAATTTGCAAATAAATTCATAAAAAACCTACAATGTGATTTTCTGGATTTTTTTTCTCAATTTGTCTGTCATAGTTGACGTGTACCTATGATGAAAATTACAGGCCTCTCTCATCTTTTTAAGTGGGAGAACTTGCATTTCAGTTCATAAACACTGTGCCATGGGATCGGTATGTCAAAAATCTCTTCCCAACTATTTTGCAATCTATATGGGACGGCTGTCAATCCTTTGGTCCTTAAATGAAACTGATATACTTTTTTATTTATCACAGTTTTCCTTAACCAATTATGTTCTTTAATGCAAGGCCGACAGACAAGTTCCTTACTTTCTCCCCCTTCCACTTTCCTCTTCCATTTTTGCGGTAAGGCTGCAATTATTTGGTTGTAATTTTGGGTAGAGCAGACATTTCCATATGTTTTTGTTAGCTGCATGTGCGATATAACTCCACCAGTCCTACCGATTATATCATTTACGAAGATTATACCTTTTTTAAACATTTTGTAAAAAAAAAAAAGTTTTTTTGTCAATTAGTATATTTGAGTTTAACCACAATATTTGTTGCATTATTTATTCTGTCGTTTCTGGAGGATTAAATTGAAATTGCAACCAACTTTCTATGGCTTGTTTTAGAAATAGTGATATTTGGGAGATTATTTCCTTTTCAAATAACTGAAAGTGAGTGGTTGTAATCTGAATAAAGGGAAAAAGGCCATTCTTGAACATTGGGTGAGACAATTTTACTAATTTGCTAGAGAACAAGTTCGGATTTAAGTATAACTTTTGTATGACTGAAGCTTTTAGTGATAGGTCTAATGCTTTAATATTTAATAATTTCTGTCCTCCGAATTCATATTCATTATATAAATAGGCCCGTTTAATTTTGTCTGGCTTGCCGTTCCAAATAAAATGGAATATGTTTTAAAACAACTGTTCGCTGTTCTATATTCACTGTTGGTGTCAAGGTCGACTGAAGGTCAAAGTTACAACCCAAGCCACAGGCTGATTCACATTCTTCTTCTTCTATTTGTGTGTCTGTGTGTGTTTCTGTGTATATGAGAATTGAAAGGAGTGTATCTGGCCCTCATGAGTTATTTCTGGGTGGCACCTGTAAGCGAGTGTGTGTGTGTGCTTCCATGTGTGTTTGTGCTTTCCTGTGTGTGTGTGTGTTTGTGTGTGCACACGCACACGCGCACACACTTCCACGTCTGTGCGTGTGTGCTTCCGCATCTGTGTGTGCTTGTGAGTAGCAATTTCCCCACGACCATCTGGCCACAGTCTTAGGCACTTAGTTATCACACAACTAGCCTTGCCAGGTGCCCAGGTGTCTGGGTGACCAGGTGCCAAGGCCGGCTCGCCAACACCTCCATGCTTCCTTGACCCAGGGCAGCTCTACACTGAATCACTGCATGGCATCAGACAGGCTGACAGTGTTCACAGCCAGGTCATCTTTAAAGCTGTGAATTTGATGTCTCCCATTTAAATGGAGAGGGCATGTCCCGCTTACAGATGTAGGATCTTAATTTGAGCCAGTTTGCTACAGCAGGAAAATCATCCTGCAGCAACAGGAAATGTGAATTATTATGTGGATTATAATTAATGGACATTTTTGTAGGGGTTGATCAATTTTTCGTAAGGGAAAATCTAGTCTGAAATTTCAAAGTGGAAATTGCAAACTTCAGAAGCCTTTTTAAACCTCAAATACACTAGACGTTTTACATTTCCTGCAGTGCAGGAAAGTTCTACAACAGGGTGATCATATTAAGATATTACATCTGTAAATCCATATTTTCCTTAATTTACTGATCACTTGACCTGATACCTTTAACTCAGACCCAGAGATAGTTTTCCAGGTCCATGACCTGAGGGAAATTATCTCTGAGAAATTGAAGATGGACCACAGGAAGATTGAGGTGGAGCGCGCCCACAGGACTGGAAAACCCACCACCGGCCCAGGTGACAAGCCCAGGCCGATAGCGGTCAAGTTCCTGAGGTTCGAGGACAAGGTAGCTGTTCTGGAAAGAGCCAAGAACTTGAAAGGTACGTACATCTATCCTGAAGCTGTGCACCAGAAGTGGAAAGAACTTATCCCAGCCATGAAAGCTGCCAGAGCACGCGTTGACATTGCATACATCCACTATGACAGGCTCATGGTCTAAAGCAGGGTTCTTCAATTCCGGTCCTGGAGGGCCGAAACACTTCTGATTTTTATTTCTACCTGGTAGTTAATTGCACTCACCTGGTGTCCCAGGTCTGAATTAGCCCCTGATTAGAAGGAGAGGATGAAAAACAGAGGTGTTTCGGCCCTCCAGGACCGGAATTGAAGAACCCTGGTCTAAAGCCTGGAAGGGATGAGAGAGCCAAGCCTTTGAGTTTGTAGCTTCGACCCTGCAGCACATACACATTTACACAAACCAACTGATTGATGGACTGCCGAATAATGTATTTTTGTGTTGTTGTTGCTTTGCTTGTTATTTACCATATTATGTCTATCTCTGATAAGCTACCAAGGAAAAGGCTAGAAATAGCCCATATTAATATATTTAGCCTCAGAAATAAGGTTCATGAAATCAATAACTTGCTAACATCAGATAACATTCATATATTAGCCATTTCTGAGACTAACTTAGATAATTATTTTGATGATACATCAGTAGCAATACAAGGATCTAACATATACAGAAGAGACAGGAATGCCTATGGGGGAGATGTTGCTGTATATATTCAGAGCCATATCCCTGTAATACTTAGAGAATATGCTCAAGTCAAGTTATTTAAGTGTTGTGGATGCAGGTTCACCTGCCTCATCTGAAGCCTATTCTTCTAGGGTGTTTTTATAGGCCACCAAGTGCTAACAGTCAGTATCTAGATAATGTGTTTGAAATGCTTGATAGTGTACAGTGGGGGAAAAAAGTATTTAGTCAGCCACCAATTGTGCAAGTTCTCCCACTTAAAAAGATGAGAGAGGCCTGTAATTTTCATCATAGGTACACGTCAACTATGACAGACAAATTGAGAAAAAAATATCCAGAAAATCACATTGTAGGATTTTTAATGAATTTATTAGCAAATTATGGTGGAAAATAAGTATTTGGTCACCTACAAACAAGCAAGATTTCTGGCTCTCACAGACCTGTAACTTCTTCTTTAAGATGCTCCTCTGTCCTCCACTCGTTACCTGTATTAATGGCACCTGTTTGATCTTGTTATCAGTATTAAAGACACCTGTCCACAACCTCAAACAGTCACACTCAAAACTCCACTATGGCCAAGACCAAAGAGCTGTCAAAGGACACCAGAAACAAAATTGTAGACCTGCACCAGGCTGGGAAGACTGAATCTGCAATAGGTAAGCAGCTTGGTTTGAAGAAATCAACTGTGGGAGCAATTATTAGGAAATGGAAGACATACAAGACCACTGATAATCTCCCTCGATCTGGGGCTCCATGCAAGATCTCACCCCGTGGGGTCAAAATGATCACAAGAACGGTGAGCAAAAATCCCAGAACCACACGGGGGGACCTAGTGAATGACCTGCAGAGAGCTGGGACCAAAGTAACAAAGCCTACCATCAGTAACACACTACGCCGCCAGGGACTCAAATCCTGCAGTGCCAGACGTGTCCCCCTGCTTAAACCAGTACATGTCCAGGCCCGTCTGAAGTTTGCTAGAGTGCATTTGGATGATCCAGAAGAGGATTGGGAGAATGTCATATGGTCAGATGAAACCAAAATAGAACTTTTTGGTAAAAACTCAACTCGTCGTGTTTGGAGGACAAAGAATGCTGAGTTGCATCCAAAGAACACTATACCTACTGTGAAGCATGGGGGTGGAAACATCATGCTTTGGGGCTGTTTTTCTGCAAAGTGACCAGGACGACTGATCCGTGTAAAGGAAAGATTGAATGGGGCCATGTATCGTGAGATTTTGAGTGAAAACCTCCTTCCATCAGCAAGGGCATTGAAGATGAAACGTGGCTGGGTCTTTCAGCATGACAATGATCCCAAACACACCGCCCGGGCAACGAAGGAGTGGCTTCGTAAGAAGCATTTCAAGGTCCTGGAGTGGCCTAGCCAGTCTCCAGATCTCAACCCCATAGAAAATCTTTGGAGGGAGTTGAAAGTCTGTGTTGCCCAGCGACAGCCCTAAAACATCACTGCTCTAGAGGAGATCTGCATTGAGGAATGGGCCAAAATACCAGCAACAGTGTGTGAAAACCTTGTGAAGACTTACAGAAAAAGTTTGACCTGTGTCATTGCCAACAAAGGGTATATAACAAAGTATTGAGAAACTTTTGTTATTGACCAAATACTTATTTTCCACCATAATTTGCAAATAAATTCATTAAAAATCCTACAGGTGAACCTGCATCAGAGTGTCAAAACCCACAAAACCTACCACACAAGGCAAAACATTTCATTACACCATAGCCTACTTGTCAACAGTATGTTTATGTTATATCCTTTTTTTTTTTTATTGAACATATTCAATTATCATTGTAATTGTGCACACATTGCTGTAAGACATGCACCTACCCCAATGCTCTGTTGCTGATGACTGGGATGAATGCAGGAGCAGAATTAATGAGCAGGAAAAGACACCCTCTTTTTGACTGATGACTGACATAGTGGCATGTACGTGATAGGCCTATCTGACTTATATGATTATGATGGTCATAATGCTTCTTAACCGTGTCATAAAGTGCATTTTCTTCATCCAAGTAAAGTGATACAGGATGGTAATAATGCTTCATGACCGTGTCATAAAGTGTATTTTCTACAAGTTATTTAAGATATGATGAATAAAAATGACTGTAAAGAATTCATTATAACAACAGCAAAATATTTAAGAAACAAACGTTCAAATGAAAGGAAACTTCTTGGCAGGGAAAAATCACATTTGAATAAATGTGGGTTTTGACACTCTTATGTAGGTGTCATAACCAGCCATAAGATAAAGCAATATATGTCACAACGGGTGTAAATATTTGGGTCATGACAGTTTTATGACCATATTTTGACAGGTTATGACAAGTTATGTTAGCTGTTATGACATATTATGACATGTTTATGACCGTGTCTTAACGTGTTATTTGTATTTGTATTTGTATTTATTATGGATCCCCATTAGTTTCTGCCAAGGCAGCAGCTACTCTTCCTGGGGTCCAGCAAAATTAAGGCAGTTATACATTTAAAAAACATTACAATACATTCATAACAGTTCTGTTCCTGTTCTATAAGGTGTATTTGTATCTGTTTTTTAAATCTAATTTTACTGCTGGCATGAGTTACTTGATGTGGAATAGAGTTCCATGTATTCATGGCACTATGGAGTACTGTGCGCCACCCATAGTCTGTTCTTGACTTGGGGACTGTGAAGAGACCTCTGGTGGCATGTCTTGTGGGGTATGCATGGGTGTCTGAGCTGTGTGCCAGTAGTTCAAACAGACAACTTGGTGCATTCAACATGTCAATACCTCTCACAAATACAAGTAGTGATGAAGTCAATCTCTCCTCCACTTTGAGCCAGGAGAGATTGACATGCATATTATTCATGTTAACTCTCTGTGTACATCCAAGGGCCAGCCGTGCTGCCCTGTTCTGAGCCAATTGCAATTTTCCTAAGTCCTTCTTTGTGGCACCTGACCACACGACTGAACAGTAGTCCAGGTGCGACAAAACTAGGGCCTGTAGGACCTGCCTTGTTGAAAGTGCTGTTAAGAATGCAGAGCAGCGCTTTATTATAGACACACTTCTCCCCATCCTAGCTACTGTTGTATCAATATGTTTTGACCATGACAGTTTACAATCCAAGGTTATTCCAAGCAGTTTAGTCTCCTCAACTTGCTCAATGTCCACATTATTCATTACAATATTTAGTTGAGGTTTAGGGTTTAGTGAATGATTTGTCCCAAATATAATGCTCAACCTTTCAGTTTTTGAAATATTTAGGACCAACTTATTCCTTGCCACCCATTCTGAAACTAACTGCATCTCTTTGTTAAGTGTTGCTGTCATTTCAGTCGCTGTGGTAGCTGACATGTATACTGTTGAGTCATCCACAGACATAGACACACTGGCTTTATTCAAAACCAGTGGCATGTCGTTAGTAAAGATTGAAAAAAGTAAGGGTCCTAGACAGCTGCCCTGGGGAATTCCTGATTCTACATGGATTTTGTTGGAGAGGCTTCAATTAAAGAACACCCTCTGTGTTCTGTTGGACAGGTAACTCTTTATCCACAATATAGCAGGGGGTGTAAAGCCATAACACATACGTTTTTCCAGCAGCAGAATATGATTGATAATGTCAAAAGCCGCACTGAAGTCTAACAAAACAGCCCCCACAATATTTTGATCATCAATTTCTCTCAGCCAATCAGCAGTCATTTGTGTAAGTGCTGTGCTTGTTGAATGTCCTTCCCTATAAGCGTGCTGAAAGTCTGTTGTCAATTTGTTTACTGTAAAATAGCATTGTTTCTGGTCGAACATCATTTTTTCCAAAAGTTTACCAAGGGTTGGTAACAGGCTGATTGGTCAGCTATTTGAGCCAGTTAAGGGGGCTTTACTATTCTTAGGTAGGGGAATAACTTTTACTTCCCTCCAGGCCTGAGGGCACACACTTTCCAGTAGGCTTAAATTGAAGATGTGGCAAATAGGAGTGGCAATATCGTCTGCTATTATCCTCAGTAATTTTCCATCCAAGTTGTCAAACCCTGGTGGCTTGTCATTGTTGATAGACAACAATACTTTTTCACCTCTTCCACATCTACCTTACGGAATTCAAAACTACAATGCTTGTCTTTCATAATTTGGTCAGATATACTTGGATGTGTAGTGTCAACGTTTTGTTGCTGGTATGTTATGCCTAAATTTGCTAATCTTACCAATGAAAAAATCATTAAAGTAGTTGGCAATATCAGTGGGTTTTGTGATGAATGAGCTCCGATGGAGCGGAGTTTGTTTTTTTGCCCAACATTTCAATTTAAGGTGCTCCAAAGCTTTTTATTACAATTCTTTATGCCATTTATCTTTGTTTCATAGTGTAGTTTCTTCTTTTTATTCAGTTGAATCACATGATTTCTCAATTTGCAGTACATTTGCCAATCGGTTGTACAGCCAGACCTATTTGCCATCTCTTTTGCCTCCTCCCTCTCAACCATACAATTTTTCAATTCCTCATCAATCCACTGGTATTTAACGGTTTTTACAGTCATTTTCTTAATTGGTGCATGTTTAATAGTAACTGGGATAAGCAATTTCATGAATGTGTCAAGTGCAGCGTCTGGTTGCTCGTCATTACACACCACGGACCAACAAATATTCTTCACATTAACAGCATAGGAATCACTGCAAAACTTATTGTCTGACCTCTTATACACAATATTAGGCCCATCCTTTGGAACTTTGGTTTTCCTAGATATGGCTCCTATATTGTGATCACTACATCCGATGGATTTGGATACTGCTTTCAAACAGATTTCTGCAGCATTAGTAAAGATATGATCAATAAATGTTGATGATTTCTATCCTGTACTGTTTTTAACTACACTGGTAGGTTGATTGATAACATGATGAGTGGTGAGTGGGCAGTCTGATGAAAGCCAGTCAATATTTAAATCACCCAGAAAGTATACCTCTCTATTGATATCACATATATTATAAAGCATTTCACACGTTATCCAGATACTGAATGTTAGCACTTGGTGGTCTATAGCAGCTTACCACCAGAATGGGCTTTAGGTGAGGCAGATGAACCTGTAGCCATATTTCTTCAACAGTATTAACATGAGATCCTCTCTTAGCATTACAGGAATGTGGTTCTGAATATAAACAGCCACACCTCCACCTTTGGCATTTCTGTCTTTTCTGTAGATCTTATAACCATTTATTGCTACCACTGTATCATCAAATGTATTATCTAAGTGAGTTTCAGAGATGATCAGAATATGAATATGAATGTCATCTGTTACTAGCAAATTATTGATTTGATTAACCTTGTTTATTAAGATACATATGGTGATGTAGGCTATTTTTAAAACTTTTCTAAGCTGCTTGATTGTTTTTCTTGCTTTACTGGGAAGCTTAGCAGAGGTAGACATGCTGAAGTTATTTTTATTAGTGCAGGGTGAGCTGCATACAGTGGTCTTCCTACTAGGGCACACCACTTCAGTGCTAACAGTATTACTCTGGTTCATAGGCATATGATTACTGCATACAATAGCTCTAGGATCAGCAGATGCATTCAGTTGTAACGACTTTGGCCGAGGCTGCCTCCCCTCCTTGTTCGGGCAGGCTTTGGCGTTCATCGTCACCAGCTTACTAACCACTGCCGCCCCAATCATCATCACATGTGTCTTGTCTTGTTAATCACACACACCTGGTTCTAATCCCCTCATTAGTCCGTATATAAGTGTTCCCTCTGCCCACTTGTCCTTGTGGGTGATTGTTAGTTGTGAAAGTAGTATAGCTCGGTGGAGCTAATCGTACATTTTGTTGCCAGGGTAGATTTTCCCCTGTGCCTATGCATTGGATTCTGCCGTTACAGTGTATTTGCCAGGGATTAGAGTTTCCCCTGTGCCTGTTTCGTTGATCGCTATTTGAGCGCATTTGTGTGTCAACTAAGGAATAAACTCTGTGTTCGGTGAATACCCTCCTGCACCTGACTCCTTTCATCACACTCATCACAGAATCACCCATCCGCTATGGAGTCAGCGGGAGAAGAGCGCATGCCTGGAGTCGTGGCACGGGTCCAAGAGCATTCCACGATGCTGGCCAGCTTGGGGGAAGCGATGGATCGGGTTCTTCAGAAACATCCAACGCCTGGAGAGGAGAGGACTGTCGAGACCAGCTGGCCAACCGGATCCAGCCACCTACACCCCAGCACCCGGAGGGATCTTTTATTCCGACCACGGGCGTTTTTTTGAAAAAAAATTTATTTCACCTTTATTTAACCAGGTAAGCCAGTTGAGAACAGGTTCTCATTTACAACTGCGACCTGGCCAAGATAAAGCAAAGCAGTGCAATAAAAACAACACAGAGTTACATATGGGGTAAAAAACATAAAGTCAAAAATACAACAGAAAATATATATACAGTGTGTGCAAATGTAGCAAGTTATGGAGGTAAGGCAATAAATAGGCTATAGTGCAGAATAATTACAATAGTATTAACACTGGAATGATAGATGTGCAAGAGATTATGTGCAAATAGAGATACTGGGGTGCAAAAGAGCAAAATAAATAACAATATAGGGATGAGGTAGTTGGGTGGGCTAATTTCAGATGGGCTGTGTACAGGTGCAGTGATCGGTAAGGTGCTCTGACAACTAATGCTTAAAGTTATTGAGGGAGATAAGAGTCTCCAGCTTCAGAGATTTTTGCAATTCGTTCCAGTCATTGGCAGCAGAGAACTGGAAGGAATGGCGGCCAAAGGAGGTGTTGGCTTTGGGAATGACCAGTGAGATATACCTGCTGGAGCGCAGACTACGGGTGGGTGCTGCTATGGTGACCAATGAGCTAAGATAAGGCGGGGATTTGCCTAGCAGTGATTTATAGATGGCCTGGAGCCAGTGGGTTTGACGACGAACATGTAGTGAGGACCAGCCAACAAGAGCGTACAGGTCACAGTGGTGGATAGTGTATGGGGCTTTGGAGGCAAAACGGATGGCACTGTGATAGACTACATCCAATTTGCTGAGTAGAGTGTTGGAGGCTATTTTGTAAATGACATCGCCGAAGTCAAGGATCGGTAGGATAGTCAGTTTTACGAGGGCATGTTTGGCAGCATGAGTGAAGGAGGCTTTGTTGCGAAATAGGAAGCCGATTCTAGATTTAACTTTGGATTGGAGATTCTTTATGTGAGTCTGGAAGTTGAGTTTACAGTCTAACCAGACACCTAGGTATTTGTAGTAATCCACATACTCTAGGTCAGACCCGTCGAGAGTGGTGATTCTAGTCGGGTGGGCGGGTGCCAGCAGCGTTCGATTGAAATGCATGCATTTAGTTTTACTAGTGTTTAAGAGCAGTTGGAGGCTACTGAAGGATTGTTGTATGGCATTGAAGCTCGTTTGGAGGTTTGTTAACACAGTGTCCAATGAAGGGCCAGATGTATACAAAATGGTGTCGTCTGCGTAGAGGTGGATCTGAGAGTCACCAGCAGCAAGAGTGACATCATTGATATACACGGAGAAAAGTGTCGGCCCAAGAATTGAACCCTGTGGCACCCCCATAGACACTGCCAGAGGTCCAGACAACAGGCCCTCCGATTTGACACACTGAACTCTATCTGAGAAGTAGTTGGTGAACCAGGCGAGGCAGTCATTTGAGAAACCAAGGCTATTTAGTCTGCCAATAAGAATGCGGTGGTTGACAGAGTCGAAAGCCTTGGCCAGGTCGATGAAGACGGCTGCACAGTACTGTCTATTATCAATCGCGGTTATAATATCGTTTAGGACCTTGAGCGTGGCTGAAGTGCACCCGTGACCAGCTCGGAAACCGGATTGCATAGCGGAGAAGGTACGGTGGTATTCGAAATGGTTGGTGATCTGTTTGTTAACTTGGCTTTCAAATACTTTCGAAAGGCAGGGCAGGATGGATATAGGTCTGTAGCAGTTTGGATCTAGAGTGTCACCCCCTTTGAAGAGGGGGATGACCGCGGCAGCTTTCCAATCTCTGGGGATCTCAGACGTTATGAAAGAGAGGTTGAACAGACTAGTAATAGGGGTTGCGACAATTTCGGCGGCTAGTTTCAGAAAGAAAGGGTCCAGATTGTCTAGCCCAGCTGATTTGTAGGGGTCCAGATTTTGCAGCGCTTTCAAAACATCAGCTGTCTGAATTTGTGTGAAGGAGAAGCGGGGGGGGTGGCATTGGCAAGTTGCAGCAGAGGGTGCAGAGTTGGTGGCCGGGTTAGTGGTAGCCAGATGGAAAGCATGGCCAGCTGTAGCAAAATGCTTGTTGAAATTCTCGATTATTGTAGATTTATCGGTGGTGATAGTGTTTCCTAGCCTCAGTGCAGTGGGCAGCTGGGAGGAAGTGCTCTTATTCTCCATGGACTTTACAGTGTCCCAAAACTTTTTGGAGTTAGTGCTACAGGATGCAAATTTCTGTTTGAAAAAGTTAGCCTTTGCTTTCCTGACTGCTTGTGTATATTGGTTCCTAACTTCCCTGAAAAGTTGCATATCGCGGGGGCTGTTTGATGCTAATGCTGTACGTCACAGGATGTTTTTGTGCTGGTCAAGGGCAGTCAAGTCTGAGGAGAACCAAGGGCTATATCGGTTCTTAGTTCTGTATTTTTTGAATGGGGCATGTTTATTTAAGATTGAGAGGAAATTACTTTTAAGGAACAACCAGGCATCCTCTACTGACGGAATGAGATCTATATCCATCCAGGATACCTGGGCCAGGTCAATTAGGAAGGCCTGCTCGCTAAAGTGTTTTAGGGAGCGTTTGACAGTGATGAGGGGTGGTCGTTTGACCGCGGACCCGTTACGGACGCAGGCAATAAGGCAGTGATCGCTGAGATCCTGGTTGAAGACAGCTGAGGTGTATTTAGAGGGTATGTTAGTCAGGATGATATCTATGAGGGTACCCATGTTTACGGATTTAGGGTTGTACCTGGTAGGTTCGTTGATAATTTGCGTGAGGTTGAGGGCATCTAGCTTGGATTGTAGGATGGCTGGGGTATTAAGCATCTCCCAATTTAGGTCACCAAGCAGTACAAACTGTCCAGGGCACAGCTGGGGGCTGAGGGGGGTCTGTAGCAAGCGGCAACAGTGAGAGACTTATTTCTGGAAAGGTGGATTTTTAGAAGTAGAAGCTCAAACTGTTTGGGCACAGACCTGGATAGTATGATAGAGCTCTGCAGGCTTTCTCTACAGTAGATTGCAACTCCACCCCCTTTGGCAGTTCTATCTAGACGGAAAATGTTATAGTTGGGGATGGAAATTTCAGAATTTTTGGTGGCCTTCCTGAGACAGGATTCAGACACTGCTAGAACATCAGGGTTGGCAGAGTGTGCTAACGCAGTGAATAACTCAAACTTAGGAAGTAGACTTCTGATATTTATGTGCAAGAAACCAAGACTTTTGCGATTACAGAAGTCATCAAATGATAGCGCCTGGGGAGTAGGAGTGATACTGAGGGCTGCAGGGCCTGGGTTAGCCTCTACATCACCAGAGGAACAGAGGAGGACTAGAATAAGGATACGGCTAAAGGCTTTAAGAACTGGTCTTCTAGTGCGTTGGGTACATAGAATAAAGGGGGCAGATTTCCGGGTGTTATAGATAAGATTCAGGGCATTATGTACAGACAAGGATATGGAAGGATATGAGTAAAGTGGAGGTAAACCTAAGCGTTGGGTAACAATGAAAGAGATAGCATCGCTGGAGGCATCAATTGAGTCGGTCTCCGCGTGTATAGGGGGAGGGGCAAAGGAGCTATCTAAGGCAGGTTTAGCTAGGCTGGGGGGTCTACAGTGATATAGTACAATTAGAAATAACCGAAACAACAATAAACTAACCATGTTTGGGCTGAGGCTAAACATAAACAGGATGTAGTACCGTAAAAAGGAACAGTCCAGCAGACATCAGCTGTATAGCTGAGTTATCATAAGGTCCGGTGGTAAAGCACTAGTGAGTAAGAGGCCACGGCTAGCGTGTGCTAGCGGGCCGGGGCTAGCAGATGGATGGAATCTTCGTGGTTAACGTCGTAACCACATCAGACGATTTCGTCGGCAGACCAGTCGTGTAGGATCGGCGGGGCTCCGTGTCAACACTAGGTGGTCCCGTCTGGTTGACAGAGAGGTAGATAGCCGGGAGATGGGCCTAGCTCAGGATGATTAGCCAGACCACAGCGTCCGTTTTGTTGTAGCTAGCTGGTAGCGATGAATCCAGAGTTAAAGGTCCAGTGATTCAGTGATTCCGGCGGAAAAACTGATATGTTCTGGGTCGATAACGCGCTGTGCAGACTGGCCGAATATCCGGTGATTAATGTCCAGTGATTAAAATTAATCCCGCAGAAAAAAAATCCAATGTTCTGGGTGAAATACCGCTAGCTGTGGCTAATAGCAAGTAGCTAGTAGCTGGCTAGCTAGTTTCAACTGGAGATTCTAGATTCTAGATAAAGGTAAGTCAATAATAGAATCCGTTCCACATTGAGTGAGGCGGGTTGCAGGAAAGTATATTTTGTAGAAGGATGAAAAGTCTGATAGGGAAATATGTACGAAAAATACAGAAAAATAGGGTATTTACAGGCTATTTACAGACATACGATAAAAACACAACTGCACTACTACGCCATCTTGGTGGGATGGCAGAGCTGTGCCAGGGATTCCTCCTCCAAATGGAGCTGTACTTCTCCAGCATCAGGCCGGCGCCATCAGAGCGGGAGAAGGAGTCCGTCCTCGTTTCATGCCTCTGTGGGAAAGCCCTGGAGTGGGCCAACACGGTGTGGAACGAAGGAGGAGCCGTGTTGAAGGACTATGGGGAGTTCGCTCTTCTCTTTCGGGCGGTCTTCGATCACCCGCCCGATGGTCGAGAGGCGGGCGAGCGGCTGGTCCACCTGAGGCAGGGGACGAGGACCGCGCAGGAGTTTCGGACGCTGGCTGCAGGGTCCGAGTGGAAGAGTGGGCCCTGATCTACCATTTCCGGTGCCATCTGCGGGAGGACGTCCGATGGGAGCTAGCCTGTCGGGACACAATGTGTCCTTCAATAAACTGGTGGACATGGCCATTTGTTTGGACAACCTGCTGGCAGCAAGAGGATGTCCTGGTAGGGGTCTGCCCGTTTCCACCCCGGACGACTCAGATCCCGAGCAGATGGAGATGGGTGGAGCCACCGGCCGAGAGCGCCCAGGAGGACAGCGACAGTGCCACTCTGGTGGCATAAAGGGACAGTACACCACACTTGTTCAGAGCCCTCTGCTGCGCACTGTACCCTACCTATCCACTTTCCCGATCACATGGTAGTTCCC
This sequence comes from Coregonus ussuriensis, assembly GCA_031479575.1. Taxonomy (NCBI): domain Eukaryota; kingdom Metazoa; phylum Chordata; class Actinopteri; order Salmoniformes; family Salmonidae; genus Coregonus; species Coregonus ussuriensis. The sequence continues at coordinate 9,178,500 of CM062505.1, forward strand.
CAGTGTAAGGCGCTAGTCGATTCAGGCGCAGCTGGGAACTTTATGGACAGGGCATTCACACGCCGTCAAGGCATTTCATTGGTTCCCCTATCCATTCCACTCCCCATCAGAGCACTCGATAGTCGACCATTAGGGTCCGGGTTTGTTACGGAAGTCACTATACCAGTCACCATGATCACCCAGGACACACATTGTGAGCAGGTTATTTTTTCGATTATTGAGTCTCCTGCTTTCCCTGTGGTATTAGGTATCCCTTGGCTAGCACTCCACAACCCCACCTTCTCATGGCCGCAGAGGGCTCTCACGGGGTGGCCGCGAGAGTGTCAGGGTAGGTGTCTAGATGATTCCGTTGGTGCAACCACGGTGGAATGTCCAGACAGTACCTCCACCGTGCGCATTCCCCCCCGAATACCTCGATTCAGCGCATACGTTTTCAAAGACGCGTGCGACTAAATTACCACCTCATCGGGCGGGGGATTGCGCGATAAACCTTCGGGTTTACTGTACCTCCCAGCAGTCATGTGTACCCCCTGTCGAAGGGGGTATATACGTCCCTCCACTTCACCCGCCTCCTCAAGTTTCTTCTTTGTGAAGAAGAAATACCGCGGTCTGCGACCGTGCATTGATTATCGATCACTGAACAAGGAGACGATTAGATTTAGTTATCCTCTCCCCCTCATTCCTTCAGTGATTGAGTCAATGCATGGGGCGCGCTTCTTCAATTAGCTAGATCTCAGGAGTGCATACACCCTGGTGCGTGTTCGGGAGGGGGACGAGTGGAAGACAGCATTCAGCACAACCACAGGGCATTATGAACACCTGGTGATGCCCTACGGTTTGATGAATGCTCCATCCGTCTTCCAGTCCCTTTGTGAACAAGGTGTTTCGGGACATGCTTGGTCGTGGTGTGGTGGTCTACATCGATGACATCCTGGTGTATTCCGCTACTCGCGCTGAGCATGTGTCCCTGGTTTGCAAAGTGGTGTCCCGACTGTTGGAATATGACCTTCATGCCAACGCAGAGAAATGTATGTTTTTCCAGCAGTCCGTCTCCTTCCTCGGATACCGAATTACCACCTCAGTTGTGGAGATGGAGGGAGATCGCATTTCAGCCGTGAGTAATTGGCCGACTCCAACCACGGTTAAGGAGGTGCAGCACTTCCTTGGCTTTGCCAACTACTATCGGATGTTTATCCAGGGCTTTGGCAAGGTTGCAGCTCTCATTATATCCCTGTTGAAGGACGGGCCGTCCTGGCTCCGCTGGTCTGCTGAGGCTGACCTGGCCTTCAGGAGACTGTGGGGTCTGTTCACCTCAGCTCCGGTACTGGCCCACCCGATCCATCACTACCGTTCGTAGTGGAGGTGGATGCATCCGAGGTAGGGATAGGCGCTGTCCTGTCCCAATGCTCGGGTACACACCTCAAGCTCCGCCCCTGTGCTTTTTTCTCTAAGAAGCTCAGCCCGACGGAGCAGAACTACAACGTTGGTGATCGGGAGCTGTTGGCTGTTGTCCGAGCTTTGACCGTGTGGAGGCATTGGCTCGAAGGGGCGAAACACCCTTTCCTCATCTAGACGGACCACCGTAACCTGGAGTACATCCGGGAAGCGAGGAGGCTGAATCCTCGCCAGGCAAGGTGGGCCCTATTCTTCACCCGGTTTGATTTTACACTGTCATACATTCCGGGTACGAAGAACGTGAAGGCAGACGCACTGTCCCGGCTGTATGACACAGAGGAGAGGCCCAGAGACAACACCCCCATACTCCCGGCCTCCTGCATTGTGGCGCCGGTAGTATGGGCGATGGACGCGGATATAGAGCAGACATTACGCACAGATCCATCTCCACCGCAGTGTCCAGCTGGGCTGTGGTACGTGCCGGCTCTTATCCGAGATCGTCTGATCTTCTGGGCACATACGTCACCCTCCTCTGGTCACCCAGGTATAGGTCGTACAGTGCGCTGCTTGATCGGAAAGTACTGGTGGCCTACCTTGGCTAAGGACGTGAGGGTGTACGTCTCCTCCTGCTCGGTGTGCCCCCAGAGTAAGGCACCTAGACACATCCCAGCAGGTAAGCTACAACCTTTACCATTTCCACAACGACCATGGTCTCACCTTAGTATTGATTTTTTGACTGATCTTCCCCTCTCCCAAGGTAACACCACCATCCTGGTGGTTGTGGACTGCTTCTCCAAGTCCTGCCGCCTTCTTCCTCTGCCCGGTCTCCCCACGGCCCTGCAGACTGCGGAGGCCCTGTTTACTCACGTCTTCTGGCAATACGGGGTGCCAGAGGATATAGTGTCCGACCGAGGTCCCCAGTTCACGTCCAAGGTTTGGAAGGCATTCATGGAACGTCTGGGGGTCTCGGTCAGCCTGACCTCTGGGTTCCACCCTGAGTCAAATGGGCAGGTGGAACGGGTAAATCAGGATGTGGGTAGGTTCCTGCGGTGCCACTGCCAGGACCGGCCGGGGGAGTGGTCGGTGTTCTTGCCATGGGCAGAATATGCCCAGAACTCTCTCCACCACTCCTCTACTAACCTAAAACCATTCCAATGTGTTTTAGGTTACCAACCGGTTCTGGCACCGTGGCACCAGAGCCAGACCGAGGCTCCTGCGGTGGATGACTGGTTTCGGCGCGTGGAGGAGATGTGGGACGCTGCCCACGTTCACCTCCAGCGCGCCGTGCATCGTCAGAAGGCCAACGATGACCATCACCGCAGTGAGGCCCCGGTCTTCATACCGGGGGATCGGGTCTGGCTCTCGACCCGGAATCTGCCCCTCCGCCTGCCCTGCCGGAAGCTGAACCTGCGGTTTGTGGGGCCGTTCAAAGTCCTGAGGAGAATCAACGAGGTCACGTATAGGTTATTACTTCCCCCTGATTGTTGTATTAACCCCTCGTTTCATGTGTCTCTCCTCAGGCCGGTGGTAGCTGGTCCGCTCCAGGAGTCTGAAGTGCGGGAGGTTCCTCCACCTCCTCTGGACATCGAGGGGGCCCCGGCATACTCTGTCCACTCCATCCTGGATTCGAGGGGTCAGGTGGGGGGGCCTTCAGTACCTCGTGGAGTGGGAGGGGGTACGGTCCGGAGGAACGGTGCTGGGTCCCGGTGAGGGATATCCTCGATCCCTCCCTGTTGCGGGATTTCCACCGTCGCCATCCGGCTCGCCCTGCTCCGCATCCTCCTGGCCGTCCCAGAGACCGGGGTCGGGGCGCTGTTGGAGCTGCGCGTCAAGGGGGGTGGGTACTGTCACGACCTCGGCCGAGGCTGCCTCCCCTCCTTGTTCGGGCAGGCTTCGGCGTTCGTCGTCATCGGCTTACTAACCACTGCCGCCCCAAACATCATCACATTTGTCTTGTCAATCACACACACCTGGTTCTAATACCCTCGTTAGTCAGTATATAAGTGTTCCCTCTGCCCACTTGTCCTTGTGGGTGATTGTTAGTTGTGAGAGTAGTATAGCTCGGTGGAGCTAATCGTACATTTTGTTGCCAGGCTAGATTTTCCCCTGTGCCTATGTATTATTGGATTCTACCGTTACAGTGTATTTGCCAGGGATTAGAGTTTCCCCTGTGCCTGTTTTGTTGATCGTTATTTGAGCGCATTTGTGTGTCAACTAAGGAATAAACTCTGTGTTCGGTGATTACCCTCCTGCGCCTGACTCCTTTCATTACACTCATCAAATCAGGACAGTAAGAGGGACATAAATTAGGTTACTTACCTTGTGTCTTCCAACGCCCCTAGGATAATATACATTTGCTGAAGCATTATGACAACTCAGCGACACAATGGTAGAGATTAAATGAGCTGGACATGGGTAATTGATAAGTCATTGTCTCAACGCAGCCTTCTACTGCTGAGAAAGGATCCAGGAACCCAATTGATTTGGGTGGATCCCATCCTCCTTATAATACGAGCTTTGTTTCCAGAAGTTATCGAAATTGTCAATAAATGTTACACCAACAGAGCTGCAATAGTCTCGTGGCCAGTTATGGAGGGCAAAAAGTCTGCTGAACCATTCAATGCTATGATTTAGGGAGGGCAGAGGGCCAGATATTATGGGGCATTTGTTGGTGTCAAGTAGAGACCCAATCAGTTCTTTTAAATCCATCTTCAGCTGTTCTGAGCTGCCCTTCATAATGTAATTTGACCCCACATGAACCATGACAGTATCAGCCCCTGGTGACTGACTCACAGCCTCGGGAAGCAACCTGGTGATATCCTGAACTTTTGTCCCAGGAAAACACAAAGTCTTTGCCCCAGGTACAGATACATGCCTCACCATCTAACTCCCTATCCCAGTCTCCGGAATGAACCGGCCTCTGCCGTGTCTCGAAGCAGATTGTGAGGCCAGAGCCACAGAACTCACCAGAGAAGAGGGCTGCTGAGACGTCAGCTGCGTGCAGGCCACAACAGCCAAAAGGGACAGAGCTCTGATCCAGAGAGCACGGCCCAGCGGAGGGGGGCAGCGGTGGTCCAGGCTATGCCCAGGCAGTTGATTGACTAGGACAGGGAGAGGTAGATGGAGGGGCATCCACAGCCATGGAGGGAACACCCAAGCTCCCGGCAGAAGACAGCTGGTACAGGGGCTCAACACGATTTGAAAGTCTTAAGTTCAGACCCAGGGGAAGAAGGCAGGTGCGCCGAGAACGATTCTTCTCCTTCTTTTTGGTTCCAACACCCATCCATTTACGCTCACCTGGAGTCGAACAATGAGCAGCCATTTTCTGGTTCAAGCTAGTAGAGGGGTGCAGTGGCGAAAATTGATCAAAGTCCAGGAAGGTCCCATTATGATCTTCTTGGATGTTTTGATAGGAAGCTTTTAAAGATGCCGATAGTCTCATGGAATTCTTATTCAGTTCATGGCACTTGGTCAAATGTTTTATTTCTTCATGAATAGTAATTATCCTTTCTTTAGCTGCATCAAGTTCAATACATTTTTCACAAATGAAGGTATCCATCGGACCTTTCCTCGTGACAACAACAAACATGTCGCAGATTATACATTTAATAGCACGCGAGTCCCCAGCAGATTCAAAATGAGTTTTCACTGCTGCACGCCGACAGTCCAAGAGAATAAACATTTCCCGGCTCCACCGGGGACTTAGATGCTCCCTCCATGGCCACGGACGCCCCCACCAGCCCCCCACACAACTGTGTTGTTGTCTGTCTCTCATTGAATGTGAAGAGTGAGAGAGAAGCGCAGGGGGGCGGGTGATGTCTGGGTCGGTTGTCAGTTGCAGGTCGCCGGCTGTTCCTGGCTACACACCGGCCCGGCTGCATGTTAGATTTCGGTGTAGCCTCTCAGAGCTGTGTCAGGTGTGTCCCCAGTGTCTGTAGTCGTGGGGGATGCAAAACATACAATTACAGCATGTACTGGACAACAGTTGAAGTCACACTCTTCTGCTGGAAATAAGAGCTTTCCTTTAGTAGTTTTATAGAGAGTGTTGTATGAGTTGATCTCTTTGTAGCCTGGCTCAGTTGTTGGTATCCAGGTAATAAAGCGTCCGGGGTGAAAACGTTGAATGAACAAAGTCAAGCGTGGAAAAAAACTAAGACATTGGTAAATGTGTTAAATGCATCGTTTTTATTAAACGGTTATTAAAAGTAAAAAAACACAAGTTTGGCAGGTAGCCAAGTCGCAACAAACAGTAACAAACAGCACAGCAGCACGACAACGTGGAAGAGCATTTTCAGAGCAGGTGTGTCAGTCTTCCAGATTAAATGGTTGTTATGACACTGGGTGTCAAGTAAAGTGTTGCCGATTTTCTGTGACTCTTATGTGGTTGGTGTTAAAAATATGTGTTGGTCTGATGTGTTTAATAAGGAGCATACAGACACTGCACTTCATGAATGTATGGCTTTTCAACCTGTACCATATCATGGATTCAGAGCTTTCTATCTAATAGAACACAGAGGGTTTTCTTTAATGGAAGCTTCTCTAATGTTAAACATGTAAAGTGTGGAGTACCACAGGGCAACTCTCTTGGCCCTCTACTCTTTTCTATTTTTCCAATGACGGTTCCATCTCACGGCACAATGCCTCTCCCCATGTGACCTACTTGTTGTGTGTATGTACTGACATGTATGTGGAACTGATAGATGCAAACACACACACACTACATGTTAATGTTTTTAAATGTACATACATTGTAAAGTATTTTGTCTGTAATGTCTTTTTCTTCATGTGTCGGACCCCAGTAAGGCTAGCTGTCGCCATTGCCGTTAGCTAATGGGGATCCTAATCAAATCAAAACCTGATATATTTAACTCAGACCCAGAGATAGTTTTCCTGGTCCAACTCACATGGTCGGGGTAAACTTCTGGCCCTATTAATAGTAGAAGGTAGAGAAACAGAACATTTGAGCCATATTCAAACCATATTTTCCCTTTACTGCACTCTCAACATTATAATGTGTATGAGTCAGCTATACTATCTGGGATCAGATCGCACTGTTCAATGTAACACTACGGTACCTCTGTCTCTGTGAGGAGTCAGTGGATTGTCTATGCAGGCTGGGACGGATGCGGTAGAACCATGCAGGTACCCAGGAGTGCAGAACACACTCTCTGTGTTCAGATGATGGTGAGTGTGTGTTTTTGTTTGTTTGAGAGTGAGAGAGAGAGAGAGAGAGAGAGAGAGAGAGAGAGAGAGAGAGAGAGAGAGAGAGAGAGAGAGAGAGAGAGAGAGAGAGAGAGAGAGAGAGGGCGTTAGGTCTGCGTCAGGCTAAACCCTCCCTGACAGCTTCTCCTCATTATGCTAGAAAACCCCATGAGAGGGAAAACACAGTTTCTCTCTTCTCCTTCCAATAGAGTAGTGCCAAAATATGCGAGGCTCGCCCATCGGCAAACTAGGTAGGCTCTATAAAGGCCCCTACATACAGTTGAAGTCGGAAGTTTACATACACTTAGGTTGGAGTCTTTAAAACTTGTTTTTCAACCACGCCACAAATTTCTTGTTAACAAACTATAGTTTTGGCAAGTCAGTTAGGACATCTACATTGTGCATGACACAAGTAATTTTTCCAACAATTGTTTACAGACAGATTATTTCATTTATAATTCACAGTATCACAATTCCAGTGGGTCAGAAGTTTACACACATGAAGTTGACTCTGCCTTTAAACAGCTTGGAAAATTCCATAAAATGATGTCATGGTTTAGAAGCTTCTGATAGGCTAATTGACATTATTTGAGTCAATTGGAGGTGTACCTGTGGGAAGCTTGTGGAAGGCTACCCGAAACGTTTGACCCAAGTTAAACAATTTAAAGGCAATGCTACCAAATACTAATTGAGTGTATGTAAACTTCTGACCCACCGGGAATGTGATGAAAGAAATAAAAGCTGAAATAAATCCTTCTCTCTACTATTATTCTGACATTTCACATTCTTAAAATAAAGTGGTGATCCTAACTGACCTAAGACAGAGAATTGTTACTAGGATTAAATGTCAGGAATTGTGAAAAACTGAGTTTGGCTGTGTATGTAAACTTCCGACTTCAACTGTACATACTGTATCCCTGTATCCTTCCTAAGGGCCGACGTCACTGTGCAAAAGCAACTTCAACTCTTTATACCACTCTAAGGCCCCTACATACCGCATATATCCTGCCTTAGGGCTTGATGATTACATTAACATGGCATTTATGATGAAATATCAGCCTCTCATCATTGGTATTTCAGCACGTTAGTTCAGTCCACCTACAGCCTCCACCTCCATTGATCCGAATATCCATCCTGCTTAGCACCAAACAGTTTGTGTGTGTGTGTTCATCTCTGCCCCTCTCTCTGTATGTGTGTTTTGTGTTGTGTGTGTGTGTGTGTGTGTGTGTGGTTTGGTCCTGGGAGCATCAGTGGACGCAACACACACACACTAGGGAAGATAAATGGGCGTCCATTAAGAGGAGCGTTAGATCTGTTTTACTGACCAGAAGCTGCTGGCAAAATTGGTTTCTCATCGATGTTCTTGGGAGTGTAATCACTTTGACCCCCTAACGGTCTCATCAGCCATCACACACACACAGGGGCAGAGACACACACATACACAGCACACACACACACACACAGGCAGAGACACTGGTAAACACACACAGTCACGTACGCAGGCACACACATACACACAAACAGACACAGCACACACACACACATTATTTCTCTCTCTCTTTCTTTCTGTGCAGGCAGCTGCATGGGGCTTGAAATAGTTAATTATAGATGGGATCAATCAGCAAGAACAAGAGACGTGTTCTTCTTAGTGATGAGGTGGTAAGGCATGATACAGCATGATTAGGGAAAGGGAATGAAAGATACCTAGTCAGTTTTACAACTGAATGCATTCAACTGAAATGTGTCTTCCACTTTTAACCCAACCCCTCTGAATCAGAGAGGTGCGGGGGGGGGGGCTGCCTTAATCGACGTCCACGTCATCGGACCCGGGGAACAGCGGGTTCACTGCCTTGATCAGGGGCAGAACGGCAGATTTTTACCTTGTCAGCTCGGGGATTCGATACAACAACCTTTCGGTTACTGGCCCAGTGCTCCTACCCGCCAGGCGAACTGCCGATTAAGGCTGCTCAGTCATGGATAATAGATCATACAGGAGCAGATTTCCTGTTTGAGGAAAATAATAGGAGTGGTGTGCATTCTACTGCATGCACACACACACACACACACACATGCACGCGAGCAAGCACACCCAGCCTGATCACTAGAAATATACTTTGATTTCGGACATTTGAAAAGGTCCTAACAACGTACATTTGTGCCTTCCTCGGCACTGACCATTTAAAAAAAAAATATTGCCCAGCCAGCTACACACACACACACACACACACACCCACTATGAAACTGGATCTTGTCTACACCTACTGGGTTGGTGCATTAGGATGCGTAATGGTAGGCTGGTAACAATGGGATGATATTATGGCATGGTAGTGCACACACACACACCGACTGTACGCACACACACACACACACACACATACACATACACACACACACACACACACACACACACACACACACACACTGTCTCTATTGCCATGGTGTTCTGTGAATGTGTTGGCACTCTGCCCATTATCACAGTGCAGGCCACTAAAAGGCTTGGGACCCCTCTGTGCACCGATATTCTTTATGAATGGATGCAGGAGTAGCTATATTTGGCACATGATTCACAGATACAGAAACAGGTCATAAATCATAAATAGAGAGAAAGAAACTGACAGGGAGACAGGGATGAAGAGAGCAGGAAGACTACAGAGAGAGGGGGGGAGAGAGAGAGAGCAAACTAGAATGCTATTTGGCTCTAAACAGAGAGTACACAGTGGCAGAATACCTGACCACTGTGACTGACCCAAACTTAAGGAAAGCTTTGACTATGTACAGACTCAGTGAGCATAGCCTTGCTATTGAGAAAAGCCGCCGTAGGCAGACCTGGCTCTCAAGAGAAAGGCTATGTGCACACTGCTCACAAAATGAGGTGGAAACTGAGCTGCACTTCCTAACCTCCTGCCAAATGTATGACCATATTAGAGACCCATATTTCCCTCAGATTACACAGATCCACAAAGAATTCGAAAACAAACCCAATTTTGATAAACTCCCTTATCTACTGGGTGAAAAACCACAGTGTGCCATCACAGCAGCAAGATGTGTGACCTGTTGCCACAAGAAAAGGGCAACCAGTACATTTTAAATGTCTTTATTGTTTTGGAACTTCTGAGTGTAATGTTTACTGTTAATATTTATTGTTTATTTCACTTTTGTTTACTATCTACTTCACTTGCTTTGGCAATGTAAACATATGTTTCCCATGCCAATAAAGCCCCTTAAATTGAAATGTAATTGAGAGAGAGAGAGAGAGAGAGAGAGAGAGAGAGAGGGAGAGAGAGAGAGACAGAGAGAGAGAGAGAGAGAGAGAGAGAGAGAGAGGGAGAGAGAGAGAGACAGAGAGAGAGAGAGAGAGAGAGAGAGAGAGAGAGAGAGAGAGAGAGAGAGAGAGAGAGAAATGTCATGACTCAGGAGTCCCTGGTGTAGTGAAGAAGACAACCTACTATGCTAGCGTGCTACTCTTCCATGGTGTAATAAATGACTGTGATTTTCAGCAGTTCAATTTCCAGGTCAAGGAATCATCGTCTCTCATGAAATGTTCAGGTGGAGGATCTTTAAACCTGTTTGTTCAAGGATGTACTGTAATTGATTTGTCTAATGTATATTGAGGGAAGAGAATATATTGTACCACATTTATTTCTGAGACTTGAGGCTAGCTCTCTCATGGACAGTGATATACGTTATCAACATGTTTATATAATCACAGCCCAGACCTGTGTGTGTGTGTGTGTTTGTGTGTGTGTGTGTGTGTGTGTGTGTGTGTGTGTGTGTGTGTGTGTGTGTGTGGGTGCACATGCTATTACCCCATCCTATTATTTCTCAGGGGAGTTACTCTATCCCCCCCCTCTCTCTCTCTCTCTCTCTCTCTCTCTCTCTCTCTCTCTCTCTCTCTCTCTCTCTCTCTCTCTGTCTCTCTCTCTCTGTCTCTCTCTCTCTCTCTCTCTCTCTCTCTTTCTCTCTCTCTCTCTCCCTATCTCTCTCTCTCTCTCTCTCTCTCTCTACCCCTCCCTCCCTCTAACCCTCCCTCCCTCCCTCTCTTTCTGGCCCTCTCTCATTAGACAGAGCTAGTGATCTTTTAATTATCTCGGTACATTAATTAGCCCCATAGACCTGCATCATCCACTACATGACCAAAAGTATGTGGACACCTGCTCGTTGAACATCTCATTCCAAAATCATGGGCATTAATATGGATTGGTCCACCCTTTGCTGCTATAACACCCTCCACTCTTCTGGGAAAGCTTTCCACTAGATGTTGGAACATTGCTGCGGGGACTTGCTTCCATTCAGCCACAAGAACATTTGTGAGGTCGGTCACTGATGTTGAGTGATTAGGCCTGGCTCGCAGTCGGCCTTCCAATTAATCCCAAAGGTGTTCGATAGGGTTCAGGTAGGGTTCTGTGCAGGCCAGTCAAACCGATCTCGACAAATCATTTCTGTATGGACCTTGCTTTGTGCACGGGGGCATTGTCACGCTGAAACAGGAAAGGGCTTTCCCCAAACTGTTGCCACAAAGTTGAAAGCTAGAATGTCATTGTATGCTGTAGCATTAAGATTTCCCTTCACTGGAACTAAGGTGCCTAGCCCAAACCATGAAAAACAGCCCCAGACCATTATTCCTCCTCCAACAAACTTTACAGTTGGGACTATGCATTAGGGGAGGTAGCGTTCTCCTGGCATCCACCAAACTCAGATTCGTCCATCGGACTGCTGATGGTTAAGCATGATTCATCAATCCAGAGAACATGTTTCCACTGCTCCAGAGTGCAATGGCGGCGAGCTTTACACCACTCCAGCCGACGCTTGGCATTGCGCATGGTGATCTTAGCTTCTGTGCGGCTGCTCGGCCATGGAAAACCATTTCATGAAGCTCCTGACAAACAGTTATTGTTCTGACGATGCTTCCAGAGGCAATTTGGAACTCGTTAGTGAGTGTTGCAGCCGAGGACAGACGATTTTAACGTGATATGCGCTTCAGCACTGGGCAGTCACGTTCTGTGAGCTTGTGTGGCTTACCAGTTCACGGCTGAGCCGTTGTTGCTCCTAGACGTTTCCACTTCACAATAACAGCACTTACAGTTGACCGGGGCAGCTCTAGCAGGGCATAAATTTGACAAACTGACTTGTTAAAAAGGTGGCATCGCATGACGGTGCCACGTTGAAAGTCACTGAGCTCTTCAGTAAGGCCATTCTACTGCCAATGTTTGTCTATGGAGATGGCATGGCTGTGTGCTCAATTTTATACACCTGTCAGCAACGAATCCACTCATTTGAAGGGGTGTCCACATTCTTTCGTATAAATAGTGTGTGTCACTATGCCAGATTAGCTTTGATCTCAGCCCTACAAGAAAGCGCTGCCCTATAGGACTGGCGGGGTTAGGGACCAGGACCTCTTTCAGGGCAAAACCATCAGCTTGCTTTGCCAATTAAGTGGTGCAACAGCCTCATTATCCCATTACAATAGGTCTACCTTTAAGAATATAGCATGGTCTTCGTCCTGGTCAGGTAAATTGTGTATCAGTTGTGCCAATCGGAGGACTTAACTAAAATGTAGCTAACAAATATCTACCATAAGTGACTCATGAGCCATTAAAATGTAGTTTGTGAAACATCAAATCTGCCCCTCTCTCTGTCTGTGACTTCAGCACCATGGACAGCATCACCGCATTCAGATTCGAGAGAGTTCTCCGCAGAAGGCAATTGTACAATTTCATAGCATGACATTGCAAAACAAGTCACGTTTTCACTTCCGCAATGTCCTCTAGAAGTTATTTAGAATACTAATCCCCAAGAGGGCCAGCCATGGTAGCCTCTCCTAGTACGGAAATGTGGCCTATAATGCACTTTTTCTAATAATGAGAATCATGACGACTGGTATTTGACTACAACAACAAAAACTCGATGATTTTGACATTCATTAGGCTTGCTAAGCCTTAGGACCAAACTTCCCTTCCCTTCGTCGTCCTACCTACGTCTTTAAATGGCGTGTTTTGCAAAGTGAGTAGAGGGCGGTACGGTGATTCTCGTGTGTGAGAATCCAGTGCGAGCCCATCAGTTGCGCTGAGTAGAGCGAGCAGAGCGGCACTGTAGAGAAGCGCGTTCACAGAGAGAGAGAGCCAGCGAGAGAGAGAGAGAGAGAGAGAGAGAGAGAGAGAGAGAGAGAGAGAGAGAGAGAGAGAGAGAGAGAGAGAGAGAGAGAGAGAGAGAGAGAGAGAGAGAGGACTGCTATTCTGTTCAGCACTACACTACCGGGCGCTTCACTGGTAATAACGTTCTCATCACCTTACCATCATCATCACGAGCATATACTGGATGTACTAAAACCAAACGGTGTTTTGCTGTATATGGGACTTTATTTGGGATTATTGGGATATTGTTTGGACCTTTTTACAGTAATAAAGGTAAGAATAGCTATTATTTTTATTTTATTTTTATAATAATATTCTCTGTTTTACTGAGTGTAGCCTGTAAAACGACTCCAGTATTCTACAACAGTGTTGGAGTGATTTTGAATTCTTCAAAAGGTTATCTTTGGACGAGGAGATAGAGTGAGGCACATTCATTTTGCGTCGGCCAGTTTTGGGGATATTTTAGACTGGTGTGGAATTTTAGGACGGCTGGACGATTGTTTGGAGAAGAAGAGCTCTCCTTATCAACAAACAAAGTAAGTAACTTATATGGCCTTTGAAACAAGCAATTTGTGGATAAGGTCAAGGCATAATTACTAGGCTACACATATAGCTCGTCGTGTTGAGGAGGGAAACGCATGCATGGCAAAGTTTCAGTTTATTAAATGCTATATAAATGCGCTCACACATTGTATGGAGCATTCTGGGACAAGTCATCTGAATACAAGGATGGGAAAAACGCCATAATATGAACTATCTCGACGAATTCATCAACTTGTAATTACACAATGTTCCAAAAAACGAAGGAACGAACCCAAATCCTCTAACAAATCATTGTTGGTCACATCCTCCAGACTGCCCTCGTGCGTGGAGCAGGAGATGAGCGAGAGGAGGAGAGAGCGTCACTGGCGGGATTTGATGTCAAATTAAACCGTCCCCCTCAATGAGATTCCCCTCAATAAGACAGAATCTCCGTGCTGAGTGAATGTGACAGATAGGGAACGCAGCGGGAGGCAGAGAGAGAAGAGTTCAGCTCACAGTGCGAAATACATTACCCCCGACCGACCATCGACAGACACGGTTTGGGGGGGGGGGGGGGGGGGGGGGGGGGGGGTGCTGATCCAACTCAAGGTGTCATTTAAAAAATGCACCCCCCTCCCCAACGTTAAAAATGTTTTCACATGAACCTTCCCTTGAACTGTCAAATAATTTGCACACAATCCCCCCTCATAGAATTAACTCAAAATAAAGTTTACAACCATAAATTAGTGCTGAGCTATTAACCAAAATGTCTGTTATTTTTGGGGTTTTAAACAACTAATTGTCTGACATTGGTTCAATTATTTGAATTCCATTTTGTTCTGTTTTTGTTTGTTTTCTGTGCACTCAAGAGTACCACAGTATGAGTCATATTACCCATAAAACCTAGAGGTCAAACAGGGAAATTGTTCCAATCAAGGAAATGGTTGCAATAGTTTTTGCACCATTCAATTTACCCATTGGGGATTTTAGAAACACTTCAAATGAGGGTTGTGTTTCGTGTAGGCTTACCCTGGCATGAGGTTTGATAACCGTGTAAATCTCTCTCGGACAAGGTGACTTTTATCAATATATTCACCTGTCTTTACCCCCCAATATGAATGCTAATTAGTTGCTAATGTAGCTATCATAAAGAACTACAAATGCCATGATGATCTGGACGAGACTGCCGAATTGAGGCAAAGGTAAGAATCTCTGGATGAACTATCTAATGTTAGCTAAATGTAGTAATGAATAAATTGGCTACATTTCTTTAAATGGACAATTCTGTGAACTGTCTTGTGCAAGTTTTAAATTGACACAATACTTGTTAGCAAAGGTGTCAGCTAGAGATGACGTGCAGGAGCTTGCAGGGATTCGTAGTTTTGCATGATGTCTACTTTGATGCTAATTATCATTTTAGAATCTGAGAGTAAATAGTGCTGAATATGTTGATAAAAGTCACCTTGTCCGAAATAGATTTACACAGCCCTTATTTTAAGTGTCTCTAAAATCCCATATGGGAAAAATGAATGGTGGAAAACAATTGGAACCATTTCCCTGTTTGACCGCTAGGTTTTATGGGTATTATGACACCTCCACTGTGGAGCTCTATGGGCACATTGCTCTGCAGTTTATCTAGCGATAAATCAGATAATGCCCGAACTCTAGGATGTAGTAGGGAGTTGTTGTTTCCAACAGGCCAATGTTCTACATAGTTTAGCGCAGAAAACTTGATAATAACTACAATGACCACAATCCATTGCGCAGCTACTTGTCCGGTCTGTTTCTATTACGCCTGCTATGAATGCGTGATAAAGAGGGGATACATAGAAAGCAGTCTCTTGGCGAGGTGGCGAGTATCTCTACCTGAAAAGACATGATCTAAGTGATGGTAGTTGGTATTCAGCAGTCTTAAAAGTAGGCCTTATTTTCTTTGAACTACTAAAATAGTGATTTTGTCAGACAGCATAGGCAGCAATTCTATAGAGATGAGATGATTTCGAATGAAATAATAAAGTCATCAAATAAAACAAGTGTAACATACACAACAACTGAAATATTTTATTAAAGTAAAGTAATGTGAATAACTGATGGTTAATAAGTGATAAGCAGTCATGGACAGTCACTACCATCAGGAGACTTTTATTTATTGTTTTATTCTGTGTTGTTACAGAATTCAACCCACATAACACATAGTGCATTTAATGTTTAAAAATCATGATCATTTCTTTATAATCGAACTGAAACCGAACCGACCTCAAAAAGCACTACTCGTTCAACACTACCACAAATAACAATATCTGTAGCAACCCTGTGTTTATACATTTGGAAATCGACTGTGCCACTTCAGCATGCTTTTGTGGCACTGTCGATGCCACACAGGGCTACGGGCCAGAAGGCTGAGGGTTCGCTGGCAACCACAGATGAGCTCTCCATGTCTATTTCATTACACTACGATCAGAGCCGGCTGCAGACAATGATCAACTAGGGGGGAAATCAGATTTTCAACATGTTTATGCCATATATATAATTATATAAAATAATTTTCCACACATACGTAGGTTTCTGTGCCAATGCACACACAACGAATAAACAAAGCGTACCGACTTCGGGCACTTCAATATCATGGTTTGCGTTCTCTACAAACAGAAATACATACCTCCCTACCATGCAGGCCTACCCAGTATCAAAGGCTTGGCTTGACAATCACCGAATGTCATTAAACTTTTTGGTGTTTTGTAACAGATGTCTCTTTCCATTCATCAAATGGCCGCTGCACAACTTGGATTGATTAATTTTCGGGAAAGTATTCAGACCCCTTGACTTTTTCCACATTTTGTTACGTTACAGCCTTACTTTTAAAATTGATGAAATTAATTGTTTTCCCTCATCAATCTACACACAATACCCCATAATGACAAAGCAAAAACAGTTTTGAAATTTTAGCTAATTTATTAAAAATAAACAAATGAAATAAAACATTTACATAAGTATTCAAACCCTTTACTCAGTACTTTGTTGAAGCACCTTTGGCAGTGATTACAGCATTGAGTCTTCTTGGGTATAACGCTACAAGCGTGGCACACCTGTTTCTCCCATTCTTCTCTGTAGATCCTCTCAAGCTCTGTCAGGTTGGATGGGGAGCGTTGCTGCACAGGTATTTTCAGGTCTCTCTAGAGATGTTCAATCGGGTTCAAGTCCGGGCTCTGGCTGGGCCACTCAAGGACATTCAGAGACTTGTCCCGAAGCCACTCCTGTGTTGTCTTGGCTGTGTGCTTAGGGTCGTTGCCCTGTTGGAAGGTGAATCTTCGCCCCATTCTGAGGTCCTGAGCGCTCTGGAGCAGGTTTTCATTAAGTATCTCTCTGTACTTTGCTCCGTTCATCTTTGCCTTGATCCTGACTAGTCTCCCTGCCACTGAAAAACATCCTCACAGCATGATTCTGCCACCACCGTGCTTCACCGTAGGGATGGTGCCAGGTTACCTCCAGGCGTGACGCTTGGCATTCGGCCAAAGAGTTCAATCTTGGTTTCATCAGAGCAGAGAACCATGTTTCTCATGGTCTGAGAGTCTTTAGGTGCCTTTTGGCAAACTCCAAGCGGGCTGTCATGTGCCTTTTACTGAGGAGTGGCTTCCGTCTGGCCACTCTACCATAAATGTCTGATTGGTCGGGTGCTGCAGAGATGGTTGTCCTTCTGGAAGGTTCTCCCAGATCCAAAGAGGAACTCTGAGCTCTTTCAGAGTGACCATCAGGTTCTTGGTCACCTCCCTGACCAAGGTCCTTCTCCCCCGATTGCTCAGTTTGGCCAGGCGGCCAGCTCTAGGAAGAGTCTGGTGGTTCCAAACATCTTCCATTTAAGAATGATGGAGGCCACTATGTTCTTGGGGACCTTCAATGCTGCATAAATGTTTTGGTACCCTTCCCCAGATCTGTACCTCAACACAATCCTGTCTCGGAGCACTACGGACAATTCCTTCGACCTCATTGCTTGGTTTTTTCTCTGACATGCACTGTCAACTGTGGGACCTTATGTAGACATGTGTGTGCCTTTCCAAATCATGTCCAATCAATTGAATTTACCACAGGTGAACTCCAATCAAGTTGTAGAAACATCTCAAGGATGATCAATGGAAACAGGATGCACCTGAGCTCAATTTCGAGTTGCATAGCAAAGGGTCTGAATACTTATGTAAATAAGATATTAATATTTTTAATAAATGTGCAAATATTTCTAAAACCTGTTTTCACTTCGTCATTATGGGGTATTTTGTGTAGATTGCTGAGGATATTTTTTTTTTTTTTAGAATAAGGCTGTACCGTAACGAAATGTGGAAAAAGTCAAGGGGTCTGAATACTTTCCGAAGTAGAAATATTTTTAAAAGTGACCAGGATTGCACAAAAAAGTCAGGGACTTGTTTCCATTTTGGTCCCTATAAATTAGTACGTAGTGCATATAAAAATAACTTTCCATACACCGAATAAAAATTACAAGTTAAATGGGTTTGCATCTCATTTTCAACTCTTGTCACGATCGTTGAGAGACGGGTCAGACCAAGGTGCAGCGTGGTATGCGAACATGTTTATTGAACAAATAAACACTCACGACAAAACAACGTAACGTGAAGTCCAAGGCTATACACAATACAAGCCAAACACAGGAACAAGATCCCACAACTAAGGAAGGCAAACTGGGCTACCATAGTATGATCCCCAATCAGAGACAACGAGCGACAGCTGTCTCTGATTGGGAATCACACCCGGCCAAACATAGAAACACAACTCTAGATCCTAAACATAGAAAACATCACAGATTCACACACCCTGACTCCACAAACAAGAGTTCCATACGTCAGGGCGTGACAGTACCCCCCCCCCAAAGTTGCGGACTCCGACCGCACAAACCTGACCTAACCGGGGAGGGTCCGGGTGGGCATTCCGCCTCGGAGGCGGATCCAGCTCCGGGCGTGACGACCTCTTCCTCTCAGCCTCCACGTTGCGCCCCTGGTCTGGTCTGGACCTCGGCGCGATGCTTCCCCTCTCCTTCCTCCCACGATGCACCAAGCCCTGTCTGGACCCTGGTGTGGGAGACCTCGAACCTGGAGAGGGGCTGACGTCTGGGCCTGGATCGGCAATCCTCCCGCGATGCACCAAGCCCTGTCTGGACCCTGGTGTGGGAGACCCCGAACCTGGAGAGGGGCTGACGTCTGGGTCTGGAATAGAGCCGCTGACCGGAGCTGAACTGGACCCCGGTGGAGCGGACTGCTCTGGCTCCGGAGTGGAACCGCTGACCGGAGCTGGACTAGAAACCGGTGGAGTGGACTGCTCTGGCTCCGGAATGGATCCGCTGACCGGGGCTGGATTGGACACCGGTGGAGCGGACTGCTCTGGCTCCGGTGTGGATCCTCTGACCGGAGATGGACTGCAACCGGTGGAGCGGACTGCTCTGGCTCCGGAATGGATCCGCTGACTGGGGCTGGATTGGACCCCGGTGGAGCGGACTGCTCTGCCTCCGGAGTGGAGCAGCTGACCGGTGCTGTACCAGGCACCGGTGGAACAGGCACGGGCCGTGCCAGACTGGGAACACGCACCACTGGCTTGGTGCGAGGAGCAGGCACGGGCCGGGTCGGAGAGGGAGCATGCACCACTGGTCTGGTGCGAGGAGCAGGAATGGGCCGGGCCGGACTGGAGACACGCACCACAGGTCTGGTGCGAGGAGTAGGAACGGGCCGGGCCGGACTGGAGACACGCACCACAGGTCTGGTGCGAGGAGCAGGAACGGGCCGGGCCGGACTGGGAACACGCACCACTGGCCTGGTGCGGGGAGCAGGTACGGGGCGTACCGGGCTGGCGACACGCACCACTGGTTTGGTTCCAGGAGCAGGGACGGGCCGTACTGGACTGGGAACACACACCACTGACCTGGTGCAGAGAGCAGGCACGGGGCCTACCGGGCTGGCGACACGCACCACTGGCTTGGTGCGAGGAGCAGGATTGGGCCGTACTGGACTGGAAACATGCACCACTAGCCTGGTGCGGGGAGCAGTTACGGGGCGTACCGGGCTGGCGACACGCACCACTGGTTTGGTTCGAGGAGCAGGGACGGGCCGTACTGGACTGGGAACACGCACCACTGGTTTGGTGCGAGACGAAGACACGAGGTCTACCGGACTGGGAACTGTCGTTAGAGATCTCCGACTGTACCAGTCTTTTACTCTCCGCGCCCAGTCCTCCTCCAGTGAGGACTCCTCCTTGAGCCCCCACGAGTGCAGTGGTCGGGGCTCTTCTCTATCGATCCCGACCACCCTTTTAGCCCCCCAAACATGTTTTATTGGGGCTGTCTCGCGGTCTTCCTCCTCAGCCGACGCCTTCTGTGTTCCTCTCCTGCTTGGGCCTCCTCCTTCGCCCAGGGTCCTTTTCCTGCCAAAATCTCCTTCCATGTCCAAAAACTCTTCCCCACCTGTCTGCTGCTCCTGGGCACGCTGCTTGGTCTGTTGTTGGTGGGATCTTCTGTCACGATCGTTGAGAGACGGGTCAGACCAAGGTGCAGCGTGGTGTGCGAACATGTTTATTTAACGAATAAACACTCACAACAAAACAACAAAACAACGTAATGTGACGTCCAAGGCTATACACAATACAAGCCAAACACAGGAACAAGATCCCACAACTAAGGAAGGCAAACTGGGCTACCTAAGTATGATCCCCAAACAGAGACAACGAGTGACAGCTGTCTCTGATTGGGAATCACACCCGGCCAAACATAGAAACACAACTCTAGATCCTAAACATAGAAAACATCACATAGATTCACACACCCTGACTCAACAAACAAGAGTTCCATACGTCCATTATCCCAGAATACCTAGACCCACTCCAATTTGCATACCGCCCCAACAGATCCACAGATGATGCAATCTCTATTGCGTCCACACTGCCCTTTCCCACCTGGACAAAAGGAACACCTACGTGAGAATGCTATTCATTGACTACAGCTCAGCGTTCAACACCATAGTGCCCTCAAAGCTCATTACTAAGCTAAGGACCCTGTGACTAAACACCTCCCTCTGCAACTGGATCCTGGACTTCCTGACAGGCCGCCACCAGGTGGTAAGGGTAGGTAACAACACATCCACCACGCTGATCCTCTGGGGTGGGTGCTCAGTCCCCTCCTGTACTCCCTGTTCACTCATGACTGCATGGCCAGGCACGACTCCAACACCATCATTAAGTTTGCCGATGACACAACAGTGGTATTCCTGATCACTGACAATGACGAGACAGCCTATAGGGAGGAGGTCAGAGACCTGGCCGTGTGGTGCCAGGATAACAACCTCTCCCTCAACGTGATCAAGACAAAGGAGATGATTGTGGACCATAACAAAAAAGAAGAGGACTGAGCACGCCCCCCATTCTCGTCGACGGGTTCCAAGTTCCTTGGTGTCCACATCACCAACAATCTAACATGCTCCAAGCACACCAAGACAGTCGTGAAGAGGGCACGACAAAACCTATTCCCACTAAGGAGACTGAAAAGATTTGGCATGGGTCCTCAGATCGTCCACAGGTTCTACAGCTGCACCATCGAGAGCATCCTGACTGGTTTCATCACTGCCTGGTATGGCAACTGCTCGGCCTCTGACCGCAATGCACTACAGAGGGTAGTGCGTACGGCCCAGTACATCACTGGGGCCAAGCTTCCTGCCATCCAGGACCTCTATACCAGGTGGTGTCAGAGGAAGGCTCTAAAAATTGTCAAAGACTCCAGCCACCCTAGTCATAGACAGTTCTCTCTGCTACCGCACGACAAGCGGTACCGGAGCACCAAGTCTAGGTCCAAGAGGCTTCTAAACCACTTTTACCCCCAATCCATAAGACTCCTGAACATCTAATCAAATGGCTAGCCAGACTATTTGCATCGACTAACCGATGCCCCCGCACATTGACTCGGTACTGGTACCCCTGTATATAGCCTCGCTATTGTAATTTGTACCGCTGCTCTTTAATTATTTGTTACTTTTATTTCGTATTATTTATAGTATTTTTTTGTGTGATTTTTTTTTTGTGTATTCTTTCTTAAAACTGCATTGTTGGTTAAGGGCTTGTAAGTAAACATTTCACTGTAAGGTCTACACCTGTTGTTTTCGGCGCATGTGACAAATACAATTTGATTTGATTTGATTTGTTCGCTGACCATCTGGGAGATGTCCTGATTAACTGCTGCTTCCATTTGGTGAGGTGGTATTCTGTAACGTCAACGCAGGGAGTCAGAAAGCAGGTGCAGTTAGTGAGTTTAATATGACCGAACATAGAATGATGCAAAACAAGAGAACCGTCTGACAAGGAAACATAACCAATACTGCCTTATAACTGATAACAAAAGAGTGCTATATAAAGGTTAAGTAATCAGGGAGTAATGAAGTTTCAGGTGTGACTGATGATGAGACGCAGGTGTGCGTAAAGATGGGTTGCCAGGACCGGTGATTTAGTAGACCGGCGACATCGAGCGCCGGAGAGCGGGAGCTGGAGTAGACGTGACAGATTAAAAAAATTGTGACTGGTTGTGTTTATGCCACACATAGAAGGTAATACATTAAAACAGTTAAATGATAAATATTTAGGCTATGCTGAAGTGTTAGGTTCTAGGTGTTCGAGGAACAGCCACTCAGATTGGAGAGGAGGCAGAGCGCATAACTGGACCTGCTGGGAGCATATGTTGCCACATTATTATAGGAGGACTTGGGAGAATGATGGTCTGCAACAGCCAGCGCATCTCAGTATCAGAAGTAAAAATACAGCCAGACTGGCCTGCTACTGTGCCTTTCTAGACCTTATAAACTGCCCAGAGTAGACCCACAACTGATCCGAATGGAATTAAACATTCAAATCACAGGGCTTTTGCACTATTATCCCAATGACATTTTCACTGCAGCCTGGAGTAGAATTTTGTACTCCCTTGAAAACAATAATGCAATTATTAATTGCATTGTTGTGTTGTGGGCTTGTCTACGTAGGATAATTGTATTGTCCCTAAACAAGATTAATAGTGGAGATTTGTTAGCTGCGTGTCTCATGTTTTAATTTTTCTTTCAATAGATGAACCTGGCCTCTCTGCTGCTCAACTATTCCTATTTGTTCTTGTGGATTCATATTGCAAATTGATGCAGCTTTGAATGCTTTTATGTGTGGTACGATTGCTTGTTAGCCTGTTCCAGATCTGGACAAACAATCCACTATTGTCTCTATGAATGGTGGATAGAGGGCAGGATAGACAGTTAGACTGGTAGACTATATTGACCTGTGTTAGAGTAAAAGAGAGTGTAGTGCATGAGGGAAGTACCAAAACACTTTGATATAGGGGAGGCGCATATGAGGAAATTTGTCTAGGATGGAACAAAATTATAAAATAAAACCTGCAAAAGAGCTAATGTAAACCAGGGAAAAAATACACTACCCTCCCCTGTGCCCAATAAAAAAAAACATAACCCTCCCCAATGCAACAAAAAAAAAGGGTTGACAACCCTCCCATATTTTAGACCCACATTTAAATCTGTCCTCCCCAATTAAGGTGCCACCAATCTCCTGTGGACTATGCCTATAGTTGACTACACCTATAGTTCATGTGTGTAGCCTATAATTGAGTCATTGAATATGTAGCCTAACATAAGCCATGCACATTACATAAAACATACAGTATCTGTTTTAGCTTCAACAGCAATTACAGGCCTAATATACAGGAACCAAAAAAATCTGACTAAGCCTACAGTATATTATAATGAAGTCCTTGAATATGTAATATAACTCCTAAAACATTGTTTTAATTCAAGAGAAGGACACCTGATCCCACAGTATTATGCTCCCAATAACTCATCCTGATTGACTGAAGCAGGTCTAGAGAGAGGTAGCATGGGCCGTTTTCATAGAGAGACTAGCAGGATATCAGCATTCATGGGACAATGGACCCTTAGCTTATTAGCACTACCTCTTCTAAATGGCAACCCTTGTGCCTTATTAGCTGATACTAGGTCTGCTTCCCATAGGCCCTGGTCAAATTTAGTGCACTATGTAGGGAATAGGGTGCCACCTGGAGGACACCCACTAAGCCTACATATCTCTCACTATAGGGCAATAACATGGAACTACTGTATATCAATTGGTTACAGGTCAATACACCCTTACCAGGCCCTTTAACCTCTCTCTTATCCCGAGATGGATTTACCTTTAGACAGTGTTAATTAGCATGACCACAACTTCTGAATGACAACACTAACTAGTACCTTATCAGCTGATACTACCACAATATCCTACATTTTAGTCATTTAGCAAACGCTCTTATCCAGAGCAAGTTACAGGAGCAATTAGGGTTAAGTGCCTTGCTCAAAGGCACATCGACAGATTTTTCACCTAGTCGGCTCGGGGATTCAAACCAGTGACCTTTCTGTTACTGGCCCAACGTTACTGGCCCAACGCTCTTAACCTCTAGGCTACCTGAATCTCCTCACAGTGGAGCAATCGCAGGCCCTGTAACCTCTCTCTAGGCCTACTATCCTCAGATGGAATCACCTTTAGACAGGCCCAGAGAGCAGAGCAGGCTCAAGCATGGCGGTTGTCAAATCTGCGTCCCAAATAGCACCCTATTCCCTATGTAGTTAACTATTTTTTGATCAAGGCCGATAAGGCTCTGGTCAAAAGTAGTTTAATGCCTAGGGAATAGGTTGCCATTTGGGACGTAGTCCAACAGAGAGCAGGCCCAGGCTTAGCATGGTGGTTGACTCGTTGTCAATGAGAGCCACCACATTGCATTAGCATAGGAGAGTATCGGTGCCCAGAAGTCAATAGCAGGCTAACTGCTCTCTGCAGATAGATTAACTATTCAGAACAGGCAGGTGGTTAAAGAGCCTATTGTGTGTCAGCATACGCTGCTCTGGTAACACCATGATTGGACAATTCATTTGTCTGGGGCTGGACACACCATGGCCAGAGACCATACAATGACAAGGGCTGCAGGCTGGATGAGTACACACATTGGCCTACTACTGTATGTAGAAGGATATAAGGTTTCTCTGACTGAAGACAATGAATGAATCATCTTTTGTATTGGTCTTTTGAGCTCATGAAAGAGTACAAGATAAATGTTTGGTTAGACTTATAACTTTTAACTGGGCCTCATGTCGTGTTTAGGTCAATTGTAGGGTAATGAGTTCGCTTACAGTCAGTCAACTTCGGTACAACATACTATGGGGGAGTCACACTCTCACGACTTTGGTTGAAGGATCTACAATCACGCCTGATAAGGGCCAATACAATCCGTGCCTCGCTGGAAGCCCCGCCTTCCACAGGTGATAAGCTTGAAGCTCCTGATTCAATCCTTCAATTATTCTGCTCCTTATCTCAGTGTGAACAGGAACGATTCACGCTACTAAAACAAACAATTGGAACACAAGACTATCTTAAGTTGCGCCAACTAAACTGTCCCTTAGTGGTAGAGCGTGCTCACCCCATAGACATTTCAGTAGCGTAAAAATCACTGGGGAAGCCAACCCTTAAAAATATGCCATATTGTGTTGTGATAATTGCGTTGTTTGCTGTATAACCTGTTACTTCATATGCCTTGACACTGTGATACAGTAGATAAGCCTAAGGCCGAGACAGTAAGAAGACACAGTGACAGAATACCAGGACGTGTACTGTTTCAAGCAGACCATCATAATCCCTGTGCCCAAGAACACTAAGGTAACCTGCCAAAAATGACTACAGACCCGTAACACTCACGTCTGTAGCCATGAAGTGCTTTGAAAGGCTGGTCATGGCTCACATCAACACCATTATCCCAGAAACCCTACACCCACTCCAATTTGCATACCGCCCCAACAGATCCACAGATGATGCAATCTCTATTGCACTCCACACTGCCCTTTCCCACCTGGACAAAAGGAACACCTACGTGAGAATGCAATTCATTGACTACAGCTCAGCGTTCAACACCATAGTGCCCTCAAAGCTCATCACTAAGCTAAGGACCCTGGGACTAAACACCTCTGTAACTGGATCCTGGACTTCCTGACGGGCCGGCCCAGGTGGTAAGGGTAGGTAACAACACATCTGCCACACTGATCCTCAACACGGGGGCCCCTCAGGGGTGAGTGCTCAGTCCCCTCCTGTACTCCCTGTTCACCCATGACTGCATGGCCAGGCACGACTCCAACACCATCATTAAGTTTGCTGACAACACAACAGTGGTAGGCCTGATCACCGACAATGATGAGACAGCCTATAGGGAGGAGGTCAGAGACCTGGCCGTGTGGTGCCAGGATAACAACCTCTCCCTCAACGTGATCAAGACAAAGGAGATGATCGTGGACTACAGGAAAAGCAGGATCGAGCACGCCCCCATTCTCATCGACGGGGCTGTGGTGGAGCACGTTGACACTGAAAAGATTTGGTATGGGTCCTCAGATCCTCAAAAAGTTATACAGCTGCACCATCGAGAGCATCCTGACTGGTTGCATCACCGCCTGGTATGGCAACTGTTCGGCCTCCGACCGCAAGGCACTAAAGAGGGTAGTGCATATGGCCCAGTACATCACTGTGGCCAAGCTTTCTGCCATCCAGGACTTCTATACCAGGCGGTGTCAGAGGAAGGCCCTAAAAATTGTCAAAGACTCCAGCCACCCTAGTCATACACTGTTCTCTATGCTACAGCACAGCAAGCGGTACCGGAGCGCCAAGTCTACATCTAAAAGGCTTCTTAACAGCTTCTACCCCCAAGCCATAAGACTCCTGAACAGCTAATCAAATGGCTACTATTTGCATTACCCCCCGTCCCACCCACCCCCTCTTTTACGCTGCTGCTACTCTGTACCGGTACCCCCTGTATATATCTTCGCTACTGTTATTTTACTGCTGCTCTTTAATTATTTGTTGTTTATTTTTATTTATTTAATTTTTTACTTATCAATTTTTTACTTAACACTTATTTTTCTTAAAAGTGCATTGTTGGTTAAGGGCTTGTAAGTAAGCGTTTCACTGTAAAGTCTGCACCTGTTGTATTCGGCGCATGTGACAATTACATGTTGATTAGATTAGATTTGATCAATGCTACGGGCGTCAAGAATGTCATACTCTTTCTGACCAGAGAGCATCAAATAGATACGCTTCACATACTGAGACAGAGGGGCGCTGTTTCGTTCTCTCGGATGCTTTAACCGGTGAGATACATTCAGCTTCTTGCGAATTGAAGGACATTTATGAAACACAGAGAGACGACAGTACAATTATTTTGTATGTTTTATATCCTTTTTTTTTCTTGGTACATTTTTGGGGAAGCCTGGCTTCCCTTGGCATCCATGAATACATGCCACTTGGAAATTGTGTGCTGAAGTTTGTAAGGCTCTCATAAGCTTCCTTTTCACAAACAATTAGTTATTCCTCAAATTGCTTTGCCTGGCTATAGCAATAAATAATGTAAGTGTGTAAAGGACATCAATGCTGCTTGCTTAGCGAGTACCATTTCCTCGATTTGGCCCATACCTGGCGTGAACTCGGGACCACTGCCTCACAAACACACTTGACCGCCGATCGCGACACCTCAAAAGCTAGCTAATGAGGGGACGCAAGCGAGACACTTCAGGCTGAGGAGTAAGTTTCACACATCCCAATGTGCTACATTCACCCCTCAAACTTACTCAACAGCGACTCCAGCACAACTGCAGATCTGGGTCACGGCACCACTGTAAAGGACATCACAGCTGGGGCGAACTCGGGACCTCTGCCTCACAAACCCACGTGAACGCCCTCCTTAAGCGTCTTAGCCGATCCCGCCACCTCAAAAGCTAGCTAATGAGGCGACGCAAGCTGGACACTTCATGCTGAGGACTAAGTTTCACACATCCCCATGTGCTACACATGCTCAGGCTGCCCTAGATCAAATTAGTTTGTGTACGAGACTAGGGGACGGCTGGCACTGTTCCTCTACTAGTCCGCGTCGCAGGTTCTCTTGACAATAGTGTAGCATTCTTTAAGGGTCTTGCCGGTTCCGATAGTGACTTCTTCTCCCGGGTGCCCGTACCTCGGCTGAGTCTGAGTTGCGGGATGTGGAGATGGTTTGGGTCGTTGGTCGGGTCGAATGTCTCCCAGTTCCTGTGTGCTCTGTTGCCGATTATGGGAGGTTACTCGAAGAGAGGGTGACCAGGTTCTGTGGGTAGCCCCAGTTGCCTGTTTCTGGCTTGGTTAAGCACTGCTTGACTCTCTTCACAGAAGGGTTTGGTTCCCACCTCGGTGATCCAGTCCTATGCAGACTTTCGAGACCGGGCTAGCTAACAAGCGCTGCATAGCATGCTAGCCAGGTTAGCTAACCCGCCAAAGCGAGCTAGCTACTACTAGCTATTCCGGCCTCCCCACGGTGGAGTTGTTCGCTCTCTTGTTTAGTATACATAACGTTAAGTCACTTGGTTATTCTAAATGGACTGTGCTGCGGTCAAAGAAGCTAGCTAGCCTAGCTTTGAATAAAGAGCCTCCTGGCTAATGGCGGCTACCATGCATAACTTCCGGTGAATGACGCTTACTAGCATTCCCCCGGCGCTATGGCAACCCTATTCCTATTTTAAATTCCTGAAGTTGGAGTAAAGGAAGCGAGAGTTGCATGCTCCTTCGATGAGGTAGCAGCCCCCGAGCAGCTGTGCCGCTCCACACAAACATAACTGTGATGCCAGTGCCCTGTGTTTTGTTATGGCAAAGAGGTACTACGCCAGCCGTTGCCGGACACCTCTGTGCCCATAAGGGGGCCGGGCTTCATGCAGGCTATACAGTCTCACAGAAGCACAACGTGTGTTGGAAGCTTATCCATGTTTCATGCCCCTCTGGTACCCCGAGTTCCATGGTTTTCACGGGGTTCAAGGGGTATATCAATAATTTGGGCAATTTGCTCTCTGTCCACAAGGGGGCACCCCTCCCCTATATGTGGCGCATTACTGGAATTCATTGCTGATTCCTCCCTATGAGTTCTCTAGGTGATACAGGTTATGGGCCCTGTAGGCGATTGGTGGTTGGTAGCGGAGTCGAGGGAACAAGCAGGGTTGGACACGACCATGCTGTTATCCCGTACACAGTCTCTGTGGTTCATATGAACCCCGAAATGAGCTGTCTTTCTCCAGCTCAGCGCTTTTTCCCCCTGGGATTTGATTACAAATCGCCCCTGTCTGTTACCACAGAAAGGGGTCAATTTTTCAGAGCTGTCTGTCCCAATCTCAGCTAGGTTACAAGTCGCCAGTAGGCTAAGGCTGGTCGGTAAGGTAACCTCTATGATAAAGATTTTTCCCTGGGTCTATTTTTAATCCGTGTGGTCCAGCGCTGGCTGCCAGACAGTTACCGGAAACGCATCTTTACGCCTAAACCGAGTGAGGCTCGTTGTGACAACAGTACCCCCTGGTGACACTGCCAATCTGGACACGTCACTGATTGTTGGAGTCCTTGTACCCAGAATGGGCCGGGCTTTGGGCAAACCTTGGCACGTAAGCACAGTTTTTTCAACCCAGAGTGTTCACGTGTGTCAAAGTGTTGTGTGTCCCGCATGTGAGTTTGATGAAAAGTGTTCCTTCTCCATGTTCAGACACACGGTTGTCAAGAGTGGTGGAAATGGAAAAATAACCAATCTCTTCCAGTACACAAGGTGGTGCCCCGCCCCTTCAGATTGCACTTCACGGGAGGCTCGCTGTCTGCCCCAACAAATGGTGCGCAGTGTCACCCTGGATCACGTGAACAGTGGCGTCAGGGTACAGGCTACTGTTTGTTATGCATTCCCCCCCGCTTCTGCAGCAAGCAATCCGAGTGGTTCCTGTGTCAAAAATCCAGGATGGCTGGTACAGCCGGTATTTCCTGCTTCCGAAAAGGGACGGGACTTTGCGTCCCATTCTAGACCAACAAGCACCTCAGAGTCAACAAACTCAGAATGCTTACGAGCTGCCAGCTATTACAGCCGATTGGCTGGTGGCGGCGGAGTCGAGGGGGCAAGCAGTGTTACACACATCCATGCTACTGTCCCGTATTCAGTCTCTAGGCTTCATAAGAAACCAGAAAAGAGCTGACTGACTCCATATCTGCACATTCTGTTTCTGGATCTCGAGCTATCACTCTTTTCTATCCCCACGGAGGGTGTCTGGGTTTCCGGCTCTGCTTAGCCAAATTTTCGCTCGGTCACACAGTGTGCTTTCGCTAGTGCCTATGCCAGCTGGGGATGATGGCTTCTGTGATGGATGTCGTTCCCGTGGGGCTATTGTTTGTGCGGCCCTTCCAGCGCTGAGTGCTAGCCACTCACCTGGACGAATATCACAGCCTAAGCCGGTTGCTTCGGGTGTCCCTGTCAGGCCTACAGGCCATGGTCCAGTGGTGGAACCCTCTGCTATTGTCAAGGGGCTCCCATTTGGCTGAGTTGTATCCTGCAAGGTGATCAAGACAGACGCATCCCCCCGAGGGTGGGGTGCGCTGTACGAAGGCAACTCGATTCGGGGGGGTGTGGACATTGGTGCGGAGTGCACTGCATATAAATTACCCAGAGCTCCTAACAGTGTATCTGGCGCTCAGACATTTTCAGTGCTCTGTGAGGGACATCCTTATATTCCTAAAGGAGCTTTTTGTGCAGGGCTAGGCATTCTCCACATTAAAAGCGTAAGTGGCCGCTATCCCAGTGTGTCATGTGGGAATTGACGAAGCCTCACCGGGGGCCCACTCCTTGGTTTTGCGGTTCCTGGAAGGTGTACGTTGTCTCAGACCGGTCTCTAAACCTATTGCGCCCAGATGGGACTGGTTTGGAGGCACTGTGTGCCGCCCCCTTTGAGCCTCTGGGGGCAGTGGATCTGAAGATCCTCTCCTACGAAACCTCCCTGCTCATGGCTTTGGCCTCGGCTAAACATGTTGGGGACCTCCACGCATCATCCGTACACCCTTCCTGAACTCAGTTCGCCCTGGGTGACTAAGGTGACGTTGTGTCCAAATGCGGCCTTTGCCCTGAAAGTCGTGGCTATGTCTTATGGGTCCTTAGCTTTTGGGATATTTCCCTTTTTGCCTCCTCCTTCTGCTTCTGAAGAGCAACAGAGGTTACATGCCCTGTGTCCGGTGCGGGCTTTACACATGTACATTGAAAGGACCTGGGATATCCAGTTATGTGACCAGCTTTTTGTCTGTTTTGCTAATCCAGCTCTAAGCAGCGTCTCTCCCACTGGATCTCTGTGGCTATCTCCCTGGCATATAGCAACAAGGGGCAAGGGTTACCTAGTAGTGTACGTGCCCACTCCACCAGGAAACGAGGTACAACACCTGTTTGTCCCATCACCACCCGTTCCTGGGCTTTGTGAAGAGCGGTATTAAATTAAAGGAATGAATCCGAGCGCTTATCACCTGTGGAAGACGGGGCTTCCAGCAAGTCATGGATTTCATTGGCTTTGTCAGGTTGTGATTGTAGATCCTTCAACCGAAGTCACGAGAGTACGACTCCCCCATAGTATTTTGTACCTTGTTTCCCTCCTTTACATTTTTAGTCATTTAGCAGACACTCTTATAGTTAGTGAATACATATTTTTTTTATACTGGCCCCCCGTGGGAATCAAACACACATCCCTGGCGTTGCAAACGCCATGCTCTATCAACTGAGCTACATCCCTGCCGGCCATTCCCTCCCCTACCCTGGACGACGCTGGGCCAATTGTGCGTCGCCCATGAGTCTCCCGGTCGCGGCCAGCTGCGACAGAGCCTGGATTCGAACCAGGATCTCTAGTGGCACAGTTAGCACTGTGATGCAGTGCCTTAGACCACTGCGCCACTCAGGAGTACTCCTTCAGGGAACAGTAGTTATAATCATAACGTTACGTATTTTTTTGACCACGTGACCTGACAGTGAAAATAATTTTTTTTGGGCCAGGTCACAATGTCATGAAAAACTCTGGGCTCTAGTATTTGGTCCTATGCTGCTTGTTAAAGCACACACACACATCTACAAGGCAAAACTAGGTGTTTCTCAAAATGCATATTACTGCACTACGTGCATGCAAATTGGAGCACAGGAAAGTATGCAAGCTTCAACGGAAAGTATTTTTATTTATCTTCATTTAACTAGGCAATTCAGTTAAGAACAAATTCCTATTTACTATGACGGCCTACACCGGCCAAACCCGGACGACGCTGGGACAATTGTGCGCCGCCCTATGGGACTCCCAATCACGGCCGGTTGTGATACAGCCTGGAATCGAACCAGGGGGTCTGTAGTGATGCCTCAAGCACTGAGATGCAGTGCCTTAGACCGCTGTGCCCAGAAATATACACAGAAATATGACGCAACCATGTATAAAATTATAAACATTTCTTGAAATGTCTTGAAATTATTTGAGCTGAAGCGAGAGAAAATAAAGTCTGACTTCGGACTTAAATGTTGCCCATTAACATCTCATATGTTGCCTGAATACAATATTTTATCTCGATACGTTAATAAATACATGCTGTGTTAATTTTGGCATGTTTACCTGCCTACAATACCCACTGTAGTGTTCATAGATCCCATAGTAAGTCAATAGGGCTAACTGGCTAGCTACTACTGTTAGCTAGCCAGATAGCCACAAAGAATTGTTAGCTTGCTAGCTACCAACAAAGAGTTGACATCTATTTTGCATAACATTAGTTTTATGTCATCTACTACAAGACCATGGTGCTTGCCTACGGAGCTGTGAGGGGAACGGCACCTCCTTACCTTCAGGTTGTCCCACTGGCTATCATAAGCTGAATGCACCAATTTGTAAGTCGCTCTGGATAAGAGCGTCTGCTAAATGATGTAAATGTAAATGTACATTTTTGTCTGTTAAACTTTCTGATTAGCTAGATTATTCACATATACAGTTGAAGTCGGAAGTTTACATACACTTAGGTTGGAGTCATTAAAACTGCTTTTTCAACCACTCCACACATTTCTTGTTAACAAACTATAGTTTTGGCAAGTCGGTTAGGGCATCTACTTTGTGCATGACACAAGTAATTTTTCCAACAATTGTTTACAGACAGATTATTTCACTTATAATTAACTGTATCACAATCCCAGTGGGTCAGAAGTTTACATACACTAAGTTGACTGTGCCTTTAAACAGCTTGGAAAATTCCAAAAAATTATGTCATGGCTTTAGAAGCTTCCGATAGGCTAATTGACATAATTTGAGTCAATTGGAGGTGTACCTGTGGATGTAATTCAAGGCCTACCTTCAAACTCAGTGCCTCTTTGCTTGACATCAAGGGAAAATCAAAATAAATCAGCCAAGCCCCCATGAAAAAAATTGCCTGAAGGTACCACGTTCATCTGTACAAACAATAGTACGCAAGTATAAACACCATGGGACCACGCAGCCATCATACCGCTCAGGAAGGAGACGCTGTCTGTCTCCTAGAGATTAACGTACTTTGGTGCAAAAAGTGCAAATCAATCCCAGAACAACAGCAAAGGACCTTGTGAAGATGCTGGAGGAAACAGGTACAAAAGTATCTATATCCACAGTAAAACAAGTCCTATATCGACATGACCTGAAAGGCCGCTCAGAAAGGAAGAAGCCACTGCTCAAAAACCGCCATAAAAAAGCAGACTACGGTTTGCAACTGCACATGGGGACAAAGATAGTACTTTTTGGAGAAATGTCCTCTGGTCTGATTAAACAAAAATAGAACTGTTTGGCCATGATGACCATCGTTATGTTTGGAGGAAAAAGGGGAAGACTTGCAAGCCGAAGAGCACCATCCCAACCGGGAAGCACAGGTGTGGCAGCATCATGCTGTGGGGGTGCTTTGCTGCAGGAGGGACTGGTGCACTTCACAAAATAGATGTCATCATGCAGAAGGAAAATTATGTGGATATATTGAAGCAACATCTCAAGACATCAGTCAGGAAGTTAAAGCTTGGTCACAAATGGGTCTTCCAAATGGACAATGACCCCAAGCATACTTCCAAAGTTGTGGCAAAATGGCTTAAGGACAACAAAGTCATGGTATTGGAGTGGCCATCACAAAGCCCTGACCTCAATCCTATAGAAAATATGTGAGCAGAACTGAAAAAGCGTGTGTGAGCAAGGAGGTCTACAAACCTGACTCAGTTTCACCAGCTCTGTCAGGAGGAATGGGCCAATATTCACTCAACTTATTGTGGGAAGCTTGTGGAAGGCTATCTGAAACGTTTGACCCAAGTTAAACAATTGAAAGGCAATGCTACCAAATACTAATTGAGTGTATGTAAACTTCTGGCCCACTGGGAATGTGATGAAAGAAATAAAAGCTGAAATAAATTATTCTCTCTACTATTATTCTGACATTTCCCATTCTTAAAATAAAGTGGTGATCCTAACTGACCTAAGACACGGCATTTATACTAGGATTAATAGTCAGGAATTGTGAAAAACTGAGTTTAAATGTATTTGGCTAATGTGTATGTAAACTTCCGTCCCAAAAGGCTATCACTGCGCTTTCAACCATTTACAAGCACAACAAAGTTCAAATGGGAATACATTGTCAGATATTTTGTTTATTTATACAACAGATTAATGTGTTATCACTGTGCGTCATCTAACAGTATAACTAAATGACCAGGATGGCAGTTGAGATTACATTAAATGGTGCAAGTGATGTAGTTCGAGATTCTGCACAGATTATTACAGCAATTGTGAATCTCAACAGACCTGCGACAACCTATGCATGCTATCTTAAAGGTTGTTATAGTTACAGCAACCTCGAAATGTGGCCATGGATGTGGTACTCATTTTAAGGTTGAATGTTACATTAGTTTGTAAGATGGCCTTAACTTTAGGCTATTTACTGTATTAAAAAAATAATATTGAATTGTGTTTGGTTGGTTGGCAACGCAACTAAATATCAACATTTAAAGGAGATGTGTCTACTGCTTGGAAAGATCCATCTGAGCCACTGGCTTAATCCCATTATTTAACACTAGAACCGCCACAGACCAACTGCCACTGACGTTTGATTTTGTAAAAAAAAGAATTTGCATTAAAAAAACATATATCCTGCTCATTTGTCAGAATTTGGAAATCCAAACTTTTTTACCTGTTTTTTTTTCACATCAATTCCTAACTTAATCCACCAAAACAATGTGCTTTAGGACATTGGTTCCCAGCCAGGCGCTAATGCTTCTCTCTCTCTTCACTTAATGAATGACAAATGGATGAATGGGCGATTATTGTGCACCTTCACAGTTGAATTTAAATTAGGCCTAACTGAATGATAACAAGGGTGAAGAGGTTGTTTAATTTAGAAAGACACTAGTGTAATTATGAGTTTGTGTTATGCCTTTTTATCAGCAGCAAATAATTTGACAGCGCACTGTGCGGGTTGATACCATTCTCTTTTACGTATTACTTTGTAAAAATAAGCTGTTATGGGACGGTTTTATTTACTATAACTCTATTACTAATCAAATGTATTGCAAGGGAAACCAAAACATGCTACACGTTGCAGTAGGCCTTTAAAATAATGCAAAACATATCCTTGACTCTATCCAGCGCCTCAAACGATGCCAGCCCACTGAATGAATGACAAATGGATGGATTGGGCGATAATTGTCCAAGTTACTTCACAATCGAATTTAAATTAGACCTAACTGAAGCATGAGGGTGAAGAGGTTGATTTAATTTAGAACAACAATAATCTAATGATTAGTTTGTGTTATGCCTATTTATCAGCGTTGGCGCTCATGTTAATAATTTGACCGCACGCCTTGCACGTTTACACCATTGTCTTTTACGTTTTACTTTGTAATAAGAAGCTGTTACAGGATTGTTTTATTTACTGTAACTCTATTGATAATCAATGTCATTGTAAGGGAAACGAAAATATACTATGTGTTGCAGTAGGCCTTTAGTATAATGCAAAACATAGCCTTGACTCTATCCAAGTTGATGAGCGGGAAACAAACGATGCCTGTCAACCTGCACAGCTGGCCCATCTAAACTACACCTAAACTATAGCAAAACTAATTTCACTCATAATAAGAGTTAACCTATAGACAAGATTAAATTGACAATAATCTGATGGGTGACAATATTAGGCCTGTCAGTTGTCAAATTGTACATGAAGAGATGGGCGCATCTTTGTAATTGACAGATGCAGGGAAAGGAGCATCGCTTTATCAAATCCTCCTTCAGTCACATGCAGGTAAAACATTGATTTCTATATGGTATCTGAAAGAGCATATTCTGCAGTTTCTATAACACTTTGTCAAATAAATCTCAAAATTCAAGAGGTGCAGCTCTTTTTCCAAATTGCACTTTTTCCAAGAATATCCGTGCTGTCCATGCCTTCAGCACATTGCCACTCGTGCAGCAGCATTGCTCTGGCTACTATAAGCAAAAACTAGTCACATAATAAACCTAAATTAAAATATGCTATTCTCTCGTCATTGGATGAATGGGAGCTAGACACCAGATAGAAACTGATAATGGTGTATGTCACTTCAGTTAAGTTTTGGTTAGCCGCCGATGTCGAAATCAAGTACTTGCTGAATGGCTTTCCACATGAAACCAGGCCAGCGACTGAGCGACTGTCTGAGACTGTGATTTTGAGACTCCTGGAGCCTTACATGGGCAAAGGCAGAAATGTGACCATGGAAAACTTCTTCACATCAATTTCCCTGCAGACAAGGGAATTTTTATTTTATTTTTGGTTGAGTTGGAGATGTGAATCCAATATATACTTTTTTTAACTAATCGACAAGTCAATAGGCTATTTATTGTATTTCAAAAGTGATGTTGAATTGTATTTTGTTGTCAACGCAACCAAATATCAACATCTGAAGAAGATGTCTCTTCTGCTTGGATATTTCTATCTGTGCCACTGACTTAGTCTGGCTTTAATTCCAGTTTGTCTACAAATTAATAATTTACAGTGCATTCGGAAAGTATTCAGACCCCTTGACTTTTTCCACATTTTGTTACATTACAGCCTATTTCTAAAATGGATTCAATTGTCCCCCCAATTGTCCCCCCTCCCCTCATCAATCTACACACAATAGCCCATAATGAAAAAGCAAAAATAGTTTTTTTTGCTAATTTATTAACAGTTAAAAACTGAAATATCACATTGACATCAGTATTCAGCACCTTTGGAAGCGATTACAGCCTCGAGTCTTCTTGGGTATAACGCTACAAGCTTGACACACCTGTATTTGGGGAGTTTCTCCCATTCTTCTCTGCAGATTGTCTCAAGCTCTGTCAGGTTGGATGGGGACCGTCGCTGCACAGCTATTTTCAGATCTCTCCAGAGATGTTTGATCGGGTTCAAGTCCGGGCTTTGGCTGGGCCACTCAAGGAAATTCAGAGACTTGTCCCGAAGCCAATCCTGCGTTGTCTTGGCTGTGTGCTTAGGGCCGTTGTCCTATTGGAAGGTGAACCTTCGCCCCAGTCTGAGGTTCTGAGCGCTCCTGAGCAGGTTTGTATCAAGGATCTCTCTGTACTTTGCTCCGTTAATCTTTGCCTCGATCCTGACAAGTCTCCCAGTCCCTGCCGCTGAAAAACATCACTACAGCATGATGATGCCACCACCATGCTTCACCGTAGGGATGGTGTCAGCTTTCTTCCAGACGCGACGCTTGGCATTCAGGCCAGAGAGATACATTTTAGTTTCATCAGACCAGAGAATCTTGTTTCTCATGGTCTGAGAATCTTTAGGTGCCTTTTGGCCACTCTACCATGAAGGCCTGATTGGTGGAGTGCTGCAAAGATGGTGGCCCTTCTGGAAGGTTCTCCCATCTCCACAGAGGAACTCTAGAGCTCTGTCAGAGTGACCATCAGGTTCTTGCTCACCTCCCTGACCAAGGCCCTTCTGCCCTGATTGATCAGTTTGGCCGGGCGGCCAGCTCTAGGAAGAGTCTTGGTGGTTCCAAACTTCTTCCATTTAAGAATGATGGAGGCCACTGTGTTCTTGGGGACCTTCAATACTGCAGACATTTTTTTGTACCCTTCCCCAGATCTGTGCATCGACACAATCCTGTCTCGGAGCTCTACGGACCATTCCTATGACCTCTTGGCTTGGTTTTTGCTCAGACATGCACTGTCAACTGTGAGACCTTATATAGCCAGGTGTGTGCCTTTCCAAATCATGTCCAATCAATTGAATTTACCACAGGTGGACTCCAGTCAAGTTGTAGAAACATCTCATGGATGATCAATGGAAACAGGATGCACCTGAGCTCAATTTCGAGTCTCATCGCAAAGGATCTGAATACTTATGTCAATAAGGTATTTCAGTTTTTTTATTTTAATAAATGTTTAAAAGATTCTAAAAACCTGTTTATGCTTTGTCATTATGGGGTATTGTTTGTAGATTACTGAGGAGTTTAAAAAAATGTAATCCATTTTAGATTAAGGCTGTAACGTAAGAAAATGTGGAAAAAGTCAACGGGTCTGAATACTTTCCGAAGGCACTTTATTTAGTTGAAATCTGAGTTTAATTGAAACAATAGCTGTTGATGACTTTTCAAATGCTATATAGGCCTAAATACACAACATAACCAAAAGTATGTGGACACCTGCTCGTCGAACATCTCATTCCAAAATCATGGGCATTAATGTAGAGTTGGTCCCCCCTTTGTTGCTATAACAGCCTCCACTCTTCTGGGAAGGCTTTCCACTAGATGTTGTAACATTGCTGCGGGGACTTGCTTCCATTCAGCCACGAGTATTAGTGAAGTCGGGCACTGATGTTGGGCAATTAGGCCTGGCTCACAGTCGGCATTCCAATTCATCGCAAAGGTGTTCAATGGGTTTGAGGTCAGGGCTCTGTGCAGGCCAGTCAAGTTCTTCCACACCAATCTCAACAAACCATTTCTGGATGGACCTCGCTTTGTTCATGGGGGCATTACATTTACATTTACATTTATGTCATTTAGCAGACGCTCTTATCCAGAGCGACTTACAAATTGGTGCATTCACCTTATGATAGCCAGTGGGACAATCACTTTACATTTTTCTTAAAAAATAAATAATATTTTACTAATTTTTTAATTCTTAATTTTTAGAGTATATTTATAATTTTTTCCTAATAATGTATTTATATATATATATATATATATATATATATATATATATATATATATATATATATATATATATATATATATATCTTTTTTTTTTGGGGGGGGGGGGGGTTAGAAGGATTACTTTTATACTATCCCAGGTATTCCTTAAAGAGGTAGGGTTTCAAGTGTCTCCGGAAGGTGGTCAGTGACTCCGCTGTCCTGGCGTCGTGAGGGAGCTTGTTCCACCATTGGGGTGCCAGAGCAGCGAACAGTTTTGACTGGGCTGAGCGGGAACTGTGCTTCCGCAGAGGTAGGGGGACCAGCAGGCCAGAGGTGGAAGAACGCAATGCCCTCGTTTGGGTGTAGGGACTGATCAGAGCCTGAAGGTAAGGAGGTGCCGTTCCCCTCACAGCTCCGTATGCAAGCACCATGGTCTTGTAGCAGATGCGAGCTTCAACTGGAAGCCAGTGGAGTGTGCAGAGGAGCGGGGTGATGTGAGAGAACTTGGGAAGGTTGAACACCAGACGGGCTGCAGCGTTCTGGATGAGTTGTAGGGGTTTAATGGCACAGGCAGGGAGTCCAGCCAACAGCGAGTTGCAGTAATCCAGACGGGAGATTACAAGTGCCTGGATTAGGACCTGTGCCGCTTCCTGTGTAAGGTAGGGTCGTACTCTGCGAATGTTGTAGAGCATGAACCTACAGGATCGGGTCACCGCTTTGATGTTAGCGGAGAATGACAGGGTGTTGTCCAGGGTCACGCCAAGGTTCATTGTCATGCTGAAACAGGAAAGGGCCTTCCCCAAATTTTTGCAACAAAGTTGGAAGCACAGAATCGTCTGGAATGTCATTGTATGATGTAGCGTTAAGATTTCCCTTCACTGGAACTAAGGGACCTAGCCCGAACTATGAAAAACAGCCCTAGAACATTATTCCTCCTAAACCAAACTTTACAGTTGGCACTATGCATTGGGGCAGCTAGCGTTCTCCTGGCATGTTTCCACTTCACAATAACAGCACTTACAGGTCAGAAATTTGACAAAACTGACTTGTTGGAAAGGCGGCATCCTATGACGGTGCCACGTTGAAAGTCACTGAGCTCTTCAGTTAGTACCGCCAATGTTTGTCTATGGAGATTGCATGGCGGTGTGCTCGATTTTATCCACCTGTCAGCAACGGTGTGGCTGAAATAGAATCCACTAATTTGAAGGGGTGTCCACATACTTTTGTATGTAAAGTGTAGCATCATTGTTGATATATGTGTGATTAAGTATGGTCACATTTCATTTGTTAAACCTACCCTTTGGAATGACTTCGATAGCAACAGTGAATCTATTTAGTTTTCAAGTGGAGATCTCTCAACATCATTCTCATGATAGCACATTGGCAATAGTCAGTGACAAATATCATAGCTAAGCAGGGCTGGTTTAAAACCCTAGATGGGAGGGTAACTGAAGATATATATTTACGATTCTCTTTTAGGAAGTGCTGCCAGCAAAATATGTATGATGATGTTAGGCTTTTTGTGCAACCTACAGTCAATGAATGTTTTTGGGTGAGCTGAGATTCATAGGTGTGTTGTGTATGCTGAATAATGGCATTTCATTTGTTTTGCAGTGACGTCTCTGTAAGGCCTGAAACTGGACTAGGAAGTACAGTACTATGGGACGTGGCTACGGATCTTGACCCAAAATGGCCGCTGTGTGTTTTAATCCTTGCAGTCGCCTCAAAGGAAACAACTCATCGATGGGCCTCTGTATCACTGACAAAACACACTAAGGATCAGCCACATCACACTAAGGATCGATCTACTCAAGCTTATCCTCCTTAGTAGGAATACGGATGTTTCTTCTCTATTATCTGCAGCTCAGACTTGGATTTAAATGGTCTCTCACCTTCAGTGATTTCAATATCAGATCTTTATCACAATCTAAAGGATATTGTGTCACCTTCCTGACTAGAACAGGTGGTATATACATTGAATAGCCTATATCAGTCATTGAACCGAAAACACCTATTCCTAATCTAAAGGATCTCTCCCTCTAACCTCTAACCTCAACTGGCATAACCCTATAGCTCTACATATTTTTTTTCTACAATGAATCCCTTTAGTCTCCCTCAGTGTGTTCTTCTGCTGCTCAGTACACTGCTGGGTCTGTGTCAGGGCCTGGAGTTCAGGGGTTCTGAGGACCAGTGGGCACAGTACCTCCGCTGGGACGCCAGCACCAGAAGTGACCTCACCTTCCAGTTCAAAACAGACGCGTCTGACGCCCTGATCCTCTACTTCGACGACGGCGGCTACTGTGACTTCCTGCTTCTCACCGTAACGGAAGGGAAGCTCCAGCTCCGCTTCAGCATCGATTGCGCCGAGACCACGGTCACCTCCGACAAATCGGTCAACGACAGCTGCTGGCACTTCGCGATGGTCAGCCGACACAACCTCAGAACGGTCTTGGCCCTGGACGGGCAGACCAAGGCGGAGGAGGTTCGACCACAGCGGCAGTTCATGAAGATAGTCAGCGACCTGTTCCTCGGGGGCATACCCGGAGACATCAGGACCTCGGCCATCACCCTGCCGACGGTTAGAGAGCTGCCTCCGTTCAAAGGAGTTATCACAGATCTGAATTACGGGAACAAGGTTCCCACGCTGATCAACAGTCAGAAGGTACGTCTGGAGATGATGGGTCTCTGTACAGAGAACCCGTGTGAGAACGGAGGCCACTGCTCCATGGCTGATGGAGAACCCTACTGCGAATGCTCCAAAACGGGATATACAGGAAGGACCTGCAGTCAAGGTAAGATGATTCTGTCTCACCAACCAACTGTGTTACTAGTTGTAGATAAGTAACTATAAATCTGTGTAACTATACATGTTGTACACTGTATTTGTATTGAAATAACTTCATATTATCTCCAAGGTTTTTGTTACATTGTTTGTTCCATGTTGAAAGAACACACTCCCACAATTTTGTTTTTGCATTTTGAATTTACGAGACAGATTAATTGGAACAGAATGCAGGTGTCACGATCGTCTAATGAGGGAGACCAAGGCGCAGCGTTGCGAGTGAACATATTCTATTTATTAAATGCTCACACGAACAAAACAATAAACAACGAATGCGTGACGTCTATGGTACAACACGAACACACACGAACAAATTCCCACAACACGAAAGAAAAACAGACAGATTAAATATGGCTCCCAATCAGAGACAACCAGCCGACAGCTGACACTCGTTGCCTCTGATTGGGAGTCACACCGGCAAACATAGAAGATAGACAACCTAGAACACCCACCAAAGAAACAGAAAACATAGAATGAACACACCCTGGCTCAACATAATGAGTCCCCGAGCCAGGGTGTGACAGTACCCCCCCCCTAAAGGCGCGGACTGCGACCGCGCCTAAATACGAGCAAAAACAGGGGAGGGCTGGGTGGGCATTCCTCCTCGGCGGCGGCTCCGGCTCCGGGCTTGATCCCCACTTCCTCTCCAACCCCCCAAAGTACCCCTGGTCCTGTCTAGCCCCGCTGGCCGGAGCCGGACTGACGACACGCGCCCCTGGCTTGGTGCGTGGAACAGGAACGGACCGGACCGGGCTGACGATACACACCCCTGGCTTGGTGCGTGGAGCAGGAATGGACCGGAATGGGCTGGCGACTCGCACCACAGACTTGGTGCGGAGAGCAGGAACGAGCCGGACAGGGCTGACGAAACGCACCACAGACTTGGTGCGGGGAGCAGGAACAGGCCGGGCCGGGCTGGCGACGCGCACCACAGGTTTGGTGCGGGGAGCAGGAACAGGCCGGGCCGGGCTGGCGACGCGCACCACAGACTTGGTGCAGAGAGCAGGAACGGGCCGGACCGGGCTGGCGACGCGCACCACAGGTTTGGTGCGGGGAGCAGGAACAGGCCGGGCCGGGCTGGCGACGCGCACCACAGACTTGGTGCGGAGAGCAGGAACGGGCCGGACCGGGCTGGCGACGCGCACCACAGGTTTGGTGGAGGGAGCAGGAACAGGCCGGGCCGGGCTGGCGACGCGCACCATAGGCTCGGTGCGGGAAGCAGGAACAGGCCGGGCTGACGACACGCACCACAGGCTCGATGCGAGGAACAGGAACAGGCCGGACCGTACTGGGGACACACACCACTGGCCCTACGCAGGGATCAGGAACGGGCCAGACCGGACTGGTAACACACCCCAGTACCTCTCGCCGTGCCTCCACACTTTCCCTCTCCTCTGTGACCAGTGGCCCCCTTAACCTGGCGGCCTCCTCTTCACACCCGCTGGACCGCTCCCTCGCGGCCTCCTGCTGCCCCGTCGTCCACGTCGTGAGCCCCCCCCTAAAAATTTTCTGGGGGTCTCTCCTCCCCGTGGGCCAGGCCTCCATCGTTCTCGCCCACCTCTCGCTCCTCTGTCTCCAACCCTCGTCACTCAGCTCCTCAATGGGCTTGACCCAGTCGAAGCTCTTGATCCATTGCTCCATAGACCAGCCTCTCTTCTCTTCACTTAGCGGGGCCCAGCCGAAACTCCTACTCCACTGATCCCAGGTCCTTCCTCTCTCCTCCTCACGCTGCTTGGTCTGGTACTGGTGGGATTTTCTGTCACGATCGTCTAATGAGGGAGACCAAGGCGCAGCGTTGCGAGTGAACATATTCTATTTATTAAATGCTCACACGAACAAAACAATAAACAACGAATGCGTGACGTCTATGGTACAACACGAACACACACGAACAAAATCCCACA
This sequence comes from Coregonus ussuriensis, assembly GCA_031479575.1. Classification (NCBI taxonomy): domain Eukaryota; kingdom Metazoa; phylum Chordata; class Actinopteri; order Salmoniformes; family Salmonidae; genus Coregonus; species Coregonus ussuriensis. The sequence continues at coordinate 9,221,538 of CM062505.1, forward strand.
ACCCGAAAGAAAAACAGACAGATTAAATATGGCTCCCAATCAGAGACAACCAGCCGACAGCTGACACTCGTTGCCTCTGATTGGGAGTCACACCGGCAAACATAGAAAATAGACAACCTAGAACACCCACCAAAGAAACAGAAAACATAGAATGAACACACCCTGGCTCAACATAATGAGTCCCCGAGCCAGGGTGTGACAGCAGGACTTCTCTGGGTGGGTGGTTCCTCTTTCACAGTTTATTTCAAATGGACTGTTTGTTGTATGTGGGAGTTATATCGGAAGTGCTATGCGAGGATATAACGTCTCGGCTTTCTATTATTAGTTTTAGGAGAAATCTGGACAGGGATGCAATATTGTTTGATAAGAGTCATATTACAAAAGTTCAGTTATTTTTCTTCCCATCAAATATATTGTTTTACAGGGATCAGAAGGTACAAAATGTTTTGAATAATAAGTAACACCTTTATTTTTCTCCTCTTGGACACGTAGGCCAAGGCTATCTCTGCTATGTATCTTATTCAGATGTGGGACTCTGACAAGGCTCATAGTAAATTCCTATTTCAGTTCATGCCTTTAGTTCTGCCTTTATTATGAGACAAAGGAAACTAACGCATCGCGCAGGTGATGCCACATGTTCTTCTTCTCTTTCATCTGGGTTTTATGGGTATAGAGAAACATTGTGAGTTTGATTGACTGCTGACCTACTTCCTGTTCCTGCCTGGTTAGGTCACTTCCTGGCTGGTTATGTCAGAGTGACACGGTCGAAGGATGACTCGACTATCTTGAAATAGGAGGGAATGAATGCACACTGAATACTCCTCCATTGTGGTTCACTACCTTAGACTGCAGCTTTTATTCCCCCTTTGGGTTCTTTTGGATATCAGTTACTACACTCCACTGCTATACTTAGCATTCCAAAACACAAGATACTACCGGTATATGTCTTAGCATTGTTCAGAACAGTATAAAACATGTCCGCTGCATGGTGGTCAGATTCAGTGACTGGACATTATCCTTTGGCCTGGTTGTTCTATTCTCTCTGTGCATCAGTCTAACAATGAGGAGAGGAAAAGAGATCCATCCAGTCGTTTGAGAGCGTCTCTCAGGCCATGGGGGCGATGACATCCTTGTGCTAAAACAACCCAGATTCAAGAGGTTGCTTGTGATTCAGGACAACAGTTGAATAGAGGGCCATGTTGCCGCCCCAGGGCATAGTTTCTAATTCACAACACAGCAGCCCTATTATGGAGAGGACAAATGCCACTAGACAGGAGAACGGCACTCTGCTGCTGCCTTAACTGGACTGGCCCTTCGGTGTCCAGCACGCAAACACAGCTTTCCAGGCTATCTCTCTCTCTTTCTCTGGTGTCTCTCTTTCTCTGGTCTCTCTCTCTCTCTCTCTCTCTCTCTCTTTCTCTGGTGTCTCTCTTTCTCTGGTCTCTCTCTCTCTCTCTCTCTTTCTCTGGTCTCTCTCTCTCTCTCTCTCTCTTTCTCTCTTTCTCTCTTTCTCTCCCTCTCTCTCTCTCTCTCTCTCTCTTTCTCTCTTTCTCTCTTTCTCTCTTTCTCTCTCTCTCTCTCTCTCTCTCTCTCTCTCTCTCTCTCTCTCTCTCTCTCTCTCTCTCTCTCTCTCTCTCTCTCTCTCTCTCTGTCTCTGTCTCTCTGTCTGTCTCTCTCTCTCTCTCTCTCTCTCTCTCTCTCTCTCTGTCTCTGTCTCTCTGTCTGTCTCTCTCTCTCTCCCCCTCTCTCTCTCCCCCTCTGTAAGAATGCTGTTCATTGACTCTAGCTCAGCATTCAACACCATAGTACCCTCCAAGCTCATCACTAAGCTTGGGGCCCTTGGTCTGAACCTCGCCCTGTTCAACTGGGTCCTAGACTTCCTGATGGGCCTCCCCCAGGTGGTGAAGGTAGGAAACAACACCTACACTTCGCTGATCCTAAACACTGGGGCCCCACAAGGGTGTGTGCTCAGCCCACTCCTGTACTCCCTGTTCACTCATGACTGCGTGGCCAAGCACGCCTCCAACTCAATCATCAAGTTTGCAGACGACACAACAGTAGTAGGCTTGATTACCAACAATGACGAGACAGCCTACAGGGAGGAGGTGAGGGCTCTGGGAGTGTGGTGCCAGGAAAATAACCTCTCACTCAACGTCAACAAAACAAAGGAGATGATTGTGGACTTCAGGAAACAGAAGAGGGTGCACCCCCCTATCCACATCGATGGGACCACAGTGGAGAAGGTGGAAAGCTTCAAATTTCTTGGCGTACACATCACTGACAAACTGAAATGGTCCACCCACACAGGCAGTGTGGTGAAGAAGGCGCAACAGAGCCTCTTCAACCTCAGGAGGCTAAAGAAATTTGGCTTGGCAACTACAACCCTCACAAACTTTTACCGATGCCCAATTGAGAGCATCCTGTCGGGCTGTATCACCGCTTGGTATGGCAACCGCACCGCCCGCAACCGCAAGGCTCTCCAGAGGGTGGTGCGGTCTGCCCAACGCATTACTGGTGGCAAACTACCTGCCCTCCAGGACACCTACAGCACCCAATGTCACAGGAAGGCCAAAAAGATCATCATGGACATCAACCACCCGAGCCACTGCCTGTTCACCCCGCTATCATCCAGAAGGCGAGGTCAGTACAGGTGCATCAAAGCTGGGACCGAGAGACTGAAAACCATATCTTGCATTACTGATCTCATATGTACAGTATATACTGTATTCTATAGTATTCTATGGTATCTTAGTCACTTTAATAATGTTTACATATCTTGCATTACTGATCTCATATGTACAGTATAGACTGTATTCTATACTATTCTACTGTATCTTAGTCCATGCCGCTCTGACATCACTCGTCCATATACAGTGAGGGAAAAAAGTATTTGATCCCCTGCTGATTTTGTAGGTTTGCCCACTGACAAAGACATGATCAGTCTATAATTTTAATGGTAGGTTTATTTGAACAGTGAGAGACAGAATAACAACAAAAAAATCCAGAAAAACGCGTGGCAAAAATGTTATACATTTATTTGCATTTTAATGAGGGAAATAAGTCATGTTTTGCAGAGGGGTCTCTGCAAAACATGACTTAGTACTTGGTGGCAAAACCCTTGTTGGCAATCACAGAGGTCAGACATTTCTTGTAGTTGACCACCAGGTTTGCACACATCTCAGGAGGGATTTTGTTCCACTCCTCTTTGCAGATCTTCTCCAAGTCATTATGGTTTCGAGGCTGACGTTTGGCAACTCGAACCTTCAGCTCCCTCCACAGATTTTCTATGGGATTAAGGTCTGGACACTGGCTAGGCCACTCCAGGACCTTAATGTGGTTCTTCTTGAGCCACTCCTTTGTTGCCTTGGCCGTGTGTTTTGGGACATTGTCATGCTGGAATACCCATCCACGACCCATTTTCTCACCCAAGATTTGACGGTACATGGCCCCGTCCATCGTCCCTTTGATGCGGTGAAGTTGTCCTGTCCCCTTAGCAGAAAAACACCCCAAAAGCATAATGTTTCCACCTCCATGTTTGACGGTGAGGATGGTGTTCTTGGGGTCATAGGCAGCATTCCTCCTCCTCCAAACACGGCGAGTTGAGTTGATGCCAAAGAGCTCGATTTTGGTCTCATTTGACCACAACACTTTCACCCAGTTCTCCTCTGATCATTCAGATGTTCATTGGCAAACTTCAGACGGCTCTGTATATGTGCTTTCTTGAGCAGGGGGACCTTGCGGGCGCTGCAGGATTTCAGTCCTTCACGGCGTAGTGTGTTACCAATTGTTTTCTTGGTGACTATGGTCCCAGCTGCCTTGAGATCATTGACAAGATCCTCCCGTGTAGTTCTGCGCTGATTCCTCACCGTTCTAATGATCATTGCAACTCCTTGAGGTGAGATCTTGCATGGAGCCCCAGGCCGAGGGAGATTGACAGTTATTTTGTGTTTCCTCCATTTGCGAATAATCGCACCAACTGTTGTCACCTTCTCACCAAGCTGCTTGGCGATGGTCTTGTAGCCCATTCCAGCCTTGTGTAGGTCTACAATCTTTTCCCTGACATCCTTGGAGAGCTCTTTGGTCTTGGCGATGGTGGAGAGTTTGGAATCTGATTGATTGATTGCTTCTGTGGACAGGTGTCTTTTATACAGGTAACAAGCTGAGATTAGGAGCACTCCCTTTAAGAGTGTGCTCCTAATCTCAGCTCGTTACCTGTATAAAAGACACCTGGGAGCCAGAAATCTTTCTGATTGAGAGGTGGTCAAATACCTATTTCCTTCATTAAAATGCAAATCAATTTCTAACATTTTTGACATGCGTTCTTCTGGATTTTTTTGTTGTTATTCTGTCTCTCACTGTTCACATAAACATACCATTAAAATTATAGACTGAACATTTCTTAAAAAAAATAAAAAAAAGTTGATACATGTACATACATAAATACATTCAAATACACATATGTATGACATATACACATATGACGTATACACACATATACACACACACATACATACATACACATACATATCCTTTAAACAAATATATATATATTCCCCTTTATTACTTTCCAACCCCACCACCCTTTCCCTACTTGGAGTAAACTAGTGAACAACAACGCTTAGGCCTCTACTTCCAGCTTATACCTACTATCTACATTTTATGGACACAGTCAACGATCATTTCTTTGTCAGTGGGCAAACGTACAAAATCAGCAGGGTATCAAACACTTTTTTCCCTCACTGTATGTGTATATGTTGCTGTTGTTTTTCTAAAGACACTCTTGCACTTGCAGACAGGCTTCATGCACTGTTTGTTATACAGTAGAGAGAGCATTTTTTGCCCACATTGCTAATCATCACCATCAGTATTAGAGACGCAATTGTTCTTTCTGTGTGTGTGTCTGTGTAGTGTGAGGCTGATTGAGGCTGTTGATGCTGCACCATTTGTTACACTAATGTGTAATGGGGTGCAATCTGTCAGACATGTGCGTGTTCACTGTGTGTGTGTGTGTGTGTGTGTCTGTGTAAGGCAGGCTGGCTGCAAGGCCGAAGCCGTACATACACACACACACACACACACACACACACACACACACACACACACACACACACACACACACACACACACACACACAGACACAGACACACACACACACACACAGACACACACACACACACACACACACACACACACACACACACACACACACACACACACACACACACACACACACACACACAGACAGCTACAGTTTGCTAGCCTAGAGGTGCCTGGGTAAGGCTTCCCACGGCAGCCAGAAGGCTGGGACGCTAGGCCTAAGGAGCATTTAGCTGCTAGACTGGGATGGGCTATATGACATATGCTCCACTCAGTTTTCACAGTTGTTCATTTATATCCAAGTTAAACCTAGCCTACTTAAGGCTATGTGTACTGCAATTCAGCTTTTAACTAAATGGACTAAACTATAGAAAATGCACAGGGTGACTAGGTTAGCTTAACCTAGCCTAGCTTAAACATCATCAGCATCATCTCAGTCCTCAGCCCCTCATGATGACTGGGTTAGCCTAAACCCAGCTGAAACATCACAGAATAATTGGGTTAGCCTAGCTAGCATCGCAGCCCCCAGACATGATCTCAGGCCAACAAGATGAAACATCATCATCCTTACATTACATCAGAACCATCATCAGCCCCACGTGATTACTTATTTAGCCTTAGCCAGCTGGAACATAATCATTATCAGCGACCATCATCCCAGCCCTGGTTAAGAGCGTTGGGCCAGTAACCGAAAGATTGCTGGTTCGAATCCCCCAGCTAACTAGGTAAAACAACTGGTCGATGTGCCCTTGAGCAAGGCACTTAACTCTAATTACTCCTATAAATCGCTCTGGATATGAGCGTCTGCCAAATGACTTAGATGCAGATAACAGCTCAGCCCAACACAGGGTGACTGGGTTAGCGTTAGCCTAGTGGAAACATCATGATCATCCCTGCTCAGAGCTCAGCCCTAAACCCTGCCCACAGCTCCATCAGAGCTCAGCCCTAAACCCTGCCCACAGCTCCATCAGAGCTCAGCCCTAAACCCTGCTCACAGCTCCATCAGAGCTCAGCACTAAACCCTGCCCACAGCTCCATCAGAGCTCAGCCCTAAACCCTGCCCACAGCTCCATCAGAGCTCAGCCCTAAACCCTGCCCACAGCTCCATCAGAGCTCAGCCCTAAACCCTGCCCACAGCTCCATCAGAGCTCAGCCCTAAACCCTGCCCACAGCCCCATCAGAGCTCAGCCCTAAACCCTGCCCACAGCTCCATCAGAGCTCAGCACTAAACCCTGCCCACAGCTCCATCAGAGCTCAGCCCTAAACCCTGCCCACAGCTCCATCAGAGCTCAGCCCTAAACCCTGCCCACAGCTCCATCAGAGCTCAGCCCTAAACCCTGCCCACAGCTCCATCAGAGCTCAGCCCTAAACCCTGCCCACAGCTCCATCAGAGCTCAGCCCTAAACCCTGCCCACAGCTCCATCAGAGCTCAGCACTAAACCCTGCCCACAGCTCCATCAGAGCTCAGCCCTAAACCCTGCCCACAGCTCCATCAGAGCTCAGCCCTAAACCCTGCCCACAGCTCCATCAGAGCTCAGCCCTAAACCCTGCCCACAGCTCCATCAGAGCTCAGCCCTAAACCCTGCCCACAGCTCCATCAGAGCTCAGCCCTAAACCCTGCCCACCAGCAGATGAAGACGATAGACAGTTGGTCATAAACCCCATGCTCAGTCTGTCCGCCCAATGTGGCTCAGGACGTCTAAGTGTGTCAGGGTACTGGAATCACAAACTGGTATTATAATCAGTCATGGCTACGTCTCAAATGACTTATGACTAATGCACTACTAATGACCAGGGTGTCAAGGGGGAAAGGGGAAATGTCTCTCCTTTTCTGACATGACTGGTTTAGGGGGAAGGGAATGGAAGATACCTAGTCAGTTGTACAACTGAATGGATTCAACTGAAATGTGTCTTCCGCATTTAACCCGACCCCTCTGAATCAGAGAGGTGCGATGGAGGATGGTGATGCTGCCTTAATTGACGTCATCGGGGAGCAGTTGTTGTTTAACTGTCTTGTAGGCTTCTACAATGAAGACAAACTGACACCCATTCTCTTATCATCACACTTCTACCACTTCTTCCTCTTTTTTTAATGAGCAGTTTAAATAGGCCTCTTTTTGCTTAAATACTGCATGTCGTTGCCTTAGAAAACACTAGTAATTGAAGGCTAGCAAACTCTTAAACAAGCGCTGAAACGATTCCTGCAAGCTTAGCTTTGGGGATTAATAAACATACATGGGAAAATGACAGTTACAATAATCTTACTATGAAAATAGGTCAGGAGAAAAGAAAAAGAGGGAGGACTTGGGTGTGTGTGTGTGTGTGTGTGCGTGTGTATGTGTGTGTGTGCGCGTTTGTGCTTGTGTGTGTGTGTGTGTGTGTGTGTGTGTGTGCGTGTGTGTGCGTGCATGCGCGTGTGTGTGTGTGTGTGTGTGTGTGCGTGCGTTTGCGTGTGTGTGTGTGTGTCTGTGTCTGTGTGTCCGTGCATGCGCCTAATTCCAACACAGGCAGAGAGCAGAGGGTGTTTCTGTCAGGGCCCAAGCCTGAAAGTGAGGTTAGGATTTGAGTGGGCTGGGATGGAGGATGGTGATAAAGGCTGTGGCTGGTCCCATGGAGCAGGAAGATGATTACAAGGGAACCACATGCTCTTCTCTCTGCCGTCCATTGGCTTGTTCTGGACACCGCAGCCAGTCACATGAAGGGAAAGAGGAACGTTTTATCTACGTGTACTCCAACCTAGCATGTCACAGACACACACAGACACACACAGACACACACAGACACACACACAGACAAACACATGGGTACCAAATCCCCCTCTCGTCTGCTGTCCATCAGATTAATGATATGGCCCCTCCTTCTCCCTTCTCCCCTCCTCCCTTCTCCCATCCTTCTACCTTCTCCCCTCTTTCTACCTTCTCCCCTCCTCCTCAATTCTCCCCTCCTTCTAACTTCTCCTCTCCTTCTACCTTCTCCCTCCTTCTCCCTTCTCCCCTCCTTCTACCTTCTCCCTCCTTCTCCCTTTCTACCTTCTCCCCTCCTTCAACTTTCTCCCCTCTTTCTACCTTCTCCCCGATTTCTACCTTCTACCCTCCTTCTAACTTATCCCCTCTTTTTACCTTCTCCCCTCCTTCTCCCTCCTCCCCTTCTCCCCTCCTTCTCCCTCATCCACCCTCCTCCCATTCCCCCCTCTTTCTACCTTCTCCTCTCTTTCTACCTTCTCCCTCTTTCTACCTTCTCCCTCCTTCTCCCTTCTCCCCTCTTTTTATCTTCTCCCTCTTTCTACCTTCTCCCCTCTTTCTACTCTCTCCCCTCTATCTTACTTATCCCATCCTTCTACATTCTCACCTTTTTCTACCTTCTCCCCTCTTTCTACCTTCTCCCCTCTTTCTACCTTCTCCCCTCTTTCTTCATTCTCCCCTCTTACTACTTTATCCCTCTTTCTCCCTTCTCACCTCTTTCTACTTTCTCCCCTCCTTCTACCTTCTCCCCTCATCTCCACTCTTCCTACCTTCTCCCTGCCTTCTACCTTTTCTCCTCTTTCTACCTTCTCCCCTCTTTCTACTTTCTCCCTTCTTTCTACCTTCTGCCCTCTTTCTACCTTCTCCCCTCCTTCTCCCTTCTCCCTCCTTCTCCCTTCTCCCCTCTTTCTACCTTCTCCCAACTTCTCACTTCTCCCCTCCTTCTACCTTCTCCATACTTCCTTCTTCTCCCCTCTGTCTACCTTCTCCCCTCTTTCCCCCTTCTCCCTCTTTCTACCTTCTCCCTTCTTTCTACCTTCTCCCTCTTTCTCCCTTCTCACCCCTTTCTACTTTCTCCCCTCCTTCTATCTTCTAACTTCTCCCCTCCTTCTCCACTCTTTCTACCTTCTCCCTGCCTTCTACCTTTTCTCCTCTTTCTACCTTCTCCCCTCTTTCTACTTTATCCCTTCTTTCTACCTTCTGCCCTCTTTCTACATTCTCCCCTCTTTCTACCTTCTCCCCGCTTCATACCTTATACCCTCCTTCTAACTATTCCCCTCTTTTTACCTTCTCCCCTCTTTTTATCTTCCCTCCTCCTTCTCCCTCCTCCCTTTTACACTAATTCACCCTCCTCCTCTACTCCCATCATTCTACCTTCTCCCATCCTTCTCCCTTCTCCCCTCTTTCTACCTTCTCCCCTCCTTCTACCTTCTCCCTCCTGCTACCTTCTCCCCTCTTTCTACATTCTAACCTATTTTCACCTTCTCCCCCCCTTCTCCCTCCACCTCCCTTCTCCCCTCCTTCTCCCTCCTCCACCCTCCTCCCCTTCTCCCCTCTTTCTACCTTCTCCCCTCTTTCTACCTTCTCCCTCTTTCTACCTTCTCCCCTCCTTCTCCCTTCTCCCTCCTTCTCCCTTCTCCCCTTTCTACCTTCTCCCTACTTCTCCCTTCTCCCCTCCTTCTACCTTCTCCATACTTCCTTCTTCTCCCCTCTGTCTACCTTCTCCCCTCTTTCTCACTTCTCCCTCCTTCTACCTTCTCCACTCCGTCTCCCTTCTCCCCTCTTTCTAACTTATCCCCTCCTTCTACATTCTCACCTCTTTCTACCTTCTCCCCTCCTTCTAACTTATCCCCTCTTTTTACCTTCTCCCCTCTTTTTACCTTCTCCCCTCCTTCTCCCTCCTCCCTTTAAACTCCTTCACCCTCCTCCTCTTCTCCCCTATTTCTACCTTCTCCCCTCCTTCTCCCTTCTCCCCTCTTTCTACCTTCTCCCCTCCTACTACCTTCTCCCTCCTTCTATCTTCTCCCCTCTTTCTACATTCTAACCTATTTTTACCTTCTCACCCACTTCTCCCGCCTCCTCCCTTCTCCCCTCCTTCTCCCTCCTCCACCCTCCTCCCCTTCTCCCCTCTTTCTATCTTCTCCCCTCTTTCTACCTACTCCCTCATTCTCCCTTCTCCCCTCTTTTTAACTTCTCCCCTCTTTCTACCTTCTCCCCTATTTCTACCCTATCCCCTCCTTATCCCCTCTTTCTACCCTCTCCCCTCCTTCTCCCCTCTTTCTATCCTCTCCCCTCCTTCTACCTTATCCCTCCTTCTCCCTTCTCCCCTCTTTTTAACTTCTCCCCTCTTTCTACCTTCTCCCCTATTTCTACCCTATCCCCTCCTTATCCCCTCTTTCTACCCTCTCCCCTCCTTCTCCCCTCTTTCTATCCTCTCCCCTCCTTCTACCTTCTCCCTCCTTCTCCCTTCTCCCCTCTTTCTACCTACTTCCCTCTTTCTACCTTTTCCCCTCCTTCTCCACTCTTTCTACCTTCTCCCGCCTCCTACCTTCTCCCCTCTTTCTACCTTCTCCCCTCTTTCTACCTTCTCCCCTCCATCTACCTTCTCCCCTCTTTCTCCCTTCTCCCGTCTTTCTCCCTTCTCCCCTCTTTCTCCCTTCTCCCGTCTTTCTCCCTTCTCCCCTCTTTCTATCTTTTCCCTCCTTCTCCCTTCTCCCCTCTTTTTACCTTCTCACCTTTTTCTACCTTCTCTCCCCCTTCTACCTTCTCCCCTCTTTCTACCTTCTCCCTCTTTCTTCCTTCTCCCCTCTTTCAATCTTCTCTCTCTTTCTCCCTTCTCCCCTCTTTCTCCCTTCTCCCCTCTTTTTACCTTCTCACCTTTTTCTACCTTCTCTCCCCCTTCTACCTTCTCCCTCTTTCTACCTTTTCTCCTCTTTCTACCTTCTCCTCTCTTTCTACCTTATCCTTTATTTTGTATCTACCTTCTTCCTTCTACCTTCTCCCTCCTTCTCCCTTCTCCCCTCTTTCTACCTCTCCCCTCTTTCTACCTTTTTCCCTCTTTCTACCTCTTCCCTCTTTCTACCTTCTCCCCTCTTTCTACCTTCTCCCCTCTTCCTACCTTCTCCCCTCTTTCTACCTTCTCCCTTCTCCCCTCTTTCTACTTTCTCCCCTCCTTCTACCTTTCCCTCCTTCTCCCTTCTCCCTCCTTCTACATTCACCCCTCCATCTACATTCACCCCTCCATCTACATTCTCCCCTCCTTCTCCCTTCTCCTCTCTTTCTACCTTCTCCCTCTTTGGATCTACCTTCCTCCTTCTACCTTCTCCCTCCTTCTACCAGCTCCCCTCTTTCTTCCTTCTCCCCTCCTTCTACCTTTTCCCTCCTTCGACTTTTTCCCCTCTTTCTACCTTCTACCCTCTTTCTCCCTTCTACCCTGCTTCTCCCCTCTTTCTACCTTCTCCCCTCCTTCTACCCTCTCCCTCTTTCTACCTTCTCCCCTCTTTCTATCTTCTCCCCTCCTTCTACCCTCTCCCTCTTTCTACCTTCTCCCCTATTTTTACCTTCTCCCTCCTCCTCTCCTTCTCCACTCCTTCTCCCTTATCCCCTCCTCCTACCTTCTCCCCTCCTTCTACCTTCTACCTTCTCCCCTCCTTCTCCGTCCTCCCTTATACCCTCCTCCTCCCTTCTCCCATCCTTCACCCTCCTCTTCGCCTTTCTCCCTTCTCCCATTTTTAAAATATGAATGAAAATGATAAAACACGAATATACCTTGATTAGATAAGTATTCACCCCCCTGAGTCAATACATTTTAGAAACACCTTTGGCAGCGATTACAGCTGGGAGACTTCTTGGGTAAATCAAAACTGTAACGTGACCACTCATGAACATCCACTGTCTTCTTGGTAAGCAACCTGCTGAAAGGTGAATTCCTCTCCCAGTATCTGGTGTAAAGCAGACTGAAGCAGGTTTTCCTCTAGGATTCTGCCTGTGCTTAGCTTCATCCCGTTCCTTTTCATCCTCAAAAACTCCTCAGTCTTTTCCGATGTCCAGCATTCCCATACCATGATGCAGCCAACACAATGCTTGAAAATAAGGACGCAGTTACTCAGTAATATGTTTTGTTGGATTTACCCCAAAAATACTTCAGGCTTTGCATTTAGGCCATTTTTGCAGTATTTAGTGCCTTGCATACAGGATAAATGTTTTGGATTGTTTTTTATTCTGTATATTTTCATTCTTCTTTTCGCTATGTCATTAAGTCATTATTGTGGAGTCACTACAATGCTGTTTATCCATCCTCAATATTCTCCCATCACAGCCATTGCACTCCATAGCTGTTTTAAAATCCTGTCCTGCAGCTCATTTCAGAAGGACGTGTCCGTGTCTGAGTGGTTTAATACATCATCAGCACTACATAATTATTAACTTGACCATGTTTAAAGGCCCAGTGTAGTCAAAAATGTGATTTTCCTGTGTTTTATACAGTAACAGTCAAAAGTTTGGACACACCTACTCATTCAAGGGGTTTTCTTTATTTTTACTATTTTTTACATTGTAGAATAATAGTGAAGACATCAGAACTATGTAATAACACATATTGAATCATTTAGTAACCAAATAAGTGTTAAACAAATCAAAATATATTTTATATTTGAGATACTTCAAGTAGCCACCCTATGCTATTTCTGATGTCCATCCAGTTTGATTTCTATTTTCCATATCTTTCAAACTGTGCTCTTTCACAAAAGTTCTTAACCTATAACCTATAAATGTTTTATGGAGACAGTATGTTTTACATTAGTTATCTTGTTATTAGTTGTTATTTGTCCCAACCTTCAGTTACATTCAACCCCTTCCATCTATCTCTTAACACCAACCATATTGGATTTCTATTTGCCATATATTTTTCAACTGTGCTGTGATGTTTCACAAAAGTTCCGAACCTTTTATTCTCATTGTTTCTACAGATTGTAAATGGAAAATAAATATTTTTGCTAACAATATTATTATATTATTGATCGATTGACTATGACTTTTCAGATCACCCAGTAGAAAGTTATGACTTTTAGCTCCAGGTAAATATTGCAATTATTCAGCCATTCCTGGACCTGTGACCAAAAACAAGCTACATATGGACAGTACCAAAACAAATAATCGAATGATTCTGTCTCTTCGCAGCAAAATCTGCAGAGCTGGGAAGGTTGTATCCCTCATTTAAATAACATTCTATCGGTTACAAGAATTTTGTATAATAATTTTAATGGAAAAAATCAGAGTTTTGAATCCGGCGTCGTTTTGCGTATCAGCTCATAAACCCTGTGCCATGGAATCGGTATGTCAAAAATCTTCCCAATTATTTTGTAATCTATATGGCACGGCTGTCAATTGTATGGTCCTTAAATGAAACTGGTATACTTTTTTATTTATCACAATTTTCTTCAACCAATTATGATCTTTAATGCAGGGCCGACAGACAAGTTCCTTAAGTTTTTTGGGTAGAGTATACATTTTTCAAAAAAACGTGTTTTCTTTTATCAATTAGTATATTTGAGTTTAACAATATTTGTTGCATTATTTGTTCTGTCCTTTCTGGTGGATTGAATTGAAATTGCAACCAACTTTCTATGGCTTGTTTTAAAAATAGCGATATTAGGGAGATTATTTCCTTTTCAAATAACTGAAAGTGAGAGGTTGTATTCTGAATAAAGGGAAAAAGTCCATTCTTGAACATATGGTGAGACATTCTTACTAATTTGCTAGTGAACCAGTTAAGATTTAAGTATAACTTTTGTATGACTGAAGCCTTTAGTGTGAGGTCTAATGCTTTAATATTTAATCATTTCTGCCCTCAGAATTCATATTCATTATATAAACAGGCCCGTTTAATTTTGTCTGGCTTGCGGTTCCAAATAAAATGGTATATTTTTTTCTCATATAATTAAAAAAAAAATGTTCGCTAGGTGTAGGCAAGACCATAAGCAAATAGGTATACTGGGATATTGCTAAAGAGTTAATCAGGGTGTTTTTTTCCACAAATACAGGTATTTAACTTTCCATGGTAGCAAGATCTTATCTATTTTTGCTCACTTTCTATTAAAATGTATTGAAGTGAGATCATTTCTTTCTTTCGGGATATGTATACCAAGTATATCCACATCACCATCAGACCATTTTATTGGTAAACTACACGGTTATGTAAAGGTTGTATTTTTTAGTGATCCAATACGTAATATAGTACACTTATCATAATTTGGTTGTAATCCGGAGAGGTTCGAAAAATTATCTAGATCCTCTATGAGGCTGTGGAGGGATCCAAGTTGTGGATTTAATGAAAACATGAATCATCAGCGTACAATGCCACCTTTTTTTTAAGCCCTGGATATCTAATCCGTTTATATCATTGTTGGACCTGATTTTAATAACTAACATTTTGATGGCCATAATAAATAGATATGCCGATAGTGGACAACCTTGCTTTACTCTTCTTGACAGTTTAAAACCTTTGGAGAAATAGCCATTATTTACTATTTTACACCTAGGGTTTCTGTACATAGTTTTAACCCATTTTATAAGAGATTCTCCAAAATTGAAATGTTCCAGGCATTTACACTACCGTTCATAAGTGTCACGCCCTGGCTCTGGGGACACTGTTATGTTGAGCCAGGGTGTGTAATTCTATGTTTGTATTTCTATGTTGGCCTGAGTGACTCCCAATCAGAGGCAACGAGTGTCAGCTGTTTGCTGGTTGTCTCTGATTGGGAGCCATATTTAAACTGTCGGTTTTTCCTTTGTTTTTGTGGGTTCTTGTTTCAAGTTGGTTGTGTTTGACCGTGAACTGTCACGTTACCGTCTTTGTTGTTTTGATCGTGTTTCGCTCAATAAAGAGTATGTTTGCCTGCAACGCTGCGCCTTGGTCCTCATCTGTTCCTGACGATCGTGACAGACATATTTAAACTGTCGGTTTTTCCTTTGTTTTTGTGGGTTCTTGTTTCAAGTTGGTTGTGTTTGACCGTGAACTGTCACGTTACCGTATTTGTTGTTTTGATCGTGTTTCGCTCAATAAAGAGTATGTTTGCCTGCAACGCTGCGCCTTGGTCCTCATCTGTTCCTGACGATCGTGACAGAAGAACCCACCAAGACAGGACCAAGCAGCGTGAAGAGGAGAGAGGATGGACCTGGGATCAGTGGAGTAGGAGTCTCGACTGGGCCAAGCCAAGTGAGGAGCAGAAAGGTTGGACTTTGAAGCAGTGGAGTGTCTGGCTAGAGACATGGAGACCTGGTCCACGGGTAGGAAAGAACCCCAGAAAATTAGGGGGGGGGGGCTCACGACGTCGGGGCAGCAGGAGGCCGCGATAGAGCGGTCCAATGGGTTGGCAGAGGAGGCCGCCAGGTTACGGGGGCCACTGGTCGAAGAGGGGATGGAAGGTGGAGAGGCACGGCGAGAGGTACTGGCGTGTGTTGCCAGTCCGGTCCGGCCTGTTCCTGATCCCCACGTAGGGCCAGTGGTGTGTGTTCCCAGTATGGTCCGGCCTGTTCCTGCCACTCGCACCAAGTCTGTGGTGCGTTTCGTCAGCCCTGTCCGGCCCGTTCCTGCTCTCCGCACCAAGTCTGTGGTGCGCGTCGCCAGCCCAGTCCGGCCCGTTCCTGCTCCCCGCACCAAGTCTGTGGTGCGTTTCGTCAGCCCTGTCCGGCCCGTTCCTGCTCTCCGCACCAAGTCTGTGGTGCGCGTCGCCAGCCCAGTCCGGCCCGTTCCTGCTCTCCGCACCAAGTCTGTGGTGCGTTTCGTCAGCCCTGTCCGGCCCGCTCCTGCTCCCCACACCAAGCCAGTGGTGTGCGTCGTCAGTCCAGCACGGCCCGTGCCTGTTCCCCACACCAAGCCAGTGGTGTGCGTCGTCGGTCCGGCACGGCCCGTGCCTGTTCCACTGGTGCCTGGTCCGGCACCGGTCAGATGCGTTACGCCGGAGCTAGAGCAATCCGCTCCATCAGTGTGCAGTCCAGCTCCGGCCAGCGGGGCCAGACCGGACCAGGGGTACTTTGGGGGGTTGGAGAGGGAGTGGGGATCAGGCCCGGAGCCGGATCCGCCGCCAAGGCGGAGTGCCCACCCGGTCCCTCCCCTGTGGTATTTAGTTGGCGCGGTCGGAGTCTGCGCCTTTAGTGGGGGGTACTGTCACGCCCTGGCTCTGGGGACACTGTTATGTTGAGCCAGGGTGTGTAATTCTATGTTTGTATTTCTATGTTGGCCTGAGTGACTCCCAATCAGAGGCAACGAGTGTCAGCTGTTTGCTGGTTGTCTCTGATTGGGAGCCATATTTAAACTGTCGGTTTTTCCTTTGTTTTTGTGGGTTCTTGTTTCAAGTTGGTTGAGTTTGACCGTGAACTGTCACGTTACCGTCTTTGTTGTTTTGATCGTGTTTCACTCAATAAAGAGTATGTTTGCCTGCAACGCTGCGCCTTGGTCCTCATCTGTTCCTGACGATCGTGACAATAAGTTTGGGGTCACTTAGAAATGTCCTTGTTTTCGAAAGAAAAGCAAATTTCTTGTCCATTAAAATAACATCAAATTGATCAGAAATACAGTGTAAACATTGTTAATTTTGTAAATGGCTATTGTAGCTGGAAACGGCTGATTTTTTTATGAAATATCTACATAGGCGTACAGAGGCCCATTATCAGCAACCATCAGTCCTGTGTTCCAATGGCACATTGTGTTTGCTAATCCAAGTTTATCATTGTAAAAGGCTAATTGATCATTAGAAAACCATTTTGCAATTATGTTAGCACAGCTGAAAACTGTTGTGCTGATTAAAGAAGCAATACAACTGGCCTTCTTGAGACTAGTTGAGTATCTGGAGCATCAGCAATTGTGGGTTCGATTACAGGCTCAACATGACCGGAAACAAATAACTTTCTTCTGAAACTCGTCAGTCTACTCTTGTTCTGAGAAATTAAGGCTATTCCATGCAAGAAATTGCGAAGAAACTGAAGATCTCGTACAACGCTGTGTACTACTCCCTTCACAGAACAGCGCAAATTGGCTCTAACCAGAATAGAAAGAGGAGTGGGAGGCCCCGGTGCATAACTGAGCAAGAGGTCAAATACATTAGAGTGTCTAGTTTGAGAAACAGACGCCTCACAGGTCCTCAACTGGCAGCTTCATTAAATAGTACCTGCAAAACACCAGTCTCAACGTCAACAGTGCAGAGGCAACTCCGGGATGCTGACCTTCTAGGCAGAGTTGCAAAGAAAAAGCCACATCTCAGACTGGACAATAAAAATAAAAGATTTTGCAACTCTGCCTAGAAGGTCAGCATCCCAGAGTCGCCTCTTCACTGTTGACGTCGACGTTCCTTTGCTTCCTCTTTCAAAATATAATTTGGTGAATCAGGGGCGACTCTGTCATTTGTAACCAGTTTCAGTAAATTATTTTTGGTAGCATTTCTATGTTGAAGATTCAAAAATAATTTGGTGCATTTTCCCCCATATTCTATCCAGTTAGAAATGGCTAGAAATGTTTTAACAATTAATATTTTTTTGTGAAGCTTCCATTCCCCCTTCTAACAAGGGGATTATTGGCTGATTTAAGATGAAGTCCTCAACCCTGTTATGTTAGCCCTGTTATGGCCAACTCTGTTACTTTATTTATTTGTATAAAAAAACAAACATGTATGCACTCACTAACTGTAAGTCGCTCTGGATAAGAGCGTCTGCTAAATGACTAAAAAAAAAAAGCACTTTTATTTATTTAACCTCTTGAGATGGGAAAACATTTTTATGAAGTTTAACATGTGCTCTTCATGACAATGTTAAAATGTTGTGAAAAAGCGTTTTTTTTTTTTTTCATCAAGTTGCACTCCTCAAAATGCACCTAATGGGTGGAACGACCCAGTTATCACCCTCTTCCCACACATTGGTTGGGTGTGATTTGAATGGCCTCCAGTGCAGCTGGCTGGCCAGAGTAAACCACGGCAGCTAGCATCGTAATTGCTTTAAGTCAAATTAATATCTGATATGGCGTATTAGCCTGGCACTTTAAACGTCTAATACAGTCCTTTTTAACTAAGATCAGTTTAATATCCTCCTACTACTTGTTGCTCTCAAATTAAATTGATTTGATTTAAATTGATTGGCTGATTAAAGGAATTTGTCGGCATTTAGCTTTTACAATTATTCCAGTTACACACGCTCAAACAAAAGTGTGTGCGCGCACACACACAGACACATACACACACACAGACACATACACACACACACAGACACATACACACACACACAGACACATACACACACAAACACACACACACACACACACACACACACACACACAGACACATACACATACACATACACACACACTCAGCACCGGCCCGGCCAGGGTTAAGATGTCTTGTGGTTATGCAGAGATAGCCATGGACAGCTGCAATATATATAGCCCTAACAGAATACATGGCTTCCTGTTGCGAGGTTACTTAATTTGTGTAAATTCAATTTGTTACTGCGCTTTTTTCCATGCCGCTCTACAGCTAGAAATAATATATATTTTACACATTTTATGTAGGTTTAATATCCACTGTAAATAATATTTATTTTACATATTTTTTATGTAGGTTTATCATCCTCTGGGTGTTCAGTTTGAGGTTTTATTAACCAGGCTGAACCCCTGAAGGAGTAAACAGTGTGTATTCCTATAAGTTGATGAAAAGCCAGAGAAGGTGTTGATGTTGGTGTGTGGAGAGGATTTGAGTCAGCAGTGAGGTCTGTGAGTTGGTGGAGGGTTGAGGGGTGGGGGTGTGTTTGTGTGGGGGGGGGGGGGGGGGGTTCTCTAGACGATTGGTCCAGGGGGTTTTGAGATATCCACAAACCTCATAGCATCATAAATCCACATCAGGTCCTCTAAGGCAACTGAGATTTATGTTTCTTAACTCTAACTACTGTATGTGGGAACACTGTGGTGTACATAATGCATCATATTATGTCTCTACTGAAATATTTGCTAATATGTGAAAGAGTTGTTTGAGTAATATAATTAATCAGATTAATTGATGATTTATAATGTACAATCTGGTTCCCTGAAAGGATGGGACCGAAGTTTCATGTGTTCTTCTCTCCACAGGGTTTTAAATGTTGTTATTTTAAAACAAGCATGTACAGGGGCACCTCTAGTCCTTTACATGGTAACAGAGAAGTAGTGCTTTAGTTGTGTGTTGTTAGATATTTACTTTGTATGATCGACGCCATGCAAGCCAATGCAGTGTAAATGCTAATGCTAGACATCTCTTTGCCTTTTCTTTCCTGGCATGCTAACTTCTCAGCAGCCGTTCAGAGGAAACCAGGTGAGTTCTGTTCTGAGGACAAGGGTCAGTAGTTAAAGGACACATTTTCAGATGGAGTTTATTTACGACAGACACTAGCCTATATGTAGTAAATACGAATGTAAGAAAATACGCATTTAGGAAATATAACCATATACATAATTAACTGATATTGCAAATAGAAACTGTTATATCAATAGGCCCATAGAAATCAATGTGATTAACATTTTTGCAGCGTAGTGGTACTTGATGCTTCTGCCAGATTTTATTCTAAACATGAAGCTCTTCCATGCAGAAAGCCATGCGGAAAGCTTTGTTTTTGGTGTTGATAACCATGCTTTGCCTTATAGCAAAGCATGCCTAATCACAATACAACAGCTGTGTTGGTGTGGTGGCGTTCTTATACTCTCTATCTATCCTTCTTCTTCTCCCTCAAGGCTTTTCACATCTGAAGGCACCTGAGTCAGGTACACTCTCTTCTTTTGTCTCTTCTTTCAGTCATTCCATCACCTGGTTTGGGGGTCCAAGAGTGGGTGTGTTCCTGTGTGGTGCCTCTACCTGTCAGTGGGTGTCAGTGTGTTCTGCTGTCATCATATTATTGCAGGGGAGGATGGGGCCGGAGGATGGGGCCGATTGGCATGTCCTGATCGTACCGCGCCCCCTCTCACCTACTTCCTGTAACAGGACCTTCTCCTACCCCCTGTAACAGGACTCTATCCTACCTCCTGTAACAGGACTCTTCCCTAACTCCTGTAACAGGATTCTTCCTTAACCTTAACAGGACTCTGCAACCCTACCCCCTGCAACAGTACTCTATCCTACCCTTAACAGTACTCTTTCCTACCCCCGTAACAGGACTCTTCCCTACCTCCTGTAAAATGACTCTGCCCTACCCTCTATAACATGACTCTTCCCAAACTCCTGTAAAATTACACTTCCCTATATCCTGTAACAGGACTCATCCTACCTATAACAGGACTATTCACTACCTCCTGTAACATGACTCCTCTCTACCTCCTGTAACATGACTCTGCCCTACCTCTTTTAACATAACTATTCCCTACCTCCTGTAACATGACTCCTCCCTACCCCCTGTAATATTACTTTTTACTACCTCCTGTAACATGACTCCTCTCTACCTCCTGTAACAAGACTCTTCATTACCCCCTGTAATATTACTTTTCCCAACCTCTTGTAACAGGACTCTATCCTACCTCCTGTAGCAGTACGCTTCCCTAACTCCTGTAACAGGACTTATCCTTACCCTTAACAGGACTATTCCCTGCGTCCTGTAAAAATACTCTTCCCTACCCTTTACAGGACTCTTTTCTACCTCCTGTAACACGAGTCTTCCCTACCCTTTACAGGACTCTTCCCAACCTCCTGTAACTGGACTTTTCCCTACCCCCTATAACTTTCCCTACCCCCTATAACAGGACTCTTCACAACCTCCTGTAACTGGACTTTTTCCTACCCCCCTATAACAGGACTCTTCCCTACCTCCTGTAACAGGACTCCTCCCTTCCCCCTATAACTTGACTTTTCCCTACCCCCATAACAGGACTCTTCCCTATATCCTCTAACAGGACTCCTCCCTACCCCATGTAACAGGACTTTTCCCTACCTCCTGTAACATGACTCTGTCCCAACTCCTGTAACAGGACTCCTCCCTACCCTTAACAGGGCTATTCCCTACCCCCTTTACCAGGACTCTTTCCTACCCCCCATAACATGACTCTACACTACCCCCTGCAACATAAATCTTACCTTCCCACTGTGCACCAACACAGTCCCAGGCTCTACATTAATCCCATAACCCCCACATCCTTGTGAGCTTCACCACTCATGTTTGTATACGCAGGGTTGCAGTCAGTGGCACATGAAATATACAGGCTCCTGCTCCACTATGATATTACTGTAATGAAATATACAGGCTCCTGCTCCACTCTGATGCTACTGTACATTGAATATACAGGCTCCTGATCCACTGTGATGCTACTGTAATGAAATATACAGGCTCTTGATCCACTGTGATGCTACTGTAATGATATACAGTGAGGGGAAAAAGTATTTGATCCCCTGCTGATTGTGTACGTTTGCCCACTGACAAAGACATGATCAGTCTATAATTGTAATGATAGGTTTATTTGAACATTGAGAGACAGAATAACAACAACAAAATCCAGAAAAACGCGTGGCAAAAATGTTATAAATTGATTTGCATTTTAATGAGGGAAATAAGTATTTGACCCCTCTGCAAAACATGACTTAGTACTTGGTGGCAAAACCCTTGTTGGCAATCAAAGAGGTCAGACGTTTCTTGTAGTTGGCCACCAGGTTTGCACACATCTCAGGAGGGATTTTGCCCCGCTCTTCTTTGCAGATCTTCTCCAAGTCATTAAGGTTTCGAGCCTGACGTTTGGCAATTCGAACCTTCAGCTCCCTCCACATATTTTCTATGGGATTAAGGTCTGGAGACTGGCTAAGCCACTCCAGGACCTTAATGTGCTTCTTCTTGAGCCACTCCTTTGTTGCCTTGGCCGTGTGTTTTGGGTCATTGTCATGCTGGAATACCCATCCACGACCCATTTTCAATGCCCTGGCTGAGGGAAGGAGGTTCTCACCCAAGATTTGACGGTACATGGCCCCGTCCATCGTCCCTTTGATGCGGTGAAGTTGTCCTTTCCCCTTAGCAGAAAAACACCCCCAAAGCATAATGTTTCCACCTCCATGTTTGACGGTGGGGATGGTGTTCTTGGGGTCATAGGCAGCATTCCTCCTCCTCCAAACACGGCGAGTTGAGTTGATACCAAAGAGCTCGATTTTGATCTCATCTGACCACAACACTTTCACCCAGTTCTCCTCTGAATCATTCAGATGTTCATTGGCAAACTTCAGACGGGCCTGTATATGTGCTTTTATGAGCAGGGGGACCTGCGGGCGCTGCAGGATTTCAGTCCTTCACGGCGTAGTGTGTTACCAATTGTTTTCTTGGTGACTATGGTCCCAGCTGCCTTGAGATCATTGACAAGATCCTCCCGTGTTGTTCTGGGCTGATTCCTCACCGTTCTCATGATCATTGCAACTCCACGAGGTGAGATCTTGCATGGAGCCCCAGGCCGTGGGCGATTGACAGTTCTTTTGTGTTTCTTCCATTTGCGAATAATCGCACCAACTGTTGTCACCTTCTCACCAAGCTGCTTGGCAATGGTCTTGTAGCTCATTCCAGCCTTGTGTAGGTCTACAATCTTGTCCCTGACATCCTTGGAGAGCTCTTTGGTCTTGGCCATGGTGGAGAGTTTGGAATCTGATTGATTGATTGCTTCTGTGGACAGGTGTCTTTTGTACAGGTAACAAGATGAGATTAGGAGCACTCCCTTTAAGAGTGTGCTCCTAATCTCAGCTCGTTACCTGTATAAAAGACACTTGGGAGCCAGAAATCTTTCTGATTGAGAGGGGGTCAAATACTTATTTCCCTCATTAAAATGCAAATCAATTTATAACATTTTTTACATGTGTTTTTCAGGAATTTTTTGTTGTTATTCTGTCTCTCACTGTTCAAATAAACCTACCATTAAAATTACAGACTGATCATTTCTTTGTCAGTGGGCAAATGTACAAAATCAGCAGGGGATCAAATACTTTTTTCCCTCACTGTACATTGCATTCGGAAAGTATTGAGACCCCTTTACTTTTTCCACGTTTTGTTACATTACAGACTTATTCTAAAATTGATTAAATTAATGTTTTTCCTCATCAATCTACATACAATACCTCATAATGACAAAGCGATAACAGGTTGTTAGAAATATTTGCTAATGTATTAAAAATTTAAAACAGAAATACCTCATTGACATAAGTTTTCAGATCCTTTGCTATGA
>CM062505.1:9245065-9250065 GCA_031479575.1 Coregonus ussuriensis
GCTGAAATAACTCTGGTGCTACTCTGAGATTCGATCAGATCGGATAGAGAGGCTGTGAGATGTTTGTTTAAAAATGTTCCCCTCACGAAGCCAAACCTGGTGATTCAGCCTGAAATACCAAAACTAAACTAAAAAAACACGCACACACACACAAACACACACACACACACACACATAGAGAGAGAGAGACACACACAGAGACACACACAGAGACACACACAGAGACACACACAGAGACACACACAGAGACACATGCAGACAATGGCAGACAAACACAACAACAAAAACATCAAAAATGCCCTTGTTCTGATGATGACGCACACAGACAGGAAGCATTTCAATGCTGTGACATCATCACAATAAATAGTCCTCCGTCTCATGATCTCTTCTGAGTATAATAGCACACATGAAACATGAAGCATCTATGAGATAAATGAATGACAGAGGTCTTTGATGGGGACTTGTGAAGGTCCACCTGTCTTGGCATGTGTTCTTAGTTGTTGTGTGTGTGTGTGTGTGTGTGTGTGTGTGTGTGTGTGTGTGTGTGTGTTGTGTGTGTGTGTGTTGTGTGTGTTTGTGTGTGTGTGTGTGTGTTGTGTGTGTTTGTGTGTGTGTGGTGTGTGTGTGTTTGTGTGTGTGTTGTGTGTGTTTGTGTGTGTGTTGTGTTGTGTTGTGTGTTTGTGTG
Source organism: Coregonus ussuriensis (assembly GCA_031479575.1). Classification (NCBI taxonomy): domain Eukaryota; kingdom Metazoa; phylum Chordata; class Actinopteri; order Salmoniformes; family Salmonidae; genus Coregonus; species Coregonus ussuriensis. Next base: position 9,245,751 of record CM062505.1, read on the forward strand.
TGTGTTGTGTGTGTTTGTGTGTGTGTTGTGTTGTGTTGTGTGTTTGTGTGTGTGTTGTGTGTGTGTTTGTGTGTGTGTGTCTGAGCAGCCAACTTCATGTAGCCATCAAATGAGCACCTCCCCCTGGTCTCCCCCCACAACAACATCTGGCATATTTGGCACACGGGAAAACACATCCTCATCAACATCAAACCAGCTTCCTCTTACACAAGAATATTTATGGATGTGTGCTGTTGGTGAGACTACCTGTCTCACCTCGCTGGCTATCAGGTCGACAAGATGGTCATGTCTAGCCAAGTACAAATCCTTGTATGAACAGCAACCATTCACAACATGGGCAACGGACTCCATTACTCCAGATTGCGGGCCTCCGAAAAACTAGGGCAAAGCAGTTGGCTAGGTACTGCTCTGTTTCAGCTGTCGTGGGCAGCCTAGCTGTTTGGAGAAGGAGGTGCTTTCTGTACCGTTGAGTGCAAACAGGGAGCTTAGAAATGTTTTCATCCTTTTTTAACGTACATTTGATTGGTGGATTCAAATAAAGTATTTAAATGTATGTGTGTGTGTGTGTGTGTGTGTGTGTGTGTGTGTGTGTGTGTGTGTGTGTGTGTGTGTGTATGTGTGTGTGTGTGTGTGTGTATGTGTGTGTGTGTGTGTGTGTGTGTAGACTCCTTGTCATGTGACCTTGGTAGCGTGTCCAGCTGTAAACAACACCGTTTCATCATCATGTTTCATGAGCAGCAGCAGAGGTGTGGGTGCGAGACAGAAGGTGTGGGTGAGAGACAGAAGGTCTTCATCATCATGTTTCATGAGCAGCAGCAGAGGTGTGGGTGCGAGACAGAAGGTGTGGGTGAGAGACAGAAGGTCTTCATCATCATGTTTCATGAGCAGCAGCAGAGGTGTGGGTGAGAGACAGAAGGTCTTCATCATCATGTTTCATGAGCAGCAGCAGAGGTGTGGGTGCGAGACAGAAGGTCTTCATCATCATGTTTCATGAGCAGCAGCAGAGGTGTGGGTGCGAGACAGAAGGTGTGGGTGAGAGACAGAAGGTCTTCATCATCATGTTTCATGAGCAGCAGCAGAGGTGTGGGTGCGAGACAGAAGGTCTTCATTCCTCAGAGCTCTCTGACTCTGATGTCTCTCACCATTACCCTTCATCTGGTTTCCTATCTGTTGAAATCTTTGGAGTGGAGCCAAGGAGCCGAGGATCTGAATGCGTGTGCCAGCTGTTGAGTTGGAATGCCAGATCTCTCAAGAGGAGAGAGGAGAGGCCCAAATTGGCGGTAAAGGGTGGACTGTTTTCCTCTCCTTCCCTCGCTTTCTCCCTCTGTGCGCCCTCTCTTTTTGGTCTTACATTCCCCCCCCCCCCCCCCCCCATGGTGACCTGTGTATGTATGTGTGTGTGTGTGTGTGTGTGTGTGTGTGTGTGTGTCTGCGCCTGTCTGTGTGTGTTCCAGTCTGTGTGTGTTAGAGAGCGCAGATGGTTGGTAGTCTGGAGTGTTTAATCCAGCAGACTAGCAGGGCCAGACCATGACCACCACAGATGGGTCTAATGGACAGCGACCATTCTGACTGCAGCGTCACAGTTAGGGGCCATCCCAACTGTCCTGTCTGGTGTTGGAGTGTGTGTGTGTGTGTGTATACGTGTGTGTGTGTGTGTGTGTGTGTGTGTGTGTGTGTGTGTGGTGTGTGTGTGTGTGTGTGTGGTGTGTGTGTGTGTGCGTGCGTGTGTGTGTGTGGCTAGGGTACTGGCAGAGTGGAGAGTAGAGTTGTATTTATCAAATGGCTAAAGAGGTTTGTTTTTTGCGGGAATTTGAAGTTGTTGAATATTGACGTTACCGTGTGTTGGTGTGTATAACATCATAAGGCCAAGCATTAAACATTCGATTCAACTAATAATCTAATAATAATAATTGTAATCTTGATGAACAATTCATTAACTGAATCAGATCTGCTGCTCTCCAACACTGGGTTTAGTAACCACTGATGTCCATGGTTGTCACGTACGTTAAGGAACGGGTCAGACCAAGGCGCAGCGTGATATGCGTACATGTTTATTTTAACTGTTAAACACACGACAAAACAACAAAGGAAACGAAGCGTGAAGTCCTAAGGTAGACGCACAACTAACCTTACACGGAACAAGATCCCACAACTAGACAGTGCCAATAGGCTGCCTAAGTATGGTCCCCAATCAGAGACAACGAGCGACAGCTGCCCCAGAGCAAAACGGAGAACACCATCGGTTTCGTGAAAGTCTCATCTTTCCACCTTTCGGACGCTACAGACGATTTTTTGAGAAGACAGATTTTCTTTATGTCTCATGGTCTGACAAACACCGCTCTAGCTCTGTCTCCTTTCACCGCAGATGCGGAAATGTGACATCGGTGGATGTGATGGATTAAACGGACAGATTTTTATGGGGATGTTGTATTATTATGCTAATTAGATTTCCGCGGGGATGCGGATATGGACCTTAGGGATTAAGGAAGTCTCAAACTTTTGCTCGCCTGAGTTAGAATACCTCATGATAAACTGTAGACCAAACTATTTACCAAGAGAGTTTCCATCTATATTTTTCGTAGCTGTCTATTTACCACCACAAACCGATGCTGGCACTAAGACCGCACTCAACCAGTTGTATAGGGCCGTAAGCAAACAAAAAAAAATGCACATCCAGAGGCGGCGCTCCTATTGGCCGGTGATATTAATGCAGGGAAACTGAAATCTGTCTTGCCTCATTTATACCAGCGTGTCACCTGTGCAACTAGAGCCGGAAAAAAACTCTAGAACATCTTACAGACAGATTAGTCTTCTCTTTTCAGCAGGAGCCATTTGCTTTCCAACCTGTGTTTTCCTGCGATTGTATTTGAAATATTTTGCGAAAGGCCTGTTTTGGCTGCATGTTGTTCACTGACAGATTTGCCGCACGTTGCCAACTGTAGGCATGCCATGTGATTGGCCTACACACAATCCACAGCTAGGCTATAAAAAATAAAAAAAAAAGCTATACATTCTCTGTGGCGAAATTATAGACCTATTCCTGGTGTAGTATTCTGAATTATTTAATATATTTCTGAATAGACAGCAGCATTTCTATAACTTTGGCAGATGTATTTAAATTCATCAGGGGAGCAGCAGCACCTCCAGCACCCTTCCCGTGGCGATGATTCTATAAAGAAATAAATGAAGCGCAACGCTGTAGAGATGAATGTTGCAGGCTCATGTCTATCACAGCAGAGAGAGGGAGAGAGATCATAGAAAGTTAATCACATTCTAGTTCTAAGAGATACAGGCGCTCACTTCACTCTTTCACCACAGCAATGGCCACGCATTGGTCTATAGGCTACAATATGGCACAAATCATGAACCCGGGCTTGCCCAACACAAATCAATTCTTAGAATATCAGGCACGTTTTTACATTACGCTTTTTTAGGGGACAGGAGAATTACAGAGGAGGCAACTTGAATTAACTCTGATTGCTTTTATTAGATATTTTTTACATTGCAAACTGTGAAAATTATTTTTCATGCCACGAGAGGTACCAGATCCTGGCAAATGGGTTCCAGAATGAAACAGTCCAAAACTGAGAGGTGCTGGATCCTGTTCCAATTAAACACTGCTTGTGCCCAAGAATGCCAAGGTAACCTGTCTAAATGTCTATCGCCCCGTAGCACTCACATCTGTAGCCATGAAATGCTTTGAAAGGCTGGTCATGGCTCACATCAACACCATCATCCCAGACACCCTGGACCCACTCCAATTCGCATACCACCCCAACAGATCCACAGATGACATAATCTCTATTGCACTCCACACCTCCCTCTCCCACCTGGACAAGAGGAACACCTACATGAGAATGCTATTCATTGACTACAGCTCAGCGTTCAACACCGTAGTGCCCTCCAAGCTCATCACTAAGCTAAGGACCCTGGGACGGAACACCTCACTCTGCAACTGGATCCTGCACTTCCTGAATCCCGCCCCCAGCTGGTGAGGGTAGGCAACAACACATCCGCCACACTGACCCTCAACATGGGGTACTCCCTGTTCACCGACGACTGTGTGGCTGCGCATGACTCCAACACCATCATTAAGTTTGCTGACGACACAACGGTGGTTGGCCTGATCACCGACGACGATGAGGCAGCCTATAGGGAGCAGTGTGGTGCCAGGAGAACAACCTCTCCCTCAACGTCAGCGAGACAAAGGAGCTGATCGTGGACTACAGGAAACAGGGGGCCGAGCACGCCCCCATCCACATTGACCGGACTGTAGTGGAGCGGGTTGATGGGGTTGAGAGCTTCAAGTTCCTTG
>CM062505.1:9260065-9297565 GCA_031479575.1 Coregonus ussuriensis
GAAAAGTGTTTTAGTTGAGAGAGGCAAAAAAGGTCAGAGACTAGAAATAAAAGTAAAGAAGGGAAAGAGAGGGGTGAAAACAAAGACAAGAAGAGGAGGGAAGGAGGGAGGGAGAGAGAGGGGAAGAGGGGGACAGAGAGAGAGGCGACAGAGAAGATAATAAAGAGAATCTAAGAGGTCAAACAGAAGAGCAAGTGGAACAAGACAGAAATACCAAATCAAAAACAGCCTTGAGAATTCTAAAGAGATGATGTACACTTCTGTAAATATAAAACATAGCAGGGAGAGAGAAAGATTCTGAAGGTTCTACGGGAAGAGATGGGTCTCATGGGGTAGGGCACAAACAGTGGCAGAAGACTGTCCCACTCCATGTGAGGATGACTAAGTAAGTGTATTGCTCTCTGATACCGCTCTGAAATATACTGTCAAAGGGTCTGCAGACATTGTCCTGTTTTTACTCAGATACAGTTATTTACAGTTTGTAAATTACGTTAATTAAATTACAGAGGTAATCTTTTAAGGAGATACACTATACCTACTGCATACGCTAATGCAGTAGTACAGAATATGTCCTAGGCTAATGCGGTAGTAGAAGAACACCTGGGTTCAAATAGTGTTTGAAATCATTCATACTTTGAGCGTTTACCTGCCTGGAGTACCATATGGGCGTGGTTGCACTTTTGCGACTATTTTATTGGTTCCATTGTGCCAGAAAAGTTCTTCAAATACTATATGAACCCTGATCCGGCACTATCCACCTGTAACACAGTAGCCTATATGAGGTCATTCATAGCAGTGATATTGTCAGTCCATTCGGTCTGTGAGAGGGACTTACTGTGCCTATTTCTGGCATCCCCCTTGAGACTGTTGAAAGGCAAGGTACATAGTCTAGTTTGCGATTATTTATGTGGTTCTGTCTGTGTCCTCATTCTGTGTCTGAGCCCTGCCTATCAGACCAACTGTTCTTTCAAACCAGTTTCTCTCTAAATGGTGTCTGGTTAGGACCGTATTCTCCATGGTGTCTGGTTAGGACGGTATTCTCCATGGTGTCTGGTTAGGACCGTATTCTCCATGGTGTCTGGTTAGGACCGTATTCTCCATGGTGTCTGGTTAGGACTGTATTCTCCATGGTGTCTGGTTAGGACCGTATTCTCCATGGTGTCTGGTTAGGACCGTATTCTCCATGGTGTCTGGTTAGGACCGTATTCTCCATGGTGTCTGGTTAGGACTGTATTCTCCATGGTGTCTGGTTAGGACGGTATTCTCCATGGTGTCTGGTTAGGACTGTATTCTCCATGGTGTCTGGTAAGGACTGTATTCTCCATGGTGTCTGGTTAGGACCGTATTCTCCATGGTGTCTGGTTAGGACCGTATTCTCCATGTTTTCTGTTAGGCCCCATGTAGCTCAGTTGGTAGAGCATGGCACTTGCAATGCCAGGGTTGTGGGTTCGATTCCCACGGGGAGCCAGTATGAAAATGTATGCACTCACTAAAAGTAAACCGCTCTGGATAAGAGCGTCTGCTAAATGACTCAAATGTAAATGTCTGGTTAGGACCGTATTCTCCATGGTGTCTGGTTAGGACCGTATTCTCCATGGTGTCTGGTTAGGACCGTGTTGTCTGGTTAGGACTGTATTCTCCATGTTGTCTGGTTAGGACCGTATTCTCCATGGTGTCTGGTTAGGACCGTGTTCTCCATGGTGTCTGGTTAGGACCGTATTCTCCATGGTGTCTGGTTAGGACCGTATTCTCCATTGTGTCTGGTTAGGACCGTATTCTCCATGGTGTCTGGTTAGGACCGTATTCTCCATGGTGTCTGGTTAGGACCGTATTCTCCATGGTGTCTGGTTAGGACCGTATTCTCCATGGTGTCTGGTTAGGACCGTATTCTCCATGGTGTCTGGTTAGGACCTTATTCTCCATGGTGTCTGGTTAGGACCGTATTCTCCATGGTGTCTGGTTAGGACCGTATTCTCCATGGTGTGTGGTTAAGACCGTATTCTCCATGGTGTCTGGTTAGGACCGTATTCTCCATGGTGTCTGGTTAGTACCGTATTCTCCATGGTGTCTGGTTAGGACCGTATTCTCCATGGTGTCTGGTTAGGACCGTATTCTCCATGGTGTCTGGTTAGGACCGTATTCTCCATGGTGTCTGGTTAGGACCTTATTCTCCATGATGTCTGGTTAGGACCGTATTCTCCATGGTGTGTGGTTAAGACCGTATTCTCCATGGTGTCTGGTTAGGACCGTATTCTCCATGGTGTCTGGTTAGGACCGTATTCTCCATGGTGTCTGGTTAGGACCGTATTCTCCATGGTGTCTGGTTAGGACTGTATTCTCCATGGTGTCTGGTTAGGACCTTATTCTCCATGGTGTCTGGTTGTCCATGGTGTCTCCTTGCTACATTTGCACACACTGTATATATATATTTTCTGTTGTATTTTTGACTTTATGTTTTTTACCCCATATGTAACTCTGTGTTGTTTTTATTGTACTGCTTTGCTTTATCTTGGCCAGGTCGCAGTTGTAAATGAGAACCTGTTCTCAACTGGCTTACCTGGTTAAATAAAGGTGAAATAAAAATAAATAAAAATAGGACCGTATTCTCCATGGTGTCTCGTTAGGACCGTATTCTCCATGGTGTCTGGTTAGGACCGTATTCTCCATGGTGTCTGGTTAGGACCTTATTCTCCATGGTGTCTGGTTAGGACTGTATTCTCCATGGTGTCTGGTTAGGACCGTATTCTCCATGTTGTCTGGTTAGGACTATATTCTCCATGGTGTCTGGTTAGGACCGTATTCTCCATGGTGTCTGGTTAGGACTGTATTCTCCATGGTGTCTGGTTAGGACTGTATTCTCCATGGTGTCTGGTTAGGACTGTATTCTCCATGTTGTCTGGTTAGGACTATATTCTCCATGGTGTCTGGTTATAACCGTATTCTCCATGGTGTCTGGTTAGGACTGTATTCTCCATGGTGTCTGGTTAGGACTGTATTCTCCATGGTGTCTGGTTAGGACTGTATTGTCACTGAACTGCCTGATTAAATGAGCCTCTATTTACACCATAGGGAGCCATGCTCCCACTCTTTCTCTACATCAATCTCTCTTGCTTTCACTCCTTTTATCTCTCTCTCTCTCTCTCTTCTCTCTCTCTCTCTCTCTCTCTCTCTCTCTCTCTCTCTCTCTTCTCTCTCTCTTCTCTCTCTCTCTCTCTCTCTCTCTCTCTTCTCTCTCTCTCTCTCTCTCTCTCTCTCTCTCTTCTCTCTCTCTTCTCTCTCTCTCTCTCTCTCTCTCTCTCTCTCTCTCTCTCTCTCTCTCTCTCTCTCTCTCTCTCTCTCTCTCTTCTCTCTCTCTCTCTCTCTCTCTCTCTCTCTCTCTCTCTCTCTCTCTCTCTCTCTCTCTCTCTCTCTCTCTCTCTCTCTCTCTCTCTCTCTCTCTCTCTCTCTCTCTCTCTCTCTCTCTCTCTCTCTCTCTCTCTCTCTCTCTCTCTCTCTCTCTCTCTCTCTCTCTCTCTCTCTCTCTCTCTCTCTCTCTCTCTCTCTCTCTCTCTCTCTCTCTCTCTCTCTCTCTCTCTCTCTCTCTCTCTCTTCTCTCTCTCTCTCTCTCTCCATCTCCCTCCACTGCCCTCCCCATCTCTTTCTCTGGTCTGTCCTTCCCTTCCCCTGTGATGAGGATGTTTCTCCGCTGGACTGTCTATGACACTGTTCCTGTTATTACTGTTATTATTGTCTTTCATGAAAGGAGAAATAACATGATTGCTTTGGTATCTGCATGGCATACATCTCTAATAGCACATTATATACAAAGAGAATGTCTTTCAATTATGCTCCTCTCATTGTTGATCTAAAGAGAAGACGAGGGGAGTTATGAGGCAATGTAGTCACCTTGGCCCCAACCACGAAGCAGCCAGCCCTGTTTTTCTCTTTTCAAAACATCCAGCCGGCCATTAAGGGGTGTTATTACCCTCTCTGAAGCATCCGTCCCCCCTTTCTTTCTTCCTCCATCTCTTTTTCCATTCCTTTTTCTTCCTCGTTTATCAGTAAAGCCATGCTTGTTCTGAGTGATCTCAGTAGTCCGAAGCAGAGACAACTATTGTCTTTTATAGCCCTCTGAAAATAACAGCTGCAAACTTTGCAGTATTAGAGCAAAAGCTTAATAAATCGGTCTCAACGTGTTTTTATAGATATGCCCTAGCAGCAGATCGTTGAAAGGTGATAATATAGAGATGCCATTGTGGCTCTGTTGTGGCTCTGCAGTTTCCCGATTCCTGTGTTGTGTGAAGGGAAACTAGATCAGACATTGAGGCTCTCCAGTTTCCTGATTACTGTGTTGTGTAGCGGGAAACTAGATCAGACATTGTGGCTCTACAGTTTCCTGATTTCTGTGAAGTGTAGGGGGAAACTAGATCAGATATTGTGGCTCTACAGATTCCTAATTTCTGAGTTTTGTAGGGGGAAACTAGATCAGACTACACGTGCCATTCTGAATGCTTACATACCTTCCCTGTTCCACTATAGCGATTGAGCAGATTTCCTTCCTCTCATCTTCTCACTGGTCATGAATGTTTTAGACACTGCACACTCTAGGCAATATGTTCTCTTAAATGTGATTGAACAGGAAGATATACAAACACACTACAAACATGCAACACAAGATTGCCCCACCTCATCTATGTCATTATTAATTTATGAGCTCATTTTAAAGCTGTACTGTAGTTGGCCCTTAGAGTACAACCAAGGGATATCAGTTGTTCTTTCCCCAGGCTAGGTGGTTTTTCTGCACATACCTTGATGTGCTCCTCTCCTCTCCTCTCCTCTCCTCTCCTCTCCTCTCCTCTCCTCTCCTCTCCTCTCCTCTCCTCTCCTCTCCTCTCCTCTCCTCTCCTCTCCTCTCCTCTCCTCTCCTCTCCTCTCCTCTCCTCTCCTCTCCCCTCTCCCTGTTGAGTGTCTTCTCCAGTGGTACTGTACAGTTAGTATGTTAGCCTGGGGGGTGTGACAGCAGCCTAAACCCCATGTCCATCTGGAGCCAGCCAGACTCTGGCGATACGCGGCCAGACCACCACCACCACACCACACGCAACCCGAACAGCCCTGTGATTTACTGGCCCAGAATAGAAACTTAGCTGATGCTGGACTCATTCATCCCCTATGGGAAAGCTAACTGGACTCATTCATCCCCCCAGGGGAAAGCTAACTGGACTCATTCACCTCCTCAGGGGAAAGCTAACTGGACTCATTCACCTCCTCAGGGGAAAGCTAACTGGACTCATTCACCTCCTCAGGGGAAAGCTAACTGGACTCATTCATCCCCCCAGGGGAAAGCTAACTGGACTCATTCATCCCCCCAGGGGAAAGCTAATTGGACTCATTCATCCCCCCAGGGGAAAGCTAACTGGACTCATTCACCTCCTCAGGGGAAAACTAACTGGACTCATTCATCCCCCCAGGGGAAAGATAACTGGACTCATTCACCTCCTCAGGGGAAAGCTAACTGGACTCATTCATCCCCCCAGGGGAAAGCTAACTGGACTCATTCATCTCCTCAGGGGAAAGCTAACTGGACTCATTCATCCCCCCAGGGGAAAGCTAACTGGACTCATGTATACTGCCAGATGTCCCGTGTATGCAGAGGAATTTGCATATTGTGTTTGAAAAGCACTACTTTAATCCCTACTTGGTATGACCTCAAGGACTTCTCCTTTAGAACATTATGCAGTTGTCAATCACATTATTACATTCATAGCTCAGGGCCTGTTCTTTTATAAGACGGTGTCTGGGGTTGTACCGGTTCTCAGTGCTTCCCTTTGGTCTTGAAGGTGCTCCTGTTCTCCCTCGGCAGTATGAGTTAGAGTCAGCCCTCTGCTGTTTGTTCCACTGCTGTTAGAGGATAGGAGGGGAGCGAGAGAGAGGAGGAAACAGAGTAGGAAACAGAGTAGGAAACAGAGTAGGAAACAGAGTAGGAAACAGAGGAGGAAACAGAGTAGGAAACAGAGTAGGAAACAGAGTAGGAAACAGAGTAGGAAACAGAGTAGGAAACAGAGGAGGAAACAGAGTAGGAAACAGAGTAGGAAACAGAGTAGGAAACAGAGGAGGAGAGAGAAGAGGAGAGAGAGGAGGAGAGAGAGGAGGAAACAGAGTAGGAAAGAGAGTAGGAAAGAGAGTAGGAAACAGAGTAGGAAACAGAGTAGGAAACAGAGGAGGAGAGAGTAGGAAACAGAGGAGGAGAGAGAGGAGGAGAGAGAGACATGGAGACATAGAGGGAGGGAAGGAGTTCTGAGAGGTAGAGAGACACTTTTCAGAATAACATTCACTCTTTTCCTACTAGTACTGACTTTATTGAGAAAATGTTTACTTACGATGACTGTATGTGGTTGTCTCACCAAGTTATCTTAAGATGAATGCACTGACTGTAAATCGCTCTGGATAAGAGTGTCTGCTAAATGACTGAAATGTAAAATGTATGTTTCCCAGGAAGACAGGGAAAGACAAGGAGTTCTGAGAGGTAGAGACCGGAACTCGGCTATAGAGAGGGTGAGATTACACAGTGAAGGAGGGAGAGGGAGAGATTACACAGTGAAGGAGGGAGGGAGAGAGAGAGAGATTACACAGTGAAGGAGGGAGAGGGAGAGATTACACAGTGAAGGAGGGAGAGGGAGAGATTACACAGTGAAGGAGGGAGAGGGAGAGATTACACAGTGAAGGAGGGAGAGGGAGAGATTACACAGTGAAGGAGGGAGAGGGAGAGATTACACAGTGAAGGAGGGAGAGGGAGTGAGAGCATCTCCAAGAGAGAAATAGAGGTCCTTGACATGTTCTTGGAAGGCTCATTTTACATCATCAGCACTCATTAATAAATAAGCCTAATCCTTCGCTCCCTCTCTCCAACACTCGTCCTCTCATCCCTATAATTTATCCCTCCATCTTCTGTTATTGAAGACAGAGAGAGAGACAGAGAGAGATAAAGAGAGAGAGAGAGAGCGAGAGAGAGAGAAAGAGAGAGAGTGAGAGAGAGGGATAGGGAGAGGCCCAGAAGATCCAACGAGCCGAGGCTCAGAAGATCCAACAAGCCTATTTCCAGTAGGGTATAGTCCTAGAAGAACCAAAGGGAGCGGGAGAGAGGCCAGGCCTGTCTATGAGTAGCCCAGATTGAGAGAGGCTCTATGGGGGGCTGCAGGAGATAAGAGGCCCCAGCAGAAAGAGAAGAGCTCTCTATCACGTCAGCACTCCAATCACAACCAATCAGAGTCATTCAGCTCTCCATTCTCATATCCCTAGCCAAGGAGATGGAGAGAGGATGATGTTATTGACTTCCCATGCTGAGCAGAGGCTGCGTGCATGCGTGTGTGACTGTGCATCTATGCAATTGTGTGTGTTTGCATTTACCAGGCAAGATCAGTTAGGTAAAATCTCTTCCCTCTGGTCCACAGCAGACAGTCAGGGATGGCAGTTCAGCTTGTTACCTCTGTAACATCATCTCTCCTCCAGTCAGAGTGGTTAATGAATTAGAGGTCCCATAATGAAATTGTGTCACAATAGAGATCAGTTCAGATCAGCTCCGTTAACTGCTCACATATGGGGTTAGAGATTAGTACAGAATTTCATAGTAATTCTGCACAGACCTCACTGAGAAATAGTAAATATCATTAAACATCATTGCACTCAATCACTATGGTTCTATTTATGCCTACCTTCTGGGTTAACTGTCATACCAACAAGCAGGATAAGGGAGCAGTTACAGCAGTACTTTACTCTAATATACAGTTGAAGTTGGAAGTTTACATACACTTAGGCTGGAGTCATTAAAACTCGTTTTTCAACCACTCCACAAATTTCTTGTTAACAACTATAGTTTTGGCAAGTCGGTTAGGACATCTAATTTGTGCATGACACAATACCTTTTTCCAAGAATTGTTTACCGACAGATTATTTCACTTATAATTCACTGTACCACAATTCCAGTGGGTCAGAAGTTTACATACACTAAGTTGACTGTGCCTTTAAACAGCTTGGAAAATTCCAGAAAATTATGTCATGGCTTTAGAAGCTTCTGATAGGCTAATTGACATAATTTGAGTCAATTGGAGGTGTACCTCTGGATGTATTTCAAGGTCTACCTTCAAACGCTTCTTTGCTTGACATCATTGGAAAATCAAAAGAAATCAGCCAAGACCAAGGAACAAAGATTGTAGACCTCCACAAGTCTGGTTCATCCTTGGGAGCAATTTCCAAACGGCTGAAGGTACCACGTTCATCTGTACAAACAATAGTATGCAAGTATAAACACCATGGGACCACGCAGCCGTCATACCGCTCAGGAAGGAGATGCGTTCTGTCTCCTAGAGATGAACGTACTTTGGTGCGAAAAGTGCAAATCAATCCCAGAATAACAGCAAAGGACCTTGTGAAGATGCTGGAGGAAACAGGTACAAAAGTATCTATATTGTCACGATCGTCGGATACAGAGGACCAAGGCGCAGCGTTGAAGGCGAACATACTTTTTATTGAATGATTACACGAACAAAACAACAAACGATAACGTGACGTCCTCGGTCTAACACAAACCACACTGGAACAAGAAACCACACCAAATGAATGCCAAACGGCTACCTAAGTATGGCTCCCAATCAGAGATAACGAGCTACAGCCGTCTCTGATTGGGAGCCACCCTGGCCGACATAGAAATACAAAACTAGACTATCACCCTAGCACACAAAACACAAAGAAACAACACACCCTGGCTCAACATAACAGAGTCCCAGAGCCAGGGCGTGACAGTACCCCCCCCCCAAAGGCGCGGAATGCGACCGCGCCAAACATAAACCGAACAGGGGAGGGCCGGGTGGGCATTCCTCCTCGGAGGCGGATCCGGCTCCGGGCATGATCCCCACTCCCTCTCTAACCCCCCAAAGTACCCCTGGTCCGGTCTGGCCCTGCTGACCGGAGCTGGACTGCACACTGGTGGAGCGGATTGCTCTAGCTCCGGCGTGAAGCAGCTGACCCGTGCCGAACCAGGCACCGGTGGAACAGGCACGGGCTGTGCCGGACTGACGACGCACACCACTGGCTTGGTGTGGGGAGCAGGAGCGGGCCGAGCTGGGCTGACGAAGCGCACCACTGACTTAGTGCGGGGAGCAGGAGCGGGCCGGACCGGGCTGACGAAGCGCACCACTGACTTGGTGCGGGGAGCAGGAGCGGGCCGAGCTGGGCTGACGAAACGCACCACTGACTTGGTGCGGGGAGCAGGAGCGGGCCGGACCGGGCTGACGAAACGCACCACTGACTTGGTGCGGGGAACAGGAGCGGGCCGGACTGTACTGGGAACGCACACCACTGGCCCTACGCGGGGATCAGGAACAGGCCGGACCGGACTGGCAACACACCCCAGTACCTCTCGCCGTGCCTCTACATCCTCTTTCCCCCTGGTGACCAGTGACTCCCGTAACCTGGCGGCCTCCTGCTGCCCCGTCGTCCACGGCGTGAGCCCCCCCCTAAAAAATGTCTGGCCGTCTCTCCTACCCGTGGACCAGGTCTCCATGTCTCTCGCCAGACTTTCGCCCTTCTGCTTCCAGGTCCAGCCTCTCTCTTCCTCACACGGCTTGACCCAGTCGAGGAGGCGAAGGAGATCCGCTAGAGATCTCCCTGGCGATGGCTCCTGGACACGCTGCTTGGTCCAGTCTTGGTGGGATCTTCTGTCACGATCGTCGGATACAGAGGACCAAGGCGCAGCGTTGAAGGCGAACATACTTTTTATTTAATGATTACACAAACAAAACAACAAACGATAACGTGACGTCCTCGGTCTAACACAAACCACACTGGAACAAGAAACCACACCAAATGAATGCCAAACGGCTACCTAAGTATGGATCCCAATCAGAGATAACGAGCTACAGACGTCTCTGATTGGGAGCCACCCTGGCCAACATAGAAATACAAAACTAGACTATCACCCTAGCACACAAAACACAAAGAAACAACACACCCTGGCTCAACATAACAGAGTCCCAGAGCCAGGGCGTGACATATATCCACAGTAAAAGGAGTCCGATATCGACATAACCTGAAAGGCCGCTCAGCAAGGAAGAAGCCACTGCTCCAAAACCGCCGTAAAAAAAGCCAGACTACGGTTTGCAACTGCACATGGGGACAAAGATCGTACTTTTTGGAGAAATGTCCTCTGGTCTGATGAAATAAAAATAGAACTGTTAGGCCATAATGACCATCGTTATGTTTGGAGGAAAAAAGGGGTCGCTTGCAAGCCGAAGTACATCATCCCAAGCCTGAAGCACGGGGGTGGTAGCATCATGCTGTGGGGGTGATTTGCTGCAGGAGGGACTGGTGCACTTCACAAAATACATGGCATCATGAGGAAGGAAAATTATGTGGATATATTGAAGCAACATCTCAAGACATCAGTCAGGAAGTTAAAGCTTGGTCGCAAATGGGTCTTCCAAATGGACAATGAGCCCAAGCATACTTCCAAAGTTGTGGCAAAATGGCTTAAGGACAACAAAGTCAAGGTATTGGAGTGGTCATCACAAAGCCCTGACCTCAATCCCATAGAAAATGTGTGGGCAGAACTGAAAAAGCGTGTACGAGCAGATCCACCTCTACGCAGACGACACCATTTTGTATACATCTGGCCCTTCATTGGACACTGTGTTAACAAACCTCCAAACGAGCTTCAATGCCATACAACAATCCTTCAGTAGCCTTCAACTGCTCTTAAACACTAGTAAAACTAAATGCATGCTTTTCAATCGAACGCTGCTAGCACCCGCCCACCCGACTAGAATCACCACTCTCGACGGGTCTGACCTAGAGAATGTGGACAACTACAAATATCTAGGTGTCTGGTTAGACTGTAAACTCAACTTCCAGACTCACATAAAGAATCTCCAATCCAAAGTTAAATCTAGAATCGGCTTCCTATTTCGCAACAAAGCCTCCTTCACTCATGCTGCCAAACATGCCCTCGTAAAACTGACTATCCTACCTGATCCTTGACTTCGGCGATGTCATTTACAAAATAGCCTCCAACACTCTACTCAGCAAATTGGATGTAGTCTATCACAGTGCCATCCGTTTTGTCTCCAAAGCCCCATACACTACCCACCACTGTGACCTGTACGCTCTTGTTGGCTGGTCCTCACTACATGTTCGTCGTCAAACCCACTGGCTCCAGGCCATCTATAAATCACTGCTAGGCAAATCCCCGCCTTATCTTAGCTCATTGGTCACCATAGCAGCACCCACCCGTAGTCTGCGCTCCAGCAGGTATATCTCACTGGTCATTCCCAAAGCCAACACCTCCTTTGGCCGCCATTCCTTCCAGTTCTCTGCTGCCAATGACTGGAACGAATTGCAAAAATCTCTGAAGCTGGAGACTCTTATCTCCCTCAATAACTTTAAGCATCAGTTGTCAGAGCACCTTACCGATCACTGCACCTGTACACAGCCCATCTGAAACTAGCCCACTCAACTACCTCATCCCTATATTGTTATTTATTTTGCTCTTTTGCACCCCAGTATCTCTATTTGCACATCATCTCTTGCACATCTAGCATTCCAGTGTTAATACTATTGTAATTATTCTGCACTATAGCCTATTTATTGCCTTACCTCCATAACTTGCTACATTTGCACACACTGTATATATATTTTCTGTTGTATTTCTGACTTTATGTTTTTTTTTACCCCATATGTAACTCTGTGTTGTTTTTATTGCACTACTTTGCTTTATCTTGGCCAGGTCGCAGTTGTAAATGAGAACCTGTTCTCAACTGGCTTACCTGGTTAAATAAAGGTGAAATAAAAAAATAAAAATAAATAAAAATAAAAAAAAAGTTACACCAGCTCTGTCACGAGGAATGGGCCAAAATTCACCCAATTTATTGTGGGAAGCTTGTGTAAGGCTACCCGAATCGTTTGACCCAAGTTAAACAATTTAAAGTCAATGCTACCAAATACTAATTGAGTGTATGCAAACTTCTGACCCACTGGAAATGTGATGAAATAAATAAAAGCTGAAATAAATCATTCTCTCTACTATTATTCTGACATTTCACATTCTTAAAATAAAGTGGTGATCCTAACTGACAGGGAATTTTTACTAGGATTAAATGTCAGGATTTGTGAAAAACTGAGTTTAAATGTATTTGGCTAAGGTGTTTGTAAACTTCCGACTTCAACTGTAGCCATAACCAATGGCTCAAAATCTGGGGTATCAATAGTTATTAATCTGTGGTATCTGGGGTATTGATAGTTATTAATCTGTGGTATCTGGGGTATTGATAGTTATTTGATGTCACTACTTACAATGTAAACAAGCTCCGAGTTGACAAGTCATATTTCTGATAACTCAGAATGAGATTGGCCTGATGGTCTCTCTCCTTCTCTCTCTTTCTCTCTCTCTCTCTTTCTCTCTCCTTCTCTCTTTCTCTATTTCTCTCTCTCTCTTTCTCTCTCTTTCTCTCTCATTTTCTCTTTCTCTTTCTCTTTCTCTTTCTCTTTCTCTTTCTCTTTCCTCTCTCTCTCTCTCTCTCTATCATTCTCCCTCTCTCTCCTTCTATTTCTCTCTATCTATCTCTCTCTCTCTCTCTCTCTCTCTCTTTCTCTCTCTTTCCACTGTCTCTTTCTCCCTCTTTCTCTCTTTCTCACCTTCTCTCTTTCTCTCTCTTTTTCTCTCTCTCTTTCTCTCTCTCTCTCTCCTCTCTCTCTCTCTCTCTCTCTCTCTCTCTCTCTCTCTCTCTCTCTCTCTCTCTCTCTCTCTCTCTCTCTCTCTCTCTCTCTCTCCTCTCTCTCTCTCTCTCTCTCTCTCTCTCTCTCTCTCTCTCTCTCTCTTTCCTCTCTCTCTCCTCTTTCTCTCTCTCTCTTTCTCCTTCCTTGCCTTCTCTCTTTTTCTCTCTCTCTCTCTCTCTCCCCTCTCTCTCTCTCTCTCTCTCTCTCTCTCTCTCTCTCTCTCTCTCTCTCTCTCTCTCTCTCTCTCTCTTTCTCACCTTCTCTCTTTCTCACCTTCTCTCTTTCTCTCTCTCTATCTCTTTTTTTCTCTCTCTCTCCTCTCTCTCTCTCTCTCTCTCTCCTCTCTCTCTTTCTCCTCTCTCTATCTCTCTCTCTATCACTCTCGCCTTTATCTCTCTCTCTCCTTCTATCTCTCTCTCTCTCTCCTTCTCTCTTTCAATTGAATTCAATTCATTAGACTTTATTGACATGGCAAGTAAAATTACTCAGGTTGTGGAAGGAGGACACATATTTGGCTGCCAAAATTGCACAATTTGGCTTTTCACCCAATAAATATTGGATTTTTTCTTCCTCTTTTATAGTTTCAATTTTTTTGTACTGAATGATAATTTTGGGAAAGAAAAATTATATTAGGTCTGAGTATTTTTCACAGTGTAATAGGAAATGCAGCTCTGTCTCTACCTCTCCCCGGGGGCAGAGCACAGCCTGTCCTCTCTGGGCAGCCAGGTTTGCCTGTGACAACCGGTCTCTATTGCCAGACTGTGCTCACTGAGTCTGTACCTAGTCATTGTTTTCCTCAGTTTTCTATCAATCACAGTGGTCAGATAGTCTGCTAACATGTACTGTCTGTTTAGAGCCAAATAGCGTTGAAGTTTACTTTGATTTTTTTGTGGTTTCTTTCCAATAGGTGTTATATTTTTCTTTTTGCTTTGTGATGATTTGGTTGGGCCAGATTTTCTGAGTGCTGTCCTGAGGCTCTATGAGGTTGGTTTTGGTTAATGAACTGAGCCTCAGAACCAGCTGGCTGAGGGGACTCTTCTCTTGTTTCATCTCTTGACATAGTAGAGCTGTGTGATGGAATGTTTTGGGGTCACTTGTTTTTAGATGGTTGTAAAATTTGATGGCTCTTTTTTCTATTCGAATAAGGAGGGGGTATTGGCCCAATTCTGCTCTACATGCGTTATTTTGAGTTTTTCTTTGCACTTGCAATACAGTCTTGCAAAACTCTGCATGCAGTATTTCGATTGGATGTTTGTCCCATTTGGTTAATTCAGTATTAGAGAGCGGACCCCATACTTCGCTACAATATAGAGCAATTTGTTCTATAACTGATTGGGAAAATGTTGAGCCAGATTCTGATTGGAATTTTTCGATTTTAATATTCCTTTTAATGGCATAGAATGCTCTTCTTGCTTTGTCTCTCAGCTCATTCACAGCCATGTGAAAGCTACCTGTGTTGCTGATATTTAGTCCTAGATATGTGTACTTTTTGGTGTGTTCTAATAGAACTGTGTCCAAATAGAATTTATATTTGTCATCCTGATTTCCGGACCTTTTTTGGAATATCATTATATATATATATTTTTTATTAACGGTCAGGGCCCAGGTCTGACAGAATCTGTGCAGATGATCTAGATGCTGCTGTAACCCCTCCTTAGTGGGAGACAGTAGCTCTTTCTCTCTCTCTCTCTCTCTCTCTCTCTCTCTCTCTCTCTCTCTCTCTCTCTCTCTCTCTCTCTCTCTCTCTCTCTCTCTTTCGCTCTTTCTTGCCTTCTCTCTTTCTCTCTCTCTATCTCTTTTTCTCTCTCTCTCTCTCTCTCTCTCTCTCTCTCTCTCTCTCTCTCTCTCTCTCTCTCTCTCTCTCTCTCTCTCTCTCTCTCTCTCTCTCTCTCTCTCTCTCTCTCTCTCTCTCTCTCTCTCTCTCTCTCTCTTTCTCTCTTTCTCACCTTCTCTCTTTCTATATATTTTTTTTTATTAACGTCAGGGCCCAGGTCTGACAGAATCTGTGTAGATGATCTAGATGCTGCTGTAACCCCTCCTTAGTGGGAGACAGTAGCACCAGGTCATCTGCGTACAGCAGACACTTGATTTCAGCGTTGTGTAGGGTGAGACCAGGTGCTGCCGATTCTTCAAATGTTTTTGCCAATTCATTAATGTAGATGTTAAATAGTGTTGGACTTATTGGGCAGCCCTGTTTCACTCCACGTCCCTGAGAGAAGAAGTCTGTTTGCTTGTTGCCGATTTTAATCGCAACTCTCTCTTTCACTCTCTCTCTCTCTCTCTCTCTCTCTCTCTCTCTCTCTCTCTCTCTCTCTCTCTCTCTCTCTCTCTCCTCTCTCTCTCTCTCTCTCTCTCTCTCTCTCTCTCTCTCTCTCTCTCTCTCTCTCTCTCTCTCTCTCTCTCTCTCTCTCTCTTTCTCTCTCTCTCTCTCTCTCTCTCTCTCTCTCTCTCTCTCTCTCTCTCTCTATCTCTCTTTCTCTCTCTCTCTCTCCTTCTCTTTTTCTCTCTCTCTACCCGTCATATTAATGTCATCCCTCCATAATAGTGCAGCCTGTCGCTGAGTGTTGGGATTTAATGCTGTAACCTCCATGTGCACTTTTAATGTCCTGGCATAACACACACACACCACCAGAGAGGAGGGCTGTATCCCCAATGGCACCCTGAAAACCCGCATTAAATTCACTGAAAACCCGCATTAAATTCACTGAAAACCCGCATTAAATTCACTGAAAACCCGCATTAAATTCACTGAAAACCCGCATTAACACACTGTTATGTTAACAGTTTTGCACTTTTTATGTAGCCTACTTTTGTCCAGCTAATATCCTATCCACCGATAAAGTAACATTATGGACTAAACGTTCAAATCCTGTTGCTGCAGGATTACTTTGCTACGACAATACTGGTCAAATTAAGATATGATATATAATACATCAGCCACACTATCAGCCAGACTGTAAATGTAGAGTGATAATGTGGTTCAAGTGGAGTAAAATAGTGATTCCTTTCCCACTGGCTGTCTGTCAAATCCAGTGTTTTCCATAGGGATATGGAGAGGCTTCGCCAGGTGGAACGGCTGCGTCCTGACAAAGATGGATGTGGTGTGACGTGATTAGATATGGGCGATGTGTGAGCACACGTCTGCCTGCTGCCTGCCTCCCTAGGAGTGTGTGTGTGTGTGTGTTTTACTAGTCGTATGTACAGGATACACACATGGTACACACTGTCAGGTTCCTTCTCGACAAATCAACAACAACAAAAAATTATAAAAGAGTACAAACATAAACCAAATGGCTCAGTAGAATAGAATAGTATTTTAAATGAAGTATTGGCAATAGTAAATAGGAGTGTGTGTGTGTGTGTGTGGGTGTGTGGGTGTGGTGTGTGATCTTGTAACGACTGTGTAATGATGTAGTAACAAGGACATGATAGAGGTCATTGGCAGCCATGATATGTGATACCAGCATATTGCAACTGATTTAAGATAGAGCCACAGAGCCATGACAGTGAATGTCATTTGAAGACATCACATCATCAGTGGAGGCACTTTATTTAATGTTAATGCCGTTTATTTGTTTAACGTACCAATACATGTGCTACTCTGTTTTGCCTGTCTCCAACAGGTCTTGTCTGTCTCCAACAGGTCTTGCCTGTCTCCAACAGGTCTTGCTGTCTCCAACAGGTCTTGTCTGTCTCCAACAGGTCTTGTCTGTCTCCAACAGGTCTAGTTGATCTGTGAGTGACCTGTCCCTTTCACACCATTTTGAACAGTGTATTTCTGCTCTGCCACACAGCTGAGAAACCAGCAGTGATACTGCCTTTGATAGTGACATCATCCAGGATGTCCCTGATTTGCTTTATGTTGATGCCAGAGGATTCACATCCTAAGCCCTGCTCACTATGCAGTTACACAGTTAGCGTTAGCCATGTGTTGGAAAACAACATTACTCATAGCTAACAGTAGGAGTCTGCAACCAGCTATTATACTCACACATCTCTTTGTCAATACACCTCATCAGAGAGAGAGAGAGAGAGAGAGAGAGAGAGAGAGAGAGAGAGAGAGAGAGAGAGAGAGAGAGAGAGAGAGAGAGAGAGAGAGAGAGAGAGAGAGAGAGAGAGAGAGAGAGAGAGAGAGAGAGAGAGAGAGAGAGAGAGAGAGAGAGAGAGAGAGAGAGAGAGAGAGAGAGAGAGAGAGAGAGAGAGAGAGAGAGAGAGAGAGAGAGAGAGAGAGAGAGAGAGAGAGAGAGAGAGAGAGAGAGAGAGAGAGAGAGAGAGAGAGAGAGAGAGAGAGGCAAGGACATGGAAATGAAGCATCTAGAAGAGGGGATAGGCAGGGGCCGAGGGGGGAGGAGTGGTGGGGAGAGGGGGAGGATGGGGGAGGCAGGGACATGGAAATGAAGAAAATCTTTTTGTAACATAATCAGTTCTATCATGGCGAAAATCAGACTTCTCTTTTGCTATTAGCCAAACTACGGAAGAAAAGCAACATGTCTGCTATTCGCATTTGCATCATTCTGATTGGTCGAGAGTCTACAGCAAAGAATTTAGACTATCCCGATATCCGAAAAAATGTAATTATATTATTCAAATAGTAATATAATTTCAAATGCCCATCCCTACCAAGGACCAAGACCATGTTTGACCAACCAATACATCTCCTACTGAGCTTTACTGCACCCCTCTACCTAATGAAATGCACCCAAAAATGGCTGTTATTTTTGTATTGTAGTGTACATTGCACTCTCGTAGGTAGCATCATAGTTGTACTGTGTGTATTGAGCTGTCGTGGGTAGCATCATGGTTGTACTGTGTGTAATGAGCTGTCGTGGGTAGCATCATGGTTGTACTGTGTGTAATGAGCTGTCGTGGGTAGCATCATGGTTGTACTGTGTGTAATGAGCTGTCGTGGGTAGCATCATGGTTGTACTGTGTGTAATGAGCTGTCGTGGGTAGCATCATGGTTGTACTGTGTGTAATGAGCTGTCGTGGGTAGCATCATGGTTGTACTGTGTGTAATGAGCTGTCGTGGGTAGCATCATGGTTGTACTGTGTGTAATGAGCTGTCGTGGGTAGCATCATGGTTGTACTGTGTGTAATGAGCTGTCGTGGGTAGCATCATGGTTGTACTGTGTGTAATGAGCTGTCGTGGGTAGCATCATGGTTGTACTGTGTGTAATGAGCTGTCGTGGGTAGCATCATGGTTGTACTGTGTGTAATGAGCTGTCGTGGGTAGCATCATGGTTGTACTGTGTGTAATGAGCTGTCGTGGGTAGCATCGTGGTTGTACTGTGTGTAATGAGCTGTCGTGGGTAGCATCATGGTTGTACTGTGTGTAATGAGCTGTCGTGGGTAGCATCATGGTTGTACTGTGTGTAATGAGCTGTCGTGGGTAGCATCATGGTTGTACTGTGTGTAATGAGCTGTCGTGGGTAGCATCATGGTTGTACTGTGTGTAATGAGCTGTCGTGGGTAGCATCACGGTTGTACTGTGTGTAATGAGCTGTCGTGGGTAGCATCATGGTTGTACTGTGTGTAATGAGCTGTCGTGGGTAGCATCATGGTTGTACTGTGTGTAATGAGCTGTCGTGGGTAGCATCATGGTTGTACTGTGTGTAATGAGCTGTCGTGGGTAGCATCGTGGTTGTACTGTGTGTAATGAGCTGTCGTGGGTAGCATCATGGTTGTACTGTGTGTAATGAGCTGTCGTGGGTAGCATCATGGTTGTACTGTGTGTAATGAGCTGTCGTGGGTAGCATCATGGTTGTACTGTGTGTAATGAGCTGTCGTGGGTAGCATCACGGTTGTACTGTGTGTAATGAGCTGTCGTGGGTAGCATCATGGTTGTACTGTGTGTAATGAGCTGTCGTGGGTAGCATCATGGTTGTACTGTGTGTAATGAGCTGTCGTGGGTAGCATCATGGTTGTACTGTGTGTAATGAGCTGTCGTGGGTAGCATCATGGTTGTACTGTGTGTAATGAGCTGTCGTGGGTAGCATCATGGTTGTACTGTGTGTAATGAGCTGTCGTGGGTAGCATCATGGTTGTACTGTGTTTAATGAGCTGTCGTGGGTAGCATCATGGTTGTACTGTGTGTAATGAGCTGTCGTGGGTAGCATCATGGTTGTACTGTGTGTAATGAGCTGTCGTGGGTAGCATCATGGTTGTACTGTGTGTAATGAGCTGTCGTGGGTAGCATCATGGTTGTACTGTGTGTAATGAGCTGTCGTGGGTAGCATCATGGTTGTACTGTGTGTAATGAGCTGTCGTGGGTAGCATCATGGTTGTACTGTGTGTAATGAGCTAGGCTAGATGCAGACATCCCACAATAGTAGCCTAAGTTACCAGAATCCCTCTGTCTACAGACATTCTGCTGGATGTAAATGACTGAATATCTGCAGACAGACATCTTAAACTGAGTGACGTTTGATAGGTAATCTCCCAAAATAATCCACCTGTCACCTGCTTAGAGTGCATGGGACGGTCTAGGGTTGCTATGGGACGGTCAAGGGTTGCTACGGGACGTTCAAGGGTTGCTATGTCGACGTCCCTGCACCAGTGTGGTTTACAGCTTATAACAGGAACAGGTTCTACTGTACCATACAGGTACTGATACAGGTTATTACAGGAACAGGTTCTACTGTACCATACAGGTACTGATACAGGTTATTACAGGAACAGGGTTCTACTTTACCAAACAGGAACTGCTACACATACATAAGGCTTCCTGTCTAGTAGTCCCAAATGGCACCCTTTGTGTAGAATGGGAGAAAAAAAAACAGAGAAAGATCAGTTTTCGTTTTCTCAAGTTGGCCGTATGTGTCCAGGTTCTCTGCTTCGGAGACATATTGTTCCTATATGGTGACGTCAAGTGGTGAACTGAAAAGAGAACTATATTGATCTATTGCTGGTAGTAAGCACTATAGACTGTAGTAGGGCCGTCGTTGTCTAAGGTTTAAGATTAAAGCTAAAAGCAGCAATAAACTCCAGATGCATGTGAAGCATTTGAAGAAGACATCGGTATAGGGATTACTTAAACGCATCAGGGATGTGAACATTCATGAATTAATCATAAGTAAATAGCTTTTTTGATTGTATTGATAATGTTAAGTGACACATGTGTAATGAGCTGTCGTGGGTAGCATCATGGTTGTACTGTGTGTAATGAGCTGTCGTGGGTAGCATCATGGTTGTACTGTGTGTAATGAGCTGTCGTGGGTAGCATCATGGTTGTACTGTGTGTAATGAGCTGTCGTGGGTAGCATCATGGTTGTACTGTGTGTAATGAGCTGTCGTGGGTAGCATCATGGTTGTACTGTGTGTAATGAGCTGTCGTGGGTAGCATCATGGTTGTACTGTGTGTAATGAGCTGTCGTGGGTAGCATCATGGTTGTACTGTGTGTAATGAGCTGTCGTGGGTAGCATCATGGTTGTACTGTGTGTAATGAGCTGTCGTGGGTAGCATCATGGTTGTACTGTGTGTAATGAGCCTCTGTAGCTGTGTACTGTGTGATCCTCTGTAGCTCAGCTGGTAGAGCACGGCGCTTGTAACGCCAAGGTAGTGGGTTCGATCCCCGGGACCAACCATACACAAAAATGTATGCACGCATGACTGTAAGTCGCTTTGGATAAAAGCGTCTGCTAAATGGCATATTATTATTATTACATTCATAGTCTGCTGAAGACTGATGCATGCTCTGAAATCACATTAATATTCTGAATGAGTTATTATACGTGGTGTAAGCACAGTTCTCTACAGACGACATAGAAGGCCTAACCGTAAGCTATTTTCATTTCCATGTCCTCCCCCTCAAGTTCAATATTTACCAGTGTATTATTGCTATCTTTGATGCTTTATTGTTTGTCTGTGCAGTGTCTTATCTGCTGGTTCTTGGGATGATGAATGCCAGAGCAATCAGTCAGATGAAAAACCACAAAGTCAGTCAGTGAAGTAAACAGAGAGAAAGAGTAAATTTTGATTTAGACTAGACATAATCTACAGTGGACTCACTGGAAATACTGTGCTGTGTGTTTTCATCCTTCTCTCTCTCTCTCTCTCTCTCTCTCTCTCTCCCTTCTCTCTCTCTCTCTCTCTCTCTCTCTCTCTCTCTCTCTCTCTCTCTCTCTCTCTCTCTCTCTCTCTCTCTCTCTCTCTCTCTCTCTCTCTCTCTCTCTCTCTCTCTCTCTCTCTCTCTCTCTCTCTCTCTCTCTCTCTCCCTTTCTTCCTCGCTCTCTCTCTCCCTCCAGGATCAACAATACGCTCTCTTGTGTTTACATGTAGTCGGTCCAAAAAAACAAACCCAAACCACCAGCAGCCTAGCCTGCTCTAGCAGCAGTCTTTCCATCTCCCTCTCTCTGTGGTTCACCGCCTCTCCTGCCCTCAGACCAGAAACTTGTGATTGGCTTATTGACAGTGTGAAATACAGGCAAATATTGTTTAATGTATTACGCAACTAGCAGTAATTGAATGTATTTACAGATCACTAAGACTTGAGTAAATGACAGGGATAGCCTGTTATTCTGAAGGTGGCAGCTTCTAAAAGGTAATACATGGAGCACAGATGGTGGTGTTGTTGCAGTAGCAGCCAGTGTGTTCTTCTTTTAATTAACATGCAGGGTGAATAATTTACTGTATATGAAGGGATCATAATTATGTCATGTTTTAACTGTCAAATATGACAGATTATACAATGGACTTCTTGCTTGCGTCAAGAGGAGGCCATCAATAATCTCTTTGTGGGTTGTGGGTCCGATTCCTGTCTGGTCCACCATATATACTCAATGTATGTTTCAACATCAATGTCTACACTTCTGTAAGTTTTGGATAAGAGCTTTGAATATAACATGAACTTACATCCATTCTCCTCCTCTCCTCTCTACGTCCAGCGAGAGAAGAGAACGTGGCGACGTTCCGTGGTTCCGAGTACTTCTGCTACGACCTGTCCCAGAACCCCATCCAGTCCTCCAGTGATGAGATCACGCTCTCCTTCAAGACGTGGCAGAGGAACGGCCTCTTACTCCACACAGGGAAGTCTGCTGACTACGTCAACCTGGCCCTAAAGGACGGGGCGGTGAGCCTGGTCATCAACCTGGGCTCTGGGGCCTTCGAGGCCATTGTGGAGCCCGTCAACGGGAAGTTCAACGATAATGGCTGGCACGACATCAAGGTCACACGCAACCTCAGACAGGTAACCATGCGACTGAGGAGACAGAGGTCCACGACTGGTATTGATTAGTCATAGTAATAGATTAATTGGTTGGTAGTAGTGGCTTGGGTTTATGTTGTTAGATTAGTGTTTACCTCTGTTTACAATTGATGTATTATAATATATGTATTTGTATTTTTTTATAGCACCTTTTCCAAGTGCCCTAAGCACTTTAGATAGTTGTCAAATATGTCGTGTTGAGAAATATTATGAGAGAGACATTATGAGTTTGTGTAGTGTTGAATTATTATCATTATGGTTAGATAGCGTTTTCCCCTCTATTTTATCCCCTAGCAGTGACTGTCAATGAAGAAGCACAGACTGCATAGTGATTGATAGCTTAGTGGTGGAGCAGCCGATACTGTGGCTCTGTACTCCTCTCTTTTCCTTATCTTATGATGAACGTGAAGACTTCCCTATTTCCTTCATTTAAACGTATCTGATATTACCTTGCTTTTATACTCCACTAAGCTGACACTTCTATCAGGGGCTGTGTCGTAGGGCCGCTATCTCGTCACCTTCAGAAAGTAGCTGTTTTCCTTTATACAACTAGATGTGTATCCTCTGTATAGCTACAGAAACTACAAGGCAGGGTTTAAGACATCCATTAACTCAGGACAAATGCAGGGTCTTCGGGTGACAGACTGTAGTAGCCTTATGATGGACATTTGTTTCAGATCAGTGGAGCATCTTATTCAAATACTACAAATGGATGTTAAAATGACCTCTGATAGGCCCTCTATTGTCACATTGTCAGCTTAGATAGTTTATAGTACTTCTAATCATACGGATGGTGAACACATCATAATACTAGAATGGATATGAACCTTCTTATGATGGGATAAAGGTCAGCCATTTTGGTCAGAGAGTTGGTCAACCATGGTTTGGCAGTGCTGTAATGAGATAGTGTGTAAAATAATGAATTTGAAGAATTTATCTGCAGTGTATGTTTGCTAGCTAGTCGGACAGTTTTAAAGGAATGATTCCCTTAATTTTTCTAAATAACTGCCAATATGCAAACATTCAATTCAAAGTCAAATCACAGCCAAACACTGGCTCAAATCAGTTGATGATAGGACTTAGACAAGTTGTAAATGCAACAAGTACTGATATTGTATCATATTATAACACTCACAGCTTTCCAAGAAAACAACAAATTTAGACATTTATGGTCTGTTCACATATATTTTAGAGGCTATTGATACAGAAAATTGGTATAAAACCCGTATAAACTGTATTTATAATTATATGACAATATGTTTGGTTGACAATAATTCTATTAAACAATTTCTGATACATTACATGCCTTCCTTGTATTGTCCTGCATAGGTAAAATCAGGATTATGCCTCTACTGCCATTCATTCCAACTAGACCGGTTTGGATTTCTCCCAGACCAATATGGCTGCCATTTTCACCCTATTCTGGAACATTGAGGGTTTAGCCCCTCTAGTAATTGAACAGGATCTCTATGGCTATACTCTGCTACTGCTATGTACTGTACTATAACTATAACTCTATGACTTTAATTCTATTCTAACATCGTTACTCAACTCAACTTTAAGAAGTAGGGCTTTACACTGGATATATATATACTTGTACTATAAGAGTGAAGGCACAGTGAGAGAAGCGATAACAGATAGCCGTTTGTTTGTGGTGTGGAGAGGGAGTGGCCAGTGGGCAGTGAAAGGCTTTCTTCAGCCAGTACAATGGAGCCTTGAATGGAGGTGAAGAGAGGCGGAAAAGTAAGTAAAGACGCTAACAGGTTGTTAAAGGATGTAGCGCACTAGCTAGCTACCACTGAAGGAACACTGACTCACAGACCAGAGGCTAAGCTAGGCTTCTTTTTTTTTTTCTCCTTCTCTCTCTCTTCTTCCTCTCTGTCTATCTTTCTTTCCCTTTTGGTCAGTCTATCTCCTCTCTTTGGAAAGACATGCTTTGTTAGACTAACACTTACCTTTCATGAAATACTAAGTCATTTTATTTACTTACTAACTAACAGTTATCTAAACAACTAACCAATGTACTAACTAACTATCATCCTACTTCTCCTACGTCATTGGTTTTTATTTGGGTTTCTTTCTTCTCCCATCCCTTTATTAACAACCGTTTTGTTCACTATTCTTTTGATTTCCTTTCTTCCCCCTTTTCCGGAAAGCAATCAGGCATTGGACACGCTATGGTAAACATACTGCATTGTCTGGTAGATATCATTCTTATTGTATTTTTTGGGGTTTGCCGTGTGTGTCCCCCCCCCCTACCCCCTCTTCTTTTTCTTTTTATAATTTTAATTTCATCCTAGACACTTCTTATCAAAAAATGAGGAAATGGGTTTGTATTACCAACAGCTTTCTTCAGTTCTCAATATCCTCCCTTCCCTGGCCTCTCAACCTCTTCCCCACCCTCCTCTTTTTTCAGTCCGGCTTTTACTTGTTTTCATTTTTTATTCCTCATTGCTACGAAGTTTGCAGAGGTTCTTCGAGTCTCAAAAGAACGACCAGATTTGCTCCCTGACTTTTGATATTTTGTCAGGGATACATCAAAAAATAGATGTTTTTCCACCAAATAAAAATCTCCAAATTTTTGGTGAGGACTGTCGCCGCCCAAGAACTGAGAGAAGCTCTGCCACAATCCAAACAACAAGAGTGAATCTTCAACCAACCAGCAGCCGCCAAACTCCGGTCCGGGCACTATAATGCTAAACAGAAACAAAATGGCAACCCAGAGACGAAATGGCGACCCCTTTCTTTACCGGAGCTCTGACAGTTGTTTCCAACACACTCAGTCTGGCACATGGCATGCCCACCACCTCTCATCAATGCCTTTTCACCTCCTGACCTCTGACATTGTATGACCTTTACCCTCTCACCCCCTCACCCTCCTCACCCATAACCACTAACACTTCACTTTCACATTCACTCACCTTCCACCTATCACCCACTATCACTGTCCTGTCCCCCCACCCCATCCCTGGGTGTTGTGTTTGTAGCATGCTGGTGACAGTGGTGTCTGTGTGTTGTGGCTAACATTACTCCCGCCCCCTCCCGATCCCCTTGACTTGATTGGTGGATGTACCCTGTCTCCCGATTGGCTTGATCATGCTTTGTATGACATCAAATCATTTATACCCCTTACATGTCAAACTTATTTGTGTTTTTGTTAACTTCTAAAGAATGAAAACCTTGGTTTCTGCATTTGTGAAGTTGTGTGATAATCCTCCCTATGTAATGCATGTGTGTGTATAAGGCAGAGTGTGTGTGACTGAGAGCGTGTGCGTTTGTGTGCGTGTGATTGTTTGTATAGTTACAAATTGAACCCTGAAACCTAAGACAAGTACAAGCAATTTGTCCTTGGCAATTTGTCCATTTTACTAACCCTCTCCCAACCTGAACTATCCAAACCGAATGAGAATCCATTATCTTACCCCCATCAAAAGATAAAGAAAATATGATCCTCTGCTCTGACATATTTTCTTTATCTGTCCTGTGAACCTACCTATGACTAAAACCATTAAATAATACCTCAAACGCTGTCTTATCCAAACTATCAAACTATTGCTCCAAGGTACAAAAGCTACTAGGTACTAGCTACTAGGTACTATCTACTACAGTGGCTTCAGAAAGTATTCACACCCCTTGACTTTTTCCAGCTTTTGTTGTGTTAAAGGCTGATTTTTTTGTCACTACACACAATACCCCATAATGTCAAAGTGGAATCATGTTGCAAGACATTTTTACTAATTAATAAAAAATGAAAAGCTGAAATGTCTTGAGTCAATAAGTATTCAACCCCTTTGTTATGGCAAGCCTAAGTAAGTCACATAATAAGTTGCATGGACTCACTCCGTGTGCAATAATAGTGTTTAACCTCTGAAGGATCTGACCCTTTTGTTTCGCCTGAAATGACATACCCAAATCTAACTGCCTGTAGCTCAGGACCTGAAGCAAGGATATGCATATTCTTGATACCATTTGAAAGGAAACACTTTGAAGTTGGGTTGTGGGTTCGATAAAATAATGAATGCACTAACTGTAAGTCGCTCTGGATAAGAGCGTCTGTTAAATGACTAAAATGTAAATGTAAATGTAAGTTTGTGGAAATGTGAAATGAATGTAGGAGAATATAACACATTAGATCTGGTAAAAGATAATACAAACAAAAAATATATATACTTTTTTTCCCCCGTCATCTTTGAAATGCAAGAGAAAGGCCACAATATAATATTGCACTTTAGATTTTGGCCACTAGATTTACATTTTAGTCATTTAGCAGAAGCTCTTATCCAGAGCGACTTACAGTTTTAGTGAGTTCATACATTTTCATACTGGCCCCCTGTGGGAATCGAACCCACAACCCTGGCATTTCAAGTGCCATGCTCTACCAACTGAGCTACAGGAGACCACTGTAGCTCAGTAGATGGCAGCAGTGTGTACGCAACGTTTCAGATTGATCCATTGAAGCATTGCAATACTGGACTATTTTGTATCAAGTCTGCCCAAATGTGCCGAATTGGTCAATTGATACATTTTCAAGTACATAACTATAGAGAACATACAATAATTATATGGTAATACAAAATGTAAGTTTACACACTCCCAGGAATGTCAAACATGATGGATCATTAGCATACACAAACTTTCACACATCTTCCAATTTGTAAGTCGCTCTGGATAAGAGCGTCTGCTAAATGACGTAAATGTAAATGTAAATGTAGATGGCCGGGCGGGGTGGGTGTGGAGCCAGAGACAGCAAGGGTTCAAACTGTAGAACCCAGTTCCTACATTTGAATAAAAAAATTGATTTTATTAAAGAGAACTATGCTACATTTTATCTCTGGGACCCTCAGGATGACAAATCAGAGCAAGATTACTGAATGTAAGTACATTATTTATCTTCAGAGGTGAATGTATCAAACCAGTTGCCGTGATAATTGTTTTATTGACGTGCACTCTCCTCAAACAATAGCATGGTATTTATTCACTGTAATAGCTACTGTAAATTGGACAGTGCAGTTAGATTAACAATAATTGAACCTTTCTGCCCATATAAGACATGTCTATGTCCTGGAAAATTTGCTGTTACTTACAACAGTCATGCTAATCATATTAGCGCACGTTAGCTCAACCGTCCCGTATACGGGACACCGATCCCGTAGAGGTTAACATGATTTTTAAATGCCTACCTCATCTCTGTACCTCACACATAAAATTAGCTGCAAGGTCCCTCAGTCGAGCAGGGAATTTCAAACACAATTTCAACCACAAAGACTGGGGAGGTTTTCCAATGCCTCACAAAGAAGGGCACCTGTTGGTAGATGGGTACAAATTAAAAAAGCGGACACTGAAAATCCCTTTGATCATGGCGAAGTTATTAATTACACTTTGGATGGTGTATCAATACACCCAGTCACTACAAAGACACAGGCGTCCTTCCTAACTCAGATGCCGGAGAGTTACAGAGTTTAATGGCTGTGATAGGAGAAAACTGAGGATGGATCAACAACATTGTAGTTACTCCACAATACTAACCTAATTGAGAGAGTGAAAAGAAGGAAACCTGTAAAGAATAAAACATATTCCAAAATGTATATCCTGCTTGCAACAAGGCACTAAAGTAATGCTGCAAAAACATTTGGCAAAGCAATTAACTTTTGGTCCTGAATACGAAGTGTTATGTTTGGGGCAAGTCCAATACAAGACATGACTTTGTACTTAGCACTGAGCACAGGCACAATCCTAAAGGAAAACCAGGTTCAGTCTGCTTTCCACCAGACACTAGTGTTCTGCACTATAGCCTATTTATTGCCTTACCTCCATAACTTGCTACATTTGCACACACTGTATATATATTTTCTGTTGTATTTCTGACTTTATGTTTTTTTTTACCCCATATGTAACTCTGTGTTGTTTTTATTGCACTACTTTGCTTTATCTTGGCCCGGTCGCAGTTGTAAATGAGAACCTGTTCTCAACTGGCTTACCTGGTTAAATAAAGGTTAAAAAAAAAAAAAAAAAAAAAGAAGACCTTTCAGCAGGAAAATAACCTAAAACACAAGGCCAAATCTACACTGGAGTTGCTTACCAAGAAGACAGTGATTGTTCCTGAGAGGCCAAGTTGCAGTTTTGACTTAAATCTACATGAAAATCTATGGCAAGACCTTAAAACGGTTGTCTAGAAATGATCAACAACCAATTTGACAGAGCTTGAAGAATTCTGAAAAAAATTATGGGGAAATGTTGCACAATCCAGGTGTGGAAAGTGCTTAGAGACTTACCCAGAAAGACTCACAGCTGTAAGGTGCTTCTACAAAGTATTGACTCAGGGGTGTGAATACTTATGTAAATGTAATATTTATGTTTTTCATTTTCAATACATTTGCAAACATTTCTCAAAACATGTTTTCTCTTTTGTCATTATGGGGCATTGTGTGTAAATGCGTGAGAAAATAAATATATTTCTTCCATTTTGAATTCAGGCTGTAACAAAAACAATCTGGAATAAGTCAAGTGGTATGAATACTTTCTGAAGCCACTGTAGCTTCTACTACTAGGTACTAGCTACTCTGAACTAGCTACTAGCCCAGGTGATCTCAGTCAAGACATAACTGAATAAAATACATAGTTATATTCCATTAGGTCAGAGCAGACCAAGGGGAGAGCTGTGTGTATCCTATACATATTGAACAGAGAGTTCCACCTCAGTGCCTAATGGTTTGGCTTTGGTATGTGTTACCCTATAACAGGTGACCATCTCTGTGGATGGGATCCTCACCACGACAGGCTATACCCAGGAAGACTACACCATGCTGGGGTCTGACGACTTCTTCTACGTGGGTGGGAGTCCTAGTACGGCTGACCTACCTGGTTCTCCTGTCAGCAACAACTTCATGGGCTGCCTGAAAGAGGTAGGTTTAGGTTGGAGGTACTGAAGGTACCCACATACACCCCCCCCCCCCCCTCCCCAGTTGAATTACATATGTAAAATCAGCAAGGTTGTCCTCCGCTAAGCAGCAGCAGCAATGAGAAATGAAATTGCATTATCAATGAAAGCTGATGAGTTGGCAGACAGGGGAAGTGCTCGGCAGCCATTCGATATTTCTCAGCTTCATCTAACTCAAAACATTCAAAGCAGTTAGTTGTGTGTGAGAAAATGGCCCCCGAATACTTGACTGTCATATGTCATTTGCAGTCTCAGCTTGACTGCAGTAAAGCAGTGGAATACCGTATGCCAGTCCTAGTGCTTACTACCAAGAAAGGGAATTTTGGTGTGATAAGACACAACGTATTGTTGTTGTTCTAGGATATTTGAAATATATATTAAAAAATGTACTAAAATGTACTTTAGAATGTACTACAATGCACTAAAATGAACTTTAGAATGTACTACAATGTACTAAAATTAACTTTAGAATGTACTAAAATGTACTAAAGTGAACTTTAGAATGTACAAAAATGTACTTTAGAATGTACTACAATGTACTAAAATTAACTTTAGAATGTACAAACATTTACTTTAGAATGTACAACAATGAACTTGTGGTTCTTTCACCTAGTCTCACCTTAAGATGGATGCGCTAACTGTTAGTCACTCTGTATATGAGTGTCTGGTAAATGAATAAAATGTTTGAAAAAGAAAAGGAGAGTTCACTCTAGGAGCTCAGATGCAGTAATTTAATAACCAACGTTTGGACAGCCAAGCTGTCTTCACCAGGGTATAATGACAAACACTGTAGGTCACTAGTTTATATAGTTTGAAAGGACACACAGGGTCTGTAATGATGACTGGCTGTGGCTTGATTTCATTGGTCGATTTACAGATTGCAAAACTTAAAACTGAACCACCGCATTAAACCATGGCAAGGTGACTGGGAACATGGCAGAATACAAACAGTGTAGTTATTCCCTCTGCAAGACAATCAAACAGGCAAAACGTCAGTATAGGGACAAAGTGGAATCGCAATTCAACGGCTCAGATACGAGACGTATGTGGCAGGGTCTACAGACAGTCACGGACTACAAAAGGAAAACCAGCCACGTCGCGGACACCGGCGTCTTGCTTCAGGACAAGCTAAACACCTTTTTCGCCCACTTTGAGGATAATACAGTGCCACCGATGTGGCCCGCTACCAAGGACTGTGGGATCTCCTTCTCCGTGGCCGAAGTGAGTAAGACATTTAAGCGTGTTAACCCTCGCAGATGGCATCCCTAGCCGCGTCCTCAGAACATGCGCAGACCAGCTGGCTGGTGTGTTTACGGACATATTCAATCTCTCCCTGTCCCAGTCTGCTGTCCCCACATGCTTCAATATGGCCACCATTGTCCCTCTACCCAAGAAAGCAAAGGAACTGAACTAAATGACTATCAGGAAAAAGCAGATGGAGCACCCCCCTATCCACATCGACGGGACCGCAGTGGAGAAGGTGAAAAGCTTCAAGTTCCTCAGCGTACACATCACTGACAAACTGAAATGGTCCACCCACACAGACAGTGTGGTGAAGAAGGCGCAACAGTGCCTCTTCAACCTCAGGAGGCTGAAGAAATTTGACTTGGCACCTAAAACCCTCACAAACTTTTACCGATGCACCATTGAGAGCATCCTGTCAGGCTGTATCACCGCCTGTACGGCAACTGCACCGCCCGCACCCGCAGGGCTCTCCACATGGTGGTGCGGTCTGGGGAGAAAACTACCAGCCCTCCAAGACACCTACATTACCCGATGTCACAGGAAGGCCAAACAGATCGTCAAGGACAACAACCACCCGAGCCACTACCTGTTCACCTGCTTTCATCCAGAAGGCGAGGTCAGTACAGGTGCATCAAAGCTGGGACAGAGAGAATGAAAAACAGCTTCTATCTCAAGGCCATCAGACTGTTAAATAGCTTCCACTAGCACATTAGAGGCTACTGCCTATATACAGATTTTTGAAATCACTGGCCACTTTAATAAATGGAACACTAGTCACTTTAATAATGTTTACATATCTTGCATTACTCATCTCATATGTATATACTGTATTCTATAGTATTCTACTGTATCTTAGTCTATGCCACTCTGACATTGCTTGTCTATATATTTATTGATGTATTCTTAATTCCATTGCTTTACTTAGATTTGTGTTTATTGGGTATATGTTGTGAAATTGTTAGAAATTACTTGTTAGACATGCGGCACTGTCGGATCTAGAAACACAAGCATTTCATTACACCCTCAATAACATCTGCTAAACACATGTACAGTGGGGAGAAGAAGTATTTGATACACTGCCAATTTTGCAGGTTTTCCTACTTACAAAGCATGTAGAGGTCTGTAATTTTTTATCATAGGAACACTTCAACTGTGAGAGACGGGATCTAAAACAAAAATCCAGAAAATCACATTGTATGATTTTTAAGTAATTCATTTGCATTTTATTGCATGACATAAGTATTTGATCACAACCAGTAAGAATTCCGGCACTCACAGACCTGTTAGTTTTTCTTTAAGAAGCCCTCCTGTTCTCCACTCATTACCTGTATTAACTGCACCTGTTTGAACTCGTTACCTGTATAAAAGACACCTGTCCACACACTCAATCAATCAAACAGACTCCAACCTCTCCACAATGGCCAAGACCAGAGAGCTGTGTAAGGACATCAGGGATAAAATTGTAGACCTGCACAAGGCTGGGATGGGCTACAGGACAATAGGCAAGCAGCTTGGTGAGAAGGCAACAACTGT
Organism: Coregonus ussuriensis; assembly: GCA_031479575.1. Lineage (NCBI taxonomy): Eukaryota > Metazoa > Chordata > Actinopteri > Salmoniformes > Salmonidae > Coregonus > Coregonus ussuriensis. Next base: position 9,291,725 of record CM062505.1, read on the forward strand.
TGGCGCAATTATTTGAAAATGGAAGAAGTTCAAGATGACGGTCAATCACCCTCGGTCTGGGGCTCCATGCAAGATCTCACCTCGTGGGACATCAATGATCATGAGGAAGATGAGGGATCAGCCCAGAACTACACGGCAGGACCTGGTCAATGACCTGAAGAGAGCTGGGACCACAGTCTCAAAGAAAACCATTAGTAACACACTACGCCGTCATGGATTTAAATCCTGCAGCGCACGCAAGGTCCCCCTGCTCAAGCCAGTGCATATCCAGGCCCGTCTGAAGTTTGCCAATGACCATCTGGATCATCCAGAGGAGGAATGGGAGAAGGTCATGTGGTCTGATGAGACAAAAATAGAGCTTTTTGGTCTAAACTCCACTCGCCGTGTTTGGAGGAAGAAGAAGGATGAGTACAACCCCAAGAACACCATCCCAACCATGAAGCATGGAGGTGGAAACATCATTCTTTGGGGATAATTTTCTGCAAAGGGGACAGGACGACTGCACCGTATTGAGGGGAGGATGGATGGGGCCATGTATCGCGAAATCTTGGCCAACAACCTCCTTACCTCAGTAAGAGCATTGAAGATGGGTCGTGGCTGGGTCTTCCAGCATGACAACGACCTGAAACACACACCCAGGGCAACTAAGGAGTGGCTCCGTAAGAAGCATCTCAAGGTCCTGGAGTGGCCTAGCCAGTCTCCAGACCTGAACCCAATAGAACATATTTGAAGGGAGCTGAAAGTCCGTATTGCCCAGCGACAGCCCCGAAACCTGAAGGATCTGGAGAAGGTCTGTATGGAGGAGTGGGCCAAAATCCCTGCTGCAGTGTGTGCAAACCTGGTCAAGACCTACAGGAAACGTATGATCTCTGTAATTGCAAACAAAGGTTTCTGTACCAAATATTAAGTTCTGCTTTTCTGATGCATCAAATACTTATGTCATGCAATAAAATGCAAATGAAAAATACTTAAAAATCATACAATGTGATTTTCTGGATTTTTGTTTTAGATTCCGTCTCTCACAGTTGAAGTGTACCTATGATAAAAAATTACAGACCTCTACATGCTTTGTAAGTAGGAAAACCTGCAAAATCGGCAGTGTATCAAATACTTGTTCTCCCCACTGTATGTGACCAATACAATTTGATTTGATTTGAGATAGAAATAGAACATATAAAAAGCATGAATGGATTACATATGATCATAAATACAATGTTGCTACAGAGGCCTACAAACATTATTTACAATGGATAGCAAAAACACAACTTATCACAAGAAAGGCTTCAGATCAAACTCAAACATCAAATGGTAAACTCTGATTTACCACCCCAAAATACCTCCGCACAAAGTCTCCTTGGGTCTCTACCGGATGGAAACTACAAGTGTAATGGCTGAGCTCAATGCAATGGCACTTACAAATGTAGATCCTTCAAACACCCTCAAACAGGGAAACCGATCCCAATCAAAGGTGTTATCACGTTCTCCACTAAGGCAGTTATTTATCTTATGACTTGTCCTTGTGGTAAAAAAAATGTGGGCAAAACGAAGCCAGCACCTCCCCTAACCAGGTGTTCTACTCTGCTAGCCAGCACCTCTCCTAACCAGGTGTTCTACTCTGCTAGCCAGCACCTCTCCTAACCAGGTGTTCTACTCTGCTAGCCAGCACCTCCCCTAACCAGGTGTTCTACTCTGCTAGCCAGCACCTCGCCTAACCAGGTGTTCTACTCTGCTAGCCAGCACCTCCCCGAACCAGGTGTTCTACTCTGCTAGCCAGCACCTCTCCTAACCAGGTGTTCTACTCTGCTAGCCAGCATCTTGCCTAAACAGGTGTGCGTTTCTTCCGCCTCCAAATTGATAAAAATGTAAATTTTACATTTCCAGGCATTTTAGGTTTTAGATGAAAGTCCTTCCTCTTCTTATTTTATTGGCCATTACTCATTCTAACCTCACCATGACACTATGCTCTTGTGAAGTGATCTTGATCATCTACAATTCATTGTCTCTGTTCATTACACAATGCCTGAAATTAGCTTGAAATCTTCATAATTGTTTATCTTCCTTGGTGCATCTTTAATCTATCATTTTCCACACCTTTGATAAACCTGCAACTATTTTGATTCAATTCTCATCATCACAAACACTCATATTTCAAAGGACAGCTATTTACTGTTGAAAGAGAGGATGCCAGTTGAACCATTACAAGGCCATTTCATGGAAAATAAGCAAATTATTTAAATTGTATGATGGGTTGATCTTGCTCTCTCTCCTCAGAAGGAAGACTAAGGCTGCATCCCAAATGGCACCCTGTTCCTCTTATAGTGCACTACGTCAAAAGTAGTGCATTAAATAGGGAATACTAGTGCCATGTGGGATGCAGACTAACAGAGTTACACTAACATAGTTATACTAACAGCAGGCTGAGCTGCACAAGAACAAGGGCACCTCTCTGTTGCTCACTGTGTCTCCTGTGTATCAGCTAAGGTTGCCCCTGGTAGGACTCTTGCTATGTCTATGTCACAACCGCATGATGGTGACTCTCCTCCTGCCACACACACACACACACACACACACACACACACACACACACACACACACACACACACACACACACACACACACACACACACACACACACACACACACACACACACACAGAGGAAAGTCACCTTTTCTTTTATGTTTGACTGAGTGTTCCCGCTCCTTCACTAGAGATACTAAGCTGCTTAAAACACGTCCACACATTTTATTACAAGGTTACATTTTCGAACTTTCAAAGAGCAACAGTTCCTGTATGACCTGGAGTTGTATGATTGGTGGGGGGGGGTGTCTTCTATCTCTGACTGGGGGTGTGTCCTCTATCTCTGACTGGGGGTGTGTCCTCTATCTCTGACTGTGGGTGTGTCCTCTATCTCTGACTGGGGGTGTGTCCTCTATCTCTGACTGTGGGTGTGTCCTCTATCTCTGACTGTGGGTGTGTCCTCTATCTCTGACTGTGGGTGTGTCCTCTATCTCTGACTGTGGGTGTGTCCTCTATCTCTGACTGGTGGTGTGTCCTCTATCTCTGACTGTGGGTGTGTCCTCTATCTCTGACTGTGGGTGTGTCCTCTATCTCTGACTGTGGGTGTGTCCTCTATCTCTGACTGTGGGTGTGTCCTCTATCTCTGACTGTGGGTGTGTCATCTATCTCTGACTGTGGTCCAGTGTGGCTCAGTTGGTAGAGCTGATGGTTGTGGGTTCAATTCTCACGGGGGACCGGTACGATCAAATATGAAAATGTATGTACTACTGTAATTCGCTCTGGATAAGAGCTTCTACTAAATTACTTAAGTGGAAATTCAGATTAGGCCCTTAAATGGTTTACATAAAAAAATGTTTAACTCTGTTGCAGATGCCCCATATAAGAAATTAAGGGTAAAGGACAGATCTAACCCATGGTTGACGCATGAATTGTCTGAAAGGCTAGATTGACTAATTCTATCTCTGATTGGCAGTCCTTCAGACATTTGAGAAATAGATGGCATACTCTGGTTAGAAAAGCAAAGTCAACATACTTCTTGAATTGTGTATCTGAGAGTGGTGGAAATCCAGCTAAATTCTGGAAAGTGGTCAAATCTTTGAAATAAAGCTCCTCCCCCTCATTGCCCCAGCAGATTATGACTACATTTGGTCCCATAATATACTTTTATTTTTTATTTGTGGTGCTTTTAATAACCATTTTGCCTCAGCTGGTCACCTACTGTGCCCTCTGTAATTATTGGGACAGTGACAATATGTATTTATTTTGGCTCTGTACTCCAGCACTTTGTATTTGAAATGATACAATGACTGTGAGGTTAAAGTGCAGACTGTCAGCTTTAATTTGAGGGTATGAGTGAGAAAGTTACAGATGCACAAATATCGTTAAAGCTGACAGTCTGCACTTTAACCTCATGGTCATGGTGTCATTTCAAATCCAAAGTGCTGGAGTTCAGAGCCAAAACAACAACAAATGTGTCACTGTCCCAGTAATTACGGAGGGCACTGTATGTGAAAGAATACTTTCTGAAAATACCTCAAGTTCCACTAGAGGGAGTCCTTTATTCACCTCTAAACTGATAGCAGATAATGATGCACTTCCAAGCACTCACTTTTGTTTTCCATTTGAACCATTTTATGTCAACGATGTACTAAGTGCCTTGCAAAAAATGTGTGTAAAGCTGATTTGCTTGATCCCTTTTTACTGCAGCTTTCTGCCTCATTGTACAACCTTTGACTAACATGTTTTATTTAACAATTGCTTCTTGTGCTATCCCTAAGATCTGGAAGGTGGCGCATGTCCTCCCCCTTCACAAAGGTGGGGATCCTTCTGACCAAGATAAATACTGCCCAATTTCGAAACTATCTTGTCTGGCTGCACATCTGACTGGCAAATGTACTGTAATTGAGAAATGATGTGACTAAACTGAACAAAAAGAAGAAATACATTGTAGAAAACTGACAAACTATGATGGAAAAAAGCTTTGGAATATTTTACATGAAATTATGGGCAGAAAGACTAATTCAACCCCAACTTTCATTGAATCAGAATGATAATTGATCACAAAACCTTTTGATGTTGATAATTACTTGAATGGCTATTTAATTGGCAAAGTAAGCAAACTTAGGCATGGAATGCCAACAACAACTGTGAGCCATCATGTTCATGCATGAAATACCTAATAATAAAGGGAAAGCATTGTCATTTAGAATTTTGTAAAGTTAGTGTGGGTGAGGTGGAAAAATTACTGTTGTCCATCAATAACGAGAAATCACGTGGTATTGGCAACTTAGATGGAAAGCTGCTGAGGATGGTAGAGGACTCTTTTGCCACTCCTATTTGTCATATCTTGAGTCTGAAGGGAAGCCAAAGTCAATCCGATACCCAATAATGTTTATGCACCCTTTACTGGTCACAGGGTTGGTTAACTCTTAAGGTCCCTCGTGTCTCTACCATCCTAAGTAAATCAGCCTTTAGTGTCAACGCCCCCCATGTTTGGAATAATTTACAAAACCTCATTACATCTTGAATCTCTGGTGCCAACAGGGCAGTTTAGAACACTGATGAGGGATGAATTCACTGAGGTTTGCAAGTTTTTAAGTTTATTGTAATAATTTATTTGTTTTGTTGAAATGTAGTGTATCTGTAACTGCTGTATCTTGTAGTTTAATTTTGATGTGTGATCTCAGGGAAGAATTGCGAATGAGATCCTAGTCCCTAAATATAGAGCCCATAGGGAATAGGGTGCCATTTGGGACGCACCCACAGCATGCGATCCATGATGGACTGCAATGTGTTGCATGACTGACTGACTGTCTGCTGGGTCTATCCCTTACAACCATGTCAGCCCTGCTATGGCTCTGTCTGGGCTGATGAACTCTGCCTGCCAGCACACTGCCTATATCCCTTTCTCTCTCTCTCTCTCTCTCTCTCTCTCTCTCTCTCTCTCTCTCTCTCTCTCTCTCTCTCTCTCTCTCTCTCTCTCTCTCTCTCTCTCTCTCTCTCTCGCTCTCTCTCTCTCTCTCACTCTTCCTCTCTCTGTCTGTCTATATTTCTGTCCCCCTCCATCCCTCTCCTCCTCTGTGCACAGCTGATGAGGGATGATTCAGTTCATTTGAGCCCACTGGATGGTTGGATCACGCTTCATCACTGCCTATCTCTTCCAATGATTTTCTCATGAAACAGAGGGAGAAGGAGGAATGAGGGAGGAGATCCAGAGCTGAAACAGAGGGAGAAGGAGGGATGGAGGAGGAGGGAGGAGAGCCAGAGCTGAAACAGAGGGAGAAGGAGGAATGGAGGAGGAAGGAGGAGATTGCCAAAGCTGG
>CM062505.1:9302565-9342565 GCA_031479575.1 Coregonus ussuriensis
CAGATGTTGGGTACTATATTTATAAAATGTTATTTGTATCCTATAAATTAAAATTGTCAATTTGGGTGCAATCAATTGGCTTAATTTCTCAGAGAGAAAATGTAATTTCAACAAAATAATGTTTTAGGAATGCCAATCTTACCTGTTTCTAACTACAGAAACAATTTCAGAACAATCTGTGATGGTGGGTGTCATGGCTTGCCGAAATGACATGGAGTGACTCCCCTGCCTTTCAGTGTCTCATCATCAATCACTTTAGACCTTGGTTCGGTGTCAGTCACCTTGCATTATTGAAGTGCACAGGTAGTCTATGAGGAATACCAAGGGTGGTGTCGCATTCAGAAAGGTGTGATATCATTCTACAACAGTAAGATAGAGAAGTGGGTTCAGTTCAAGTGCAAGGCTCCTATGTAGACTGTGTTTATACGTGGGTACAGATGTTGAGTATTGCACAAACATTTAGTTCACCGACTCCCTAGCGACACACAGTCGCCTGGTATACAGTACATGGACACTAATCCTCTCCTCTCTCATCTCTCTCTCCTTTCTACTCTCTACTACTATCTCTCTCTCTCTCCTTTCTACTCTCTCATCTCTCTCTCCTCTTGCTGGGTAGCTGTACTCTCTTTCCCTCTCTCTCTGTTACGACTCTCCCTTTCTCTACTGTTTCTCTCTATATATATCCTCTCTCTATCTCTCTATCTCTCTGTCCCAGTCTCTGGGCACCTGTGTTGATTTACTGTCAAATCTTCCAGGATTATCTGTAATCCAGAGCTGCAGAATCTGTTTGCTGACAGCTGCGTTCTCAAATACTACTGCTGCTGAGAGAGAGAGAGAGAGGATAAAAAATATAATCTTTAATTTTCCGCCTCTTTGGACATTGATTTACAATTCTGCCTCTGTTTTCTTTCGCTTGTGTTGTAGGGAATGAAAGTAGTGCACCATGTAGGAAATGAAAGTAGTGCACTATGTAGGGAATAAAAGTAGTGCACTATGTAGGGAATAAGGTGCCATTTTGAATGCATTCTCAGTCTTATAGCACCAGTACTCTGCATGACTCTCCTAGTAATCCACAGATCATATCATAGATCTTACTTCCCCAGCGTAGTCCAGTGGAGGCTGCTGAGGGGAGAACGGCTCATAATAATGGCTCATCTTTCATCTCTCTTCTGTTCTCATTTGCCTTATTAACTCTCTTCTAACAGTCCCTCTCTCTCTCTCTCTCTCTCTCTCTCTCTCTCTCTCTCTCTCTCTCTCTCTCTCTCTCTCTCTCTCTCTCTCTCTCTCTCTCTCTCCATCTTCTCCAGGTGGTCTATAAGAATAATGACATCCGTCTGGAGCTCTCCCGTCTGGCCCGCATCATAGACCCCAAGATGAAGCTCCAAGGTGACGTGGTGTTTAAGTGTGAAAACGTACCCACCCTGGACCCTATTAACTTTGAGAGCCCTGATTCCTACCTCAGCCTGCCCAAGTGGAATACCAAGAGGGTCGGCTCCATCTCCTTCGATTTCAGGACCTCTGAACCCAACGGACTCATCCTCTTCACCCATGGCAAGGTATACAAACAACACAAGGTATACAAACAACACAAGGTATACAAACAACTTCTTTTACATTTACATTTACATTTTAGTCATTTAGCAGACGCTCTTATCCAGAGCGACTTACAGGAGCAATTAGGGTTAAGTGCCTTGCTCAAGGGCACATTAACGTCATTTAGCAGACGCTCTTAGCCAGAGCGACTCACAAATTGGTGCGTTCACCCTATAGCCAGTGGGATAACCACTTTACAATTTGGGGTGGGGGTGGGGGGGTGGGGGGGGGGGGGGGGGTTAGAAGGTATACTTTATCCTATCCCAGGTATTCCTTAAAGAGGTGGGGTTTCAAATGTCTCCGGAAGGTGGTGAGTGACTCCGCTGTCCTGGCGTCGTGAGGGAGCTTGTTCCACCATTGGGGTGCCAGAGCAGCGAACAGTTTTGACAGGGCTGAGCGGGAGCTATGCTTCCGCAGAGGAAGGGGAGCCAGCAGGCCAGAGGTGGATGAACGCAATGCCCTCGTTTGGGTGTAGGGACTGATCAGAGCCTGAAGGTACAGAGGTGCCGTTCCCCTCACTGCTCCATAGGCAAGCACCATGGTCTTGTAGCGGATGCGAGCTTCAACTGGAAGCCAGTGGAGTGTGCGGAGGAGGGGGGTGACGTGAGAGAACTTGGGAAGGTTGAACACCAGACGGGCTGCGGCATTCTGGATGAGTTGTAGGGGTTTAATGGCACAGGCAGGGAGGCCAGCCAACAGCGAGTTGCAGTAGTCCAGACGGGAGATGACAAGTGCCTGGATTAGGACCTGTGCCGCTTCCTGTGTAAGGCAGGGTCGTACTCTCCGAATGTTGTAGAGCATGAACCTGCAGGAGCGGGTCACCGCCTTGATGTTGGCGGAGAACGACAGGGTGTTGTCCAGGGTCACGCCTAGGCTCTTCGCACTCTGGGAGGAGGACACAGCGGAGTTGTCAACCGTGATGGCGAGATCATGGAACGGGCAGTCCTTCCCCGGGAGGAAGAGCAGCTCCGTCTTGCCAGGGTTCAGCTTGAGGTGGTGATCCGTCATCCATACTGATATGTCTGCCAGACATGCAGAGATGCGATTCGCCACCTGGTTATCAGAAGGGGGAAAGGAGAAGATTAGTTGTGTATCGTCAGCGTAGCAATGATAGGAAAGGCCATGTGAGGATATGACAGAGCCAAGTGACTTGGTGTATAGGGAGAAAAGGAGAGCACCGATTTTGCAGATAGCAGCTATTTTGAATGTTTCACTTGCAATGCTTGTGGTATATGGTTGATTACCTGCCTTAGTTGAATGTACTGAGTTTAAGTCTGCTCTGGATGAGATCTTCACCCTGATAAAAGCTATTTAGCTGAAACATTGGTCATTCATTTGTAGCCTACAGTATTACATTTACGTCATTTAGCAGACACTCTTATCCAGAGCGAGTGCATAATTTTATTTTATTTTTCATACTGGCCCCCCGTGGGAATCGAACCCACAACCCTGGCATTGTAAACGCCATGCTCTACCAACTGAGCTACACAGGACCGTATATATATATAGATTCTGTCAGCACCTAAAGAGTGTTCTTTATTTCCAGGCCCAGGACCGTTGGGACGCGGCAGGGAAGAAGAACAACAAGGTTGACTTCTTCGCTGTGGAGCTGCTAGATGCAGGGCTGTACCTGCTGCTGGACATGGGCTCAGGAACCATCAAGGTCAAAGCCACACAGAGCAAGGTCAATGACGGAGCCTGGCACCACGTGGATATACAGAGGGACGGGCGATCAGGTGAGGAGGGAGGAAGAGGAGGGACGGGAGGAGGGTAGAGGAGGGGGGGGGGGTAGCTGGAGAGGGAGGAGGGGGAGGAGAGGATGGGAGGGGGGAGGAGGACTTGGAGAAACAGGACGGAGAGTATGAAGAGGAGAGGGGTGCTGATCATATTTTAATTTATTTGTACCTTTATTTCAGCAGTGAATCTCATTGAGACCAAGGTATCTTTTACAAGGGAGCCCTGCATATCTTTACATATTTTTTAATTAAACCCCCCAGAATATACAAAGAATGAATCATACTATTCCACGATTTGCTGAAATATTTAAAACTTTTCCAATCTCTGTAAGAAACATAAGAGCAACTGTATCTTGAGGAAGAAGCAGTAAGACATTTATCATGAGGATGATGAAGCAAAACCTTTTTGATTCTATTTGCTGATTCTATTTCCTCCACAGGGTGTGTATCCTGTCTGTCCTCTGACCTGTACAAGGTTGGACAAACAGAACAGAACAGAGAAAGGAGGTTTAGAGAGGAAGAGGATATTAGAGTAAAAAGGGTTGGAGAGGAGAGAGAGACTGTTGTTGCCTTGAGCTCCCCAACATAATGGATTCACCACATAACAGCCAGGGAGAGAGAGAGAGTGAGAGAGAGAGAGAGAGAGAGAGAGAGAGATAACAACCTTCCATAACAAAGCCATCACCTACAGAGAGATGGACCTGGAGAAGAGTCCCCTAAGCAAGCTGGTCCTGGGGCTCTGTTCACAAACACAAACAGACCCCACAGAGCCCCAGGACAGCAACACAATTAGACCCAACCAAGTCATGAGAAAACAAAAAAAAAAATACTTGACACATTGGACAGAATTAACAGAAAAACAGAGCAAACTACATTACATTTTAGTCATTTAGCAGACACTCTTATCCAGAGCGACTTACAGTTAGTGAGTGCATACATTTTCATACTGGCCCCCCGTGGGAATCGAACCCACAACCCTGGCTTTGCGAGCGCCATGCTCTACCAACTGAGCTACATGGGGCCTTAGAATGCTATTTGGCCCTAAACAGAGAGTACACAGTGGCAGAATACCTGACCACCGTGACTGACCCAAACTTAAGGAAAGCTTGGACTATGTACAGACTCAGTGAGCATAGCCTTGCTATTGAGAGAGGCCGCTGTAGGGAGACCTGGCTTTCAAGAGAAGACAGGCTATGTGCACACTGCCCACAAAATGAGGTGGAAACTGAGCTGCACTTCCTAACCTCCTGCCAAATGTATGCCCATGTTAGAGACACATATTTCCCTCAGATTACACAGACCCACAAAGAATTCAAAAACAAATCCAATTTTGATAAACTCCCATATATTTTGGGTAAAATACCACAGTGTGCAATCACAGCAGCAAGATTTGTGACCTGTTGCCACAAGAAAAGGGCAACCAGTGAAGAACAAACACCATTGTAAATACATCCCATATTTATGTTTATTTATTTTCCCATTTGTACTTTAACTATTTGCACATCATTACAACACTGTATATAGACATAATATGACATTTGAAATGTCTCTATTATTTTGGAACCTGTCTGAGTGTAATATTTACTGTTCACTTTTTATTGTTTATTTCACTTTTGTTTATCCATTTCACTTGCTTTGGCAATGTAAACATATGTTTCCCATGGCAATAAAGCCCCTTGAATTGAATTAGAGAGAGAGAGAGAGAGAGAGAGAGAGAGAGAGAGAGAGAGAGAGAGAGAGAGAGAGAGAGAGAGAGAGAGAGAGAGAGAGAGAGAGAGAGAGAGAGAGAGAGAGAGAGAGAGAGAGAGAGAGAGAGAGAGAGAGAGAATTAGTACTGCTGTTATTTTATGTCATGTCCTGTGTTATATAGAGCCCTGTGTCAACACACTATACTCTGGTTAACCATACCGATGAAATAAAGGGAGAACGGGAGGATTGGGAGAACGGGAGGATTTTCAGAAGGAAGTATAGAGAAATTAGACTGATACTGTATATGGATATGCGGCTGAGTGGAGTGGTTTAAAGAACTGTCATAATCTAACTTGTTTCTAGATACAGTGCATTTGGAAATTATTCAGACACCTTGACTTTTTCCACATTTTGTTATGTTACAGCCTTATTCTAAAATTGATTAAATATTTGTTTTTCCCTCATCATTCTATACACAATACACCATAATGACAAAGTGAAAACAGGTTTTTAGATATTTTTGCAAATATATATATATATATATATGTATAAAATAATAAATAATAACACCTTATTTACATCAGTATTCAGACCCTTTGCTATGAGACTCCAAATTGAGCTCAGGTGCATCCTGTTTCAATTGATCATCCTTGAGATGTTTCTACAACTTGATTGGAGTCCACCTGTGGTAAATTCAATTGATTTGAATTGGAGAGGGTATGACAAAACATGTATTTTTACTGCTCTAATTACGTTGGTAACCAGTTTATAATAGCAATAAGTCACCTCAGTGGTTTGTGATATATGGCCAATATACCACGGCTAAGGGCTGTATCCAGGCACTCCTCGTTGCATCATACATAAGAACAGCCCTTAGCCATGGTATATGTGGTCCTCTGTAGCTCAGCTGGTAGAGCACGGCGCTTGTAACGCCAAGGTAGTGGGTTCGATCCCCGGGACCACCCATACACAAAAATGTATGCACGCACGACTGTAAGTCGCTTTGGATAGAAGCGTCTGCTAAACGGCATATTATTATTATTGTATATTGGCCATATACCACAAACCCCGAGGTGCCTTATTGCTATTATAAACTGGTTACCAATGTAATTAGAGCGTAAAAATAAATGAACACACCCCCTTAATTAACCCACCTATTATTTTATCTCGTCTTTTCAGGCATCATCTCAGTAGACAGTCGGAGGACTCCCTTCACGGCCAGCGGAGAGAATGAGATCTTAGACCTGGAGGGAGACCTCTACCTGGGTGGTCTCCCTGACAACCGGGTAGGCCTGGTGCTACCTACCGAACTGTGGACAGCCATGTTGAACTACGGCTACGTGGGCTGCATCAGGGACCTTTTCATCGATGGACGCTCCAAAAACATAAGGGCCATCTCCGAGTCTCAGAACACCACAGGCATCAGGCCCACCTGTAGTAAAATGACAGGGAAACAGTGTGATAGTAAACCCTGTAAGAACAACGGAGTCTGTAAGGAAGGGTGGAACCGCTTTATATGTGACTGCACCGGGACTGGCTTCTGGGCCAACACGTGTGAGAGAGGTGAGTCTGCTGGTTATATTTTGAAAAGTAATTGTTTTCGTACCCATATTTAATTTACCTTAGATGCTGGATAAATGTGCAGACTTTCTCATACATGTGTGGGTATTCTTATACAGTTAGCAGTGCTGGGATTGAGTTACATTGTGATGCTGTGTTTGATAAAGCTGTGATTGGAGATTGATCGCCATCGACATTGATTGATGGTCATCATGACAGTTTTGTTTGCTTGTGTTTCAAACAAGAAATTGGTTCAAAGAAGTTACAGTACAGTTGTACAAGCTTGGCCTATGCCCAAGTCAAGGTCCTGTGCTCAAGTCAAGGTCATGTGCCCAAGTCAAGGTCCTGTGCCCAAGTCAAGGTCCTGTGCTCAAGTCAAGGTCCTGTGCCCAAGTCAAGGTCCTGTGCTCAAGTCAAGGTCCTGTGCCCAAGTCAAGGTCCTGTGCTCAAGTCAAGGTCCTGTGCCCAAGTCAAGGTCCTGTGCTCAAGTCAAGGTCCTGTGCTCAAGTCAAGGTCCTGTGCTCAAGTCAAGGTCCTGTGCCCAAGTCAAGGTCCTGTGCTCAAGTCAAGGTCCTGTGCTCAAGTCAAGGTCCTGTGCTCAAGTCAAGGTCCTGTGCCCAAGTCAAGGTCCTGTGCTCAAGTCAAGATCCTATGCTCAAGTCAAGGTCCTGTGCCCAAGTCAAGGCCCTATGCTCAAGTCAAGGTCATGTGCCCAAGTCAAGGTCCTGTACTCAAGTCAAGGACCTGTGCTCAAGTCAAGGTCCTGTGCTCAAGTCAAGGTCCTGTGCTCAAGTCAAGGTCCTGTGTTCAAGTCAAGATCCTATGCTCAAGTCAAGGTCCTGTACTCAAGTCAAGGGAGTAATGTACAAGCTTGTTGTGTGGTAAGAAGCGTTCCACAAAGCTCTAGAAGTGTTAGTTCAGCCAAGCAGAGTATAAAGTGTTTGTCTAGGTGTGGAGTGGATAGTCAGTGTTCTGTTTTTAGTTTGATGGGGTTAGGAGTGGAGAGGAGCAGAGAGGAGATCAGAAGAGAGGAGAGCAGAGGGTAGGAGCAGAGAAGAGCGGACAGGAGAGGAGCAGAGGAGAGGGGAGAGGAGTGGAGCAGAGAGGAGAGCAGAGGGTAGGAGCAGAGAGGAGAGTGGAAGAGAGGAGAGCAGAGGGTAGGAGCAGAGAGAAGTGGACAGGAGAGGAGCAGAGAGGAGATCGGAAGAGAGGAGAGCAGAGGGTAGGAACAGAGAGGAGCGGACAGGGGAGGAGCAGAGGGGAGGGGAGGGGAGAGGAGAATTGTGACTTTGAACAGCTTGTATTTATGGAGGCTTTGCTGAAATATTTAATAGGATTTTACTTTTTCACCAAGTGGCTTTTGTGCAGGGTGCTGTCTTCTCCAGGGGGGGAATTGAACTGGGTCTTGGCACACACACACACACACACACACACACACACTGGTGCCAAGGCTGGCTGGCTGGGGGTGAAAATTGTCTCCCCATGTCTGGCTTTAAGAGCTCAACTGCATTAAGTTTTTATGAAGCAGAGATAGGGCCACTCTGAGCTATTGAAAGTATGTTTGTGTGTGCGTGTGTGTGCGTGTGTGCATGTGTGTGTGTGTGTGTGTGTGTGTGTGTGTGTGTGTGTGTGTGTGTGTGTGTGTGTGTGTGTGTGTGTGTGTGTGTGTGTGTAGAGAGAGCTAAATCAGAGTATTGTTCCCTTGGTTTGACTTCCTTTTTCAATTTTACCAGATAGGTTTGCAAGAGGAGTTTAGGCGTTTTTATAAGAACGACAGTCTTGTGAAAATACATGCTATTGGACTGAGGAATAATTACTTTTTCTGAACTGGTTGTTACAGTAGGCATAGAGAGGAGAGAGGCTGGGAGGTGTTACAGCAGGCATAGAGAGGATGGGAGGTGTTACAGCAGGCATAGAGAGGCTGGGAGGTGTTACAGCAGGCTAGAGAGGCTGGGAGGTGTTACAGCAGGCTAGAGAGGATGGGAGGTGTTACAGCAGGCATAGAGAGGATGGGAGGTGTTACAGCAGGCATAGAGAGGCTGGGAGGTGTTACAGCAGGCTAGAGAGGCTGGGAGGTGTTACAGCAGGCTAGAGAGGCTGGGAGGTGTTACAGCAGGCTAGAGAGGCTGGGAGGTGTTACAGCAGGCTAGAGAGGCTGGGAGGTGTTACAGCAGGCTAGAGAGGCTGGGAGGTGTTACAGCAGGCTAGAGAGGCTGGGAGGTGTTACAGCAGGCTAGAGAGGCTGGGAGGTGTTACAGCAGGCTAGAGTGGCTAGAGAGCAGGCTAGAGAGACTGGGATGTTCTGTGGAGATTTTAAAGATGAAAACATTGGCAAGATTTCTAGCACTACTTCCAGTTTTGGTCAAAGCTCATGAGCTCCAAATTGGAACAACATGAGATGGAGACACTGCAGGCTATTTGTTTTACCTCTTTGAATCCTAAATACTTCAAATGCTAAAATAATTCTGAAGAATATAACGTTTAAAGTGGCAATATGTAACTTTTTGGCGACCCGATAAATTTGACATAGAAAAGTGAGTTATAGTGTGATCTGTCATTCTACTTGAAAGCAAGTGTAAGAAGCAGTAGATCTGTTCTATGTGCACTATTTCTATGCTTCCCATTCTTAAATTTAGTTTTGGGGTCTTTTAATTTTGGTTTTGTACACCAGCTTCAAACAGCTGAAATAACAATATTTTTGGTTGTGGAAAATATATTTCACAGCAGTTTAGACAGTACAGTGGTTCTCTACACTATACTAGCTTATTTTGTCACATTAACTGAAATTAGGCGAACTATTAGTTTTAGTGCAACTTTAACATAAAAAGCAGTTTTATTCTGCGGCAGACCAAAGTACATTGCTGTCTTATGAACAAGTGTCCTCTCTGTCTCTCTGTCTCCTTCTCTCTTTCTCTATGAGAGAGGCGGAGAAAGAGAGAGAGAGAGAGAGACAGAGACAGAGACAGAGACAGAGACAGAGACAGAGACAGAGACAGAGAGGATAGGCAATAGGCAGGCAGGCTGTCCGATCGCATTAACCTTGCCTCAGTCCTGGAGAGCCAGCTATTTTTGTATCACTCCGAGGCGTATGGGCTGTTGGGAAAGCACATCACATAGCACACAGCCAGAGAGCACACACACAACAGTCAGAAAGACATATCACACAAAACCCTCCCTCCTCCTCTCCTCCTCCCTCCATTCCTCATTCCTTCCTCCCTCCCCCCTCCTCTCCTCCTCCCTCCCCCTCCTCTACTCCTCCCTCCATCCCTCCTCTCCTCCTCCCTCCCCCCTCCTCTCCTCCTCCCTCCATTCCTCATTCCTTCCTCCCTCCCCCCTTCTCTCCTCCTCCCTCCCCCTCCTCTACTCCTCCCTCCATCCCTCCTCTCCTCCTCCCCCCCCCTCCTCTCCTTCCTCCCTCCATTCCTCATTCCTTCCTCCCTCCCCCCTCCTCTCCTCCTCCCTCCCCCCTCCTCTCCTCCTCCCTCCATTCCTCATTCCTTCCTCCTCCCTCCCCCCTCCTCTCCTCCTCCCTCCCCCCTCCTCTCCTCCTCCCTCCATCCCTCCTCTCCTTCCTCCCTCCCACCTCCTCCCCTCCTCTCCTTCCTCCCTCCATCCCTCCTCTCCTTCCTCCCTCCACTTCCTATCCTCATTCACATTGCTAGCTGGCCTAAATGTCAGGACAGTGGGTTCTTCTGACCCCTGTCGAGAGATGGTGTTCTGATGTGTAGGGCCTGTGGGAGGGAGGAGGGATTTAACGATAGTGGACAAGATACTTGCATCATCACTGTATTACAACATACACACATATACCCTTTACAGACAGACTTTAAGGTATGTTGCCTGTAAAACCAATCTGGCAATCTTTTTTAATCCCCTAAGGTCGATTTCCGCGCCCCGGTGGAAATCTAAGTAGCATAATAAATTTAAGCTATATATTTTTCTCACCAACTCAGTAGTCAAATCAATAAACAGTGGGATATTCCAGCGAGAGGTTAACAGTCTACCTGGGTAGTTTTTTGCCGTGCTAAGTTTTTTGTTGTTGTGCACTCCCTTCAAACAATAGCATGGTATTTTTTCACTATAATAGCTACTGTAAATTGGACAGTGCAGTTAGATTAACAAGAATTTAAGCTTTCTGCCCATATAAGACATGTCTATGTCCTGGAAAGTTTGCTGTTACGTACAACAGTCATGCTAATCACATTAGCGCACATTAGCTCAACGGTCCCGTATATGGGACACCGATCCCGTAGAGGTTAAACAGACAAGACACACATATTTTATGGTAGGCTAAGAATATAATGAAGAAAAAAAAAAGAATTAAATACAAATAATAATTTACAACATAACTTGCATCATGGCAACGTTGGGAACCGCTGTCAATTAAAAAAGTGGTCTTTTGAAACAGAGCCCAAAACAAGCCCATGCTTTTTTTAAATCCATGTTTCATCTCTTTCCTACCCTCACTCTGCCTTGTTAGGGAGCAGACATAGGGTCTTACATTGAGAGTAGGCCTATCTTCATCATGATACCAATAGAAAATAATAGCAATCTATATTTTCAAAAGTATTTGAGTCTCGTGTTCATATTTCACAACCTCTGTGGGCTTTTGGAGCTGCCTTTACGCGATCGAGCAAAATAATAGGCTTACACTTGATTTAGGCTACATTACTGCATGGTAAATGTTTCTGATCAGTGATAGATGAGCAAATCAATAGATGAGCACACCACCTCCACTTACAGTGCCTTCGGAAAGTATTCAGACCCTTTGACTTTTTCAACATTTTGTTACGTTACAGCCTTGTCCAAAAATGGATTAAATCAATAAAAATCCTCAGAAATCTACACATAATAACCCCTAATTACAAAACATAAACAGATTTTTTGAACTTTTTGCAAATCTTTAAAAAAATAATTATTAATGACCTTATTTACATAAGTATTCAGATCCTTTGCTATGAGACTCGAAATTGAGTTCAGGTGTATCCTGTTTCCATTGATCATCCTTGATATGTTTCTACAACTTGATTGGAGTCCAGCTGTGGTAAATTAAATTGATTGGACATTATTTGGAAAGGCACACGCCTGTCTCTATAAGGTCCCACTGTTGACAGTGCATGTCAGAGCAAAAACCAAGCCATGAGGTCAAAGGAATTGTCCCTAGAGCTACGAGACAAGATTGTGTCGAAACACAGATCTGGGGAAGGGTACCAAAAAATGTATGCAGCATAGAAGGTCCCCAAAAACACAGTGGCCTCCATCATTCTTAAATGGAAGAAGTTTGGAACCACCATGACTCTTCCTAGAGCTGGCCACCTGGCCAAACTGAGCACATTTTTACATTTTAGCAGACGCTCTTATCCAGAGCGACTTACAGTTAGTGAGTGCATACATAATTTTTTTATACTGGCCCCCCAAGGGAATCGAACCCACAACCCTGGTGTTGCAAACGCCATGCTCTACCAACTGAGCTACATCCCTGCCGGCCATTCCCTCCCCTACCCTGGACGACGCTGGGCCAATTGTGCGCCGCCCCATGGGTCTCCCGGTCGCGGCCGGCTACGACAGAGCCTGAATGAGCAGTCGTGGGAGAAGGGCCTTGGTCAGGGAGATGATAAAGAACCTGATGGTCCCTCTGACAGAGCTCT
The DNA here is from genome assembly GCA_031479575.1 of Coregonus ussuriensis. Classification (NCBI taxonomy): domain Eukaryota; kingdom Metazoa; phylum Chordata; class Actinopteri; order Salmoniformes; family Salmonidae; genus Coregonus; species Coregonus ussuriensis. Next base: position 9,314,792 of record CM062505.1, read on the forward strand.
AGAGTTCCTCTGTGCAGATTGGAGAACCTTCCAGAAGGACAACCATCTCTGCAGCACTCCACCAATTAGGCCTTTATGGTAGAGTGGCCAGATGGAAGCCACTCCTCAGTAAAAGGCACATGACAGCCCGCTTGGAGTTTGCCAAAAGGCACCTAAAGACTCTCAGACCATGACAAAACAATATTCCCTGGTCTGATGAAACCAAGATTGAAGGCTTTGGTCTGAATGCCAAGCGTCACGTCTGGAGGAAATCTGTCATGGTGGTGGCAGCATCATGCTGTGGGGAAGTTTTTCAGCAGCAGGGACTAGGTGACTAGTCAGGATCAAGGTAAAGATGAACAGAGAAAAGTACAGAGAGATTCTTGATGAAAACCTGCTCCAGAGCGCTCAGGACCTCAGACTGCGGCACAGGTTCACCTTCCAACAGGACAACAACTCTAAGCACACAACCAAGACAATGCAGGAGTGGCTTTGGGACAAGTCTCTGAATGTCCTTGAGTGGCCCAGCCAGAGACTGGATTTGAAACCGATCGAACATCTCTGAAGAGACTTGAAAATAGCTGTGCAGCAACGCTCCCCATCCAACCTGACAGAGCTTGAGAGGATCTGCAGAGAAGAATGGGAGAAACTCTCCAAATACAGGTCTGCCAAGCTTGTGGTGTCATACACAAGAAGACTAGAGCCTGTAATCGCTGCCAAAGGGGCTTCAACAAAGTACAGAGTAAAGGTTCAGAATACTTATGCAAATGTTATATTTCAGTTTTTAATTTTTTTGTAAATTAGCAAACTTTTCAAAAAAACCAGTTTTTGCTTTGTCATAATGGGTTATTGTTTGTAGATTGATGAGGAAATAAAACATTTTAATCAATTTTAGATTACGGCTGTAACCTAACTAAATGTGGAAAAAGTTAAGAGGTCTGAATACTTTCCGAAGGTATTGTATTAGCCAAGCCAGAGAATTAACCACATATACAGATGGAGATTCAGTGAAACAAAATCACATTGATTTACTAAGACAAGTCACATTGATTTACTAAGACAAGTCACATTGATTTACTAAGACAAGTCACATTGATTTACTAAGACAAGTCACATTGATTTACTAAGACAAGTCACATTGATTTACTAAGACAAGTCACATTGATTTACTAAGACAAGTCACATTGATTTACTAAGACAAGTCACATTGATTTACTAAGACAAGTCACATTGATTTACTAAGACAAGTCACATTGATTTACTAAGACAAGTCACATTGATTTACTAAGACAAGTCACATTGATTTACTAAGACAAGTCACATTGATTTACTAAGACAAGTCACATTGATTTACTAAGACAAGTCACATTGATTTACTAAGACAAGTCACATTGATTTACTAAGACAAGTCACATTGATTTACTAAGACAAGTCACATTGATTTACTAAGACAAGTCACATTGATTTACTAAGACAAGTCACATTGATTTACTAAGACAAGTCACATTGATTTACTAAGACAAGTCACATTGATTTACTAAGACAAGTCACATTGATTTACTAAGACAAGTCACATTGATTTACTAAGACAAGTCACATTGATTTACTAAGACAAGTCACATTGATTTACTAAGACAAGTCACATTGATTTACTAAGACAAGTCACATTGATTTACTAAGACAAGTCACATTGATTTACTAAGACAAGTCACAGGCTTCTGGTCAGGAGTAGGCCTAGGCTACTAAGCAACTGTGAGTTAAGAGCAAAATAATCCACTTGTTAAACTACATAACATGCTGGCAACATGTTCTGATCAGTGCTAATAAATGAGCCAACTAGATAGGAGAGAGAGAGGGAGAACAACAGAGAGAGAGAGAGAGAGAGAGAGAGAGGGAGAGAGAGAGAGAGAGAGAGAGAGAGAGAGAGAGAGAGAGAGAGAGAGAGAGAGAGAGAGAGAGAGAGAGAGAGAGAGAGAGAGAGAGAGAGAGAGAGAGAGAGAGAGAGAGAGAGAGGAGGGGGTGAGAGGGAGAACATATCAATAGACTCAGTGGGATATTCCAGCGAGAGGTTAACAGTCTGTCTGGGTAGTCAAATCAATATACTCAGTGGGATATTAAAGCCTAAGGTTAACAGTCTATCTGGGTAGTCTTTTGGACTGCAGATACTTTGATGGAGAGAGCGTTGTGTGGTAGTTGGCATCTTGTTTCTCCTCTATAAGATTCTCTATAAGTACCCAGATTCTCTATAAGTACCCAGATTCTCTATGGTACTATAAGCCCAAATACAGGTCACATAATAACGAGCAGACTACACAACCTCTCTAGCTTATCTACACTATATCCAGTCTCTATAATATAATTATATACACTGTAAAGCCTTTTATTCAGTATTGCTCAAAAGAAGCCCCTCAGTTAAGAATATTAAACCGGAACCACATTTTTACTATTTGCTTAGGAACAGCAAACAGTGAGCCTGATATTCACCTTATCTTAGTTGCTATGTGTTTCATCCTGCACCCGTGCCACACATGTTTTGCTCCTGTCTGTTTGAGGTGTGCCCACAGAGTATGACAGGGCCTCTGATCAGACAGGTTGTACTCTATCACAGAGACAGATGTAGTGTCGGGGGGTGTGCCAGACAGTCAGCGTGTGTGTGTGACTGTGTGTGTTTGTGTGTGTGTGACTGTGTGTGACTGTGTGTGTGACTGTGTGTGTGTGTGTGTGTGTGTGACTGTGTGTGTGACTGTGTGTGTGTCTGTGTGTGACTGTGTGTGTGTGTGACTGTGTGTGTGTCTGTGTGTGACTGTGTGTGACTGTGTGTGTGACTGTGTGTGTGTGACTGTGTGTGTGTGTGTGTGTGTGTGTGACTGTGTGTGTGTGTGTGTGTGTGTGACTGTGTGTGTGTGTGTGTGTGTGTGTGTGTGTGTGTGTGTGTGTGTGTGACTGTGTGTGTGTGTGTGTGTGACTGTGTGTGTGTGTGTGTGCATGCCTGTGTGTGTGTGTGCCTCCTGCGCGAACATGTGCATGCCTGTGTGTGTGTGTGCCTCTTTGTTGTCAGTGTGTGTATGTGCACGTTAGTGTGTTTGTGTCTGTGCCCAATGTGTGTGTGTGTGTCAGGTCTCCAGCTCCATCCAGGCAGGTGTGTACTCCACAGGTCCTGGCCCAGACAGATCTCCTCTCGACAGGGCAGTGACCTGGGGCAGTGACCTGGGGCAGTGACCTGCCAACCCTCCATGTCTGCATTCTAATGAGGCTGCTCTGGGTCTGTGCTGACACTAGAGGTGAGGACCTGTTAGACTGCGGAGGACAGACTGTGAATATGGGTTGTTGTTTTCTGTGTCTCTCAATGGTGGAGAAAGGCTTGATAAACTGCAGAGGACAGACTGTGAATATGGGGTTTATTTTTTGGGTATTTTCTGTCTCTAGACAGTGGAGAAAATACATAGAATATCAGCTCTCTATTCACCTGCTACAAACGTAGTCTTTATTGAAGCTCATTCTGTAACTAGGTTCCCGTTATGATTTAAATGTTGTTGTGTGATTTTTTGGATACAATATCCATGTGTGTACTGTGTTAGTACTAAGGCATAAGCAGGATGTCTTAAAATGTATGGTCTTTCAGCGATAATAGGACTGGGTCTGTTTTATAGAAGAGGAGGGGAGGAGAGGAGAGGAGAGGAGAGGAGAGGAGAGGAGAGGAGAGGAGAGGAGAGGAGAGGAGAGGAGAGGAGAGGAGAGGAGAGGAGAGGAGAGGAGAGGAGAGGAGAGGAGAGGGAGAACAGGGGAGAAAAGAGGAGAGAGGAGAGGAGAGGAGAGGAGAGGAGAGGAGAGGAGAGGAGAGGAGAGGAGAGGAGAGGAGAGGAGAGGAGTGGAGAGGAGAGGAGAGGAGAGGAGAGGAGAGGAGAGGAGAGGAGAGGAGAGGAGAGGAGAGGAGAGGAGAGGAGAGGAGAGGAGAGGAGAGGAGAGGAGAGGAGAGGAGAGGGAAAAAGAAGAGAGGAGAGGAGAGGAGAGGAGAAGGGATGTGCCCCCTCAGATTTGTCTAGTTTAAAAAATGTTTGGGGGTTGTTGTTGTTGTTTCTCTGTAATACTACTAGCCACTTAGCAATTTCATGAAATTGGTTTTAGCTAGCACAGATCGGTTCCCAACCTCATAACTAGCTACCAAGAAGCCAATTTAGGCTATAAATCAAGTCAGATTATCTAGATTGTCTAACTACAGGTAACTGCCAAAATAAAGGAAACATAAAGTGTCATGATAGGGCGTTGGGCAACCACAAGCCAGAACAGCTTCAATGCACCTTGGCATAGATTCTACAATTTGCCTGGCACTCTATTGGAGGGATGCAACACCATTCTTCCACGAGGAATGTTGTTGATGATGGTGGTTGAAAACGCTGTCCCAGATTTTCCCATACATTTTCAATTGGGTGACTGAGACGGCCATGGCATATGGTTTACATCATTTTTATGCTCATCAAACCATTCATTGGCCACTTGTGCCCTGTGGATGAGGGCATTGTCATCCTATGGGGGCATAACTATGATATCCAAAATAATGGCCTGCCCAGCATTTTTATACATGATCCTAAGCATGATGGGATGGTAATGGCTTATTTAACTCAGGAATCACACCTGTGTGGAGCACCTGCTTTCAATATACTTTGTATCCCTCATTTACTCAAGTGTTTCCATTATTTTGTCAGTTACCTGTATCTTAGCTGACATGCCTGCTCGATAGGTTGGTAGATTTTAGAAAAGCAAGCAATAACTAAATGTACTGAATAAGACTCACATTCCTTTCAATCTTTTACCCAGATTTTATCAGAGATGCAGAGAAGCATAATAGGTTTCTTTAAAAAAAAGAATAATCAGTCAGGAGGATACAGACAGCTCAAGAGGTATGCTTAGATAAGCAGAAAACTAGGCATATGTTTTTTTAACATAGAATTAAGCATGCTGATTATGGCTCTAATTGGCAGGAAAAAGATGTTTCAGGGGAACTAACCCCATCAGGACCTCCCCTCAGCCATCTTCACATACTTTGTGCCTCATCAGATTTGTGGGGTGCATGATGCCGCTGGAGGAGAGGGTAGGAGAGGAGAGGAGAGGAGAGGAGAGGAGAGGAGAGGAGAGGAGAGGAGAGGAGAGGAGAGGAGAGGAGAGGAGAGGAGAGGAGAGGAGAGGAGAGGAGAGGAGAGGAGAGGAGAGGAGAGGAGAGGAGAGGAGAGGAGAGGAGAGGAGAGGAGAGGAGAGGAGAGGAGAGGGGGGAGGGAAAAAGAAGAGAGGGAGGCTGGTTTGATAAGAGCAGGAGAGGGGGGAGGGGAGGCGGAGGGAGGGAGGGAGGCTGGTTTGATAAGAGCAGGAGAGGGGGAAGGGGAGGCGGAGGGAGGGAGGGAGGGAGGCTGGTTTGATAAGAGCAGGAGAGGGGTAAGGGGAGGCAGAGGGAGGGAGGCTGGTTTGATAAGAGCAGGAGAGGGGTAAGGGGAGGCAGAGGGAGGGAGGCTGGTTTGAGGCTGGTATTTAGGGCTTGCTGTTGTGTTGCTGACAAACAGGGTCTATACTACCCACTGATCAGTGCTGGTGTTAAATTACCCTTATTAATCAGGTAAATAGCCCTTTAATGAAGTGAGAGTTTCAGAGGAGGAGTATGAGGACGTCATATCCCACTGAGACTTTCCTCTTTCTGCCTCTCTCGTTCACTCGTTTTCACTTCTCCCCCCTGCCTCTTTCTTTCTCTGCCTCTCCCTCTGTCTGTCCGCTCTGTGAGTCTGTCCCTCTCTTTATGTGTGTCTCGGTCTCTCTCTCACTCTCATTTGAGATGTATTGGATTTTTCCATAGTCTCTCTGACAAGGCACAGATCAGGCATTAGGCCCAGCCCAGTCGAGAATCAGGGGGAGTGGGGTAAGTTGAGCCAAAGGGGTAAGTTGAGCCACCCTTGTTTCTAGAAAACCATACACAAAGTTAATCATTTGACCAAATATTTAGGAAGAGGTCATCATTTCATGGAGTCTGAGAAGTGAGAAACCACGGTAACACTTTACTTGACACCCAGTGTCATAACCATGTCATAATACACTATAAATACAAAAGTATGTGGACACCCCTTCAGATTAGTGGATTCGGCTATTTCAGCCACATCCGTTGCTGACAGGTATATAAAAATCGAGCAAACAGCCATGCAATCTCCATAGACAAACATTGTCATTAGAATGGCCTTACTGAAGAGCTCAGTGACTTTCAACATGGCACTGTCATAGGATGCCACCTTTCCAACAGTTGGTCAAATTTCGGCCCTGCTAGAGCTGATCCGGTCAACTGTAAGTGCTGTTATTGTGAAGTGGAAACGTCTATGAGCAACAACGGCTCAGCCATGAAGTGGTAGGCCACACAAGTTCACAGAACAAGACTGCCGAGTGCTGAAGCGCGTAAAAATGTTCTATCCTCGGTTTCAGCACTCACTACTGAGTTCCAAACTGCCTCTGGAAACAACTTCAGGACAAGAACTGTTCTTCTGGAGCTTCATGAAATGGGTTTCCATGGCCGAGCAGCCGCAGACAAGCCTAAGATCAACATGCACAATGCCAAGCGTCGGCATAGTGGTGTAAACCTCACCGCCATTTGACTCTGGAGCAGTTTAAACCCGTTCTCTGGAGTGATGAACAACCATTCCCCATCTGGCAGTCCGACGGACAAATCTGGGTTTGGCCAGGAGAACGCTACCTGCCCCGATACATAGTGCCAACTGTAAAGGTGGTGGAGGAGGAATAATGGTCTGGGGCTGTTTTTTCGTGGTCCGGGCTAGGCCCCTTAGTTCCAGTGAAGGGAAATCTTATCACTACAGCATACAATGACATTCTAGACGATTCTGTGCTTCCAACTTTGTGGCAACAGTTTGGGGAAGGCCCTTTCCTGTTTCAGCATGACAATTCCCTGTGCACAAAGCGAGGTCCATACAGAAATGGTTTGTCGAGATCGGTGTGGAAGAACTTGACTGGCCTGCACAGAGCTCTGACCTCAACCCCATCAAACACCTTTGGGATGAATTGGAACGCCGACTGCGAGCCAGGCCTAATCGCCCAACATCAGTGCCCGACCTCACTAATACTTTTGTGGCTGAATGAAAGCAAGTCCCCGCAGCAATGTTTCCAACATCTAGTGGAAAGCCTTCCCAGAAGAGTGGAGGCTGTTATAGCAGCAAAGGGGGGACCAACTCCATATTAATGCCCATGATTTTGGAATCATATGTTATACGAGCAGGTGTCCACATACTTTTGGTCATGTAGTGTATGAGTGAAATACTAGCAGTGCTTTTTAGTGAGGTAATATTTATCATGTATGTATATTATACATACATCACATGTGACCCGTGATAAGACTATACAATTAGCCTATTCAAATGTTTATCTGACTCCTTTAAAGATGGATTAGGCAACGAGTTGACATTAACTAGGAAGAATTGGTCTGAGAGAGGAATACATTGTAATGTTTCACATACAAGGCGTAAAGCTTAAGTTAAATAGCATGAACAAGCATTACAAGGCAATGCTCTAGGCATGCAGAATTCTGCAAAAATATCCTCAGTGTGCAACGAAAAACACCAAATAATGCATGCAGAGGAACAATAAAGAGATATAACAATTAATCTAAGACGCTTTTATAAGCATCCTAGTCGTTTGGATTCAAAATCTGAGTTGTTGACCAATAGCATTACTGTTCAGTTATCTTCCAATCAGATATCAGACCTACAGGATGTCATCACAACAGAACCTCTGCTTCACCGAGGTGTGACAAGATGGTGTTGGTGAGATCATGCAGCCTTCCTACGACAACACAAAGGAAATTGTTGCATACAGTTGATAAGAGTCACTTCGGGGGCTGCCCTACGCTAGTTTGATATTGGAACAATCTTTAATAATTGATATGATATTTTTTTCATTTTACACTACGGGTTCCACACTACGGGTTCGGTTGGAATGGTACTGTGGAAATAGTAGGTCATCTCAGTTACGGTTTGAAGCTAGGCTTGGTTAAATAGGTCTAGTCCCTTATTGGCAATATGCGTAACTTTTTCCTGGTAAAATCGAGGAAGTTTGTATGAATTTATTCAAGGTTGTTTGTTGTATAATTTAATGAGAGAGAAACTGATGTCTAGACCTTAGAGCTAACCTCAACATGTGGACTGTCTGGTTTTAGTCATTGAGCAGACACTCTTATCCAGAACTACTTACAGTAGTGAGTACATACATTTTTTGTGCTTTTTCGTACTGGTCCCTCATGGGAATCGAACCCTCACGGTATGGATCAGCATAGGGTGTCTGAATGAAACTATTCTCAGACATTCTCAACTATATTCTCTCAGACATACTCAACTATATTCTCTCTCAGACATACTCATAATTGATTGTGAAGAATTGCAGACAGCACGTGTACTTTAAGCACTTAACAGCCATTCAATAAGAAGCAAATATTATTAATATTGCCAATGTTACATTTTTCAACACAATTCCCATGATATTCGTTTGTAGCCTTTACAACATTATGAGTTAAACAATACAATAAATCCACTTCCACCTTCATGATATCAAATATGAATATTTTAAAGCGTAAAACACCCCACTCCTGTCAACCTTCCGCCAGACAGATGTTGAACTTCAAAGAAAGGTCAGGCGTAGTGTTGTTGTGTGTGTGGAAAGCCCTTTCGGCCCTCATATCATCTCCTTAGGGGGTAAACTCCTGCTTGTGGTTGTTTAGAGTGACTCAGTAGAACACACAAAAAAAAAAAAAAAAAAAAAAAACACATGAGAGAGGAGGTATTCCCCTGTGCTCCACACACACACTGGCAGGTAGCACACAGTTGCTGCTGCATACATTACATCATGCATTTAACTCAGAGTAGGCCCTATGTGCAATCAGTTGATAGATAAAGGGTTATTCTTAACCACCATGTTGAGGAATTAGCATACAGAATATCCTATCCTTAATAGACCCGCATCTGTGTATTTAGAATGGTTCAAACCCCTTGCTTTTGAGAGAGAGAGAGAGAGAGAGAGACAGAGAGAGATAGTGCGACAGACACAGAGAGAGAGAGCTCAAAGACGTTGCTCCCGCATTTTTCAGCATGTTTTTACAAAAAAATATAGATTTTGAGTAAGATAAACATGGATTTTTTGGCAAGGACATATACAGGATGCTACCATCCACAATATAACCTTCACTCCAAACCACTCCTACAACCTGATTTTGGACTGAATTACCTGGACTTACCTGGAAGGCTTTCTACTACCAAGGATGACTATTCCCAAGCTATACAGCAAATGGTCTGGCAAACAAACAGAAACCTGAAAACACCATCCAACCTGGAACTGAGTGAGTAATGTGGAGTCTGAAGCTATTTTTTACTTTCAAAAACCAAGAAGGAAAATACATTAAAATTATATATTTTACTTTATAAGGACTGAATGCTAAGGCTACCAAGCTTGCTAGGACAAAGAGATACAACTTCAATTAGCACTGACAGGGTGAAGTGAGAGGTGTCAAAGCCCTTGAGCCCAACAATGGCACGAGAGTCGCACAGTCTACCCCAACTAAATAGAGAGGCCTTAGAAGCACCCTCCCGCTGTTCAGAGGTAATTAAAATACAGTACCCTCTGTATGTAAAGAATGATAAGACACGAAAGACCACAAAATGAAGCTCCTTATGGGAAATCGAGAGACACATTTTGCTGACTTCTATAAAAATGGGAACATAAGCAACCTTATCCATCCCCTGGCATGGCACAGTGTTATGTTAGAACACTACCCCTCTGTTAAGGGTGGGGGGGGGGGGGGGGGGGGGGGTGTTAACGATGGGTGGAAACTCAGGATACTAGACAACGAGGACTCTGAGTCAGCTAATATAAATCTCTATAAGTCTGGAACAGTCTGGGTATAGGGCAACCACAAACAGTTTCAGCTGGACTTTCACCTAATCAAAGAAATAGCTCAGCAGGAGAAGCTCTCCCTTGAGAAAGATACCCCCACCCCGAGCGGGTCAGACCAGACCTCTTCATTAAATAACACCACATACTAGCACCACATACTAGCAACCCCAGCACAGACTACTACTCCCTCATTGAAATGAAGGATAAATTCACCCAGCTGGAGGTAAGGCAGGTGGAGCTGGAACAGCAGGTGATTACACTCCAATCAGCACAGACCCAGACAACAGTCCAGCACAACAACACCCCCTTAACTAGACCTGGAGAGCTGGAAGTGGAGAGAGACATATCTGCACTCTGGACTGTGGTGAGACAGCATCAACAGGAGAAAGAGCAGGAGGAGAACAGAACACTAGAGGAGAGGATCAGAGTGCTGGAGGAGAAGGTGAGAACGATGACGGGTGACAGAGAACAACCCTTTAGAGAGCTGGCCACCCCCGCAGAGAAGCCAGCAGAACAGCCCACCTCAGATCCTGACCAAAGTCTCGATACCGCAGCAGAACAGTACACCCTAGTCCCTGACCATGGCCTCGACATCACAGCCGGACAAACAAATGAAGAACCCCAAGCCCAGGGGATCCCAACCCCTCTGAGCACCCCCCCGTCAGCCACCCTGATATTCCTCCTGACGACCCTCCCACACCCACTGAGGACATACACAAGCCACAGATTGTACTCCTTATGGACTCAAATGGGAAACACATACAATAAAATACACTTTTTCCCAAACACACAGTGTCTAAACTCCGGTGTCCAAACACCCAGCGTGCCCTAGACCTTCTGTCTGAGGACCAACCAAGATCACCCAGCCACATAATAATACACACAGGCACAAATGACCTGAGAACACAGCAGGAAAGGGTGGCCACTGCACTCAAGGGAGTGATAGAAAAAGCTTCTTCTACTTCCCCAACGCACAAATAGTTTTCTCAACCCTGCTACCACGAAAAAACTTCCACCCTGCTACCATACAGCAGGTAAACGCACGTATTTCCCATGACTGTGCCTCAAAACCAAATGTCTACCTGGCCCACCACTCGACCCTGGACTTGAACAGCATTTACGACCAGTTCCACCTATACAAGGCAGCACTGCCCACTTTCGCCCGGACCCTAAAGGATATCGCCCTCAACCGCAGACCCAACACCTCACACAGGAGCAACAGATCAACAGACACCCCACCCAGACCAGCGAGACTCTCTCCCATACCTGCGGGAAACACCCCCCCGGACCTACACATAGAGGACCCCCGCCGAGAGGACCTACATCCAGACCACAGCACTGCCAGACTGACATTCACCAGCCACATGTCAAATTTGCTTTTTACCAAATTACCGTAAGACAGACTTGAAATTCACCCTGCACACCCTAATTGACAAACAAACAAACAAAGGCAAAGTCTTCTCATGCTTTGTTCATTTCAAAAAAGCTTTTGACTCAATATGGCATGATGGTCTGCTATACAAATCTATGGAACGGGGTGTTGGGGGAAAAACATTCAACATTTTAAAATCCATGTACACAAACAACGGTGTTCCAAGACAAAAATAATGCTGTTCCAAAAGAGTTCTAGTTGCCAGGACCACAAACACAAATTCCATCTAGACACCGTTGCCATAGAGACACACAAAAAACTATACATACCTCGGCCTAAACATCAGCGTCACATGTAACTTCCACCAAGTTGTAAACGATCTGAGAGACAAGGCAAGAAGGGCCTTCTATGCCATCAAAAGGAACATAAAATTCGACATACCAATTAGGATCTGACAAAAAATACTTGAATCAGTTATAGAACCCATTGCCCTTTATGGTTGTGAGGTCTGGGGTCCACTCACCAACCAAGAATTCACAAAATGGGACAAACACCAAATTGAGACTCTGCATGCAGAATTCTGCAAACACATCCTCCTGTGAACAACGAAAATCACAAAATAATGCATGCAGTTCGGAATTAGGCCGATACCCGTTAATTATCAAAATTCAGAAAAGAGCCGTTAAATTCTATAACTGTTGCTGCCCCAATGGTACATGGGAACCGTTCTACAGCTGGCCCACACCCATCTGTTGGTGGCGAATGGAGAAGATCCGGGAACGGATCGCCGCCCGGTTCCACTGGCCCGGGATGAGGAGGGCCGTGGAAGACTATTGTCGCAGCTGCCCGGAGTGTAAAATCACTGCCCCAAAAGCACACTTCCAAAACCCGCTGGTCAACGTACCGATCATCGGGGTGCCCTTTGAACTCATCGCCATGGACATAGTGGGACCCCTGGTAAAAACGGCATGAGGACAACGGCACATCCTGGTAATAGTAGATTATGCCACCCGGTATCCCGAGGCCATTCCCCTATGGGCGGCGTTCTCCAAGGTAATCGCCCGGGACCTGTTCCACCTCTTTAGCCGGGTGGGCATTCCAAACGAGATCCTGACCGAGCAAGGTACCGACTTCATGTCCCGCCTAATGAAAGATTTGTGTGCTCTCCTGCAGATCAAGCAGATTCGGACCTCCGTCTTTCACCCGCAGACGGATGGGCTCGTCGAACGGTTCAATAAAATGCCTAAACAAATGCTGCGGAAGGTCATCAAGCAGGACAGGAAGAACTGGGACCAGCTACTACCCCTACCTAATGTTTTCGGTCCGAGACAGTGCCACAGTCATCCACCGGGTTTTCCCCTTTCGAACTCCTCTACGGGAGGAGGCGACGCGGCCTACTGGACCTCGCCAAGGAGGTGTGGGAAGCCCAGCCGACCCCCTTATGAAGCGTGGTAGAACATGTGGAGACGATGAGGGAGCGGATGACAGCCATATGGCCAGTGGTAAGGGAACATAAGGAGAAGGCCCATCGCACCCAAGCCCAGGTCTACAATCGGGGAACCCAGCCCCGAGAATTCCAGGTGAGGGTTCCTGGCAACATGGCACGGGCCGTACGAGGTGATAGAGAAACTGGGACCCGTCAAGCCCCAGGAGAGGAAGGTCCACGCGGTACGTGACTGATCCGTTACACGCACCAAGACACAGGTCAAGTCCTTCCTGGGACTGGCAGGATACTACAGCTGGTTTATCCCCAACTTTGCGGCTATAGCCTCCCTTACCGATCTAACCAGGGCCTGCCTCCCGAAAAAAGTGAAATGGACAGGCGAGACCGAAGCGGCGTTCAGGCGCCTGAAGGAAGCGCTGTGCTCCCATCCGATTCTCGTAATGCCCGATTTCCAGGTACCGATGTTGGTCCAGATGGATGCATGCGACACAGGAGTAGGGGCCATCCTGTCACCCCATCATGTACATAAGCCGAAAGCTGATACCCAGAGAAAAAAAGTGCTTGATTGTCAAGAAAGAGTGCCTAGCTGTGAAGTGGGCGCTAGACACTCATTGTTGGGTACCCACTCCACCCTGGTCACAGACCATGCTTCCCTGGACTAAATGGCCAGGGGAAGGGACACAAACGATTGGGTCACCAAGTGGTTCTTGTCCCTTCAACGCTTCTCTTTTTCTGTTGTGCAAAGGTCAGGGGCGAAGCACGGTTGCCCTATCGAGAAGGGAGACATACTATGGAATCTGATTGATTGATATATTCTGTGGACAGGTGTCTTTTATACAGGTAACAAGCTGAGATTAGGAGCACTTCCTTTAAGAGTGTGCTCCTGTGCTCCTAATCTCAGCTTGTTGCCTGTATAAAAGACACCTGGGAGCCAGAAATCTTTCTGATTGAGAGGTGGTCAAATACTTATTTCCCTCATTAAAATGCAAATGGGTTTTTTGTTGTTATTCTGTCTCTCACTGTTCAAATAAACCTACCATTAAAAATATAGACTGATCATGTCTTTGTCAGTGGGAAAATTTACAAAATTAGCAGGGGATCAAATACTTTTGGTTGTGAGGTCTGGGGTCTGCTCACCAACCAATAATTCACAAAATGGGACAAACACCAAATTGAGACTCTGCATGCAGAATTCTGCAAACACATCCTCAGTGTACAACGTAAAACACCAAATAATGCATGCAGAGTAGAATTAGGCCGATACACGCTAATTATCAAAATCCAGAAAAGTGACGTTAAATTCCACCTAAAAATAAGTGATTCACAATCCTTCCATAACAAAGAGAGATTAACCTAGAGAAGAGTCCCCTAAGCAAGCTGATCCTGGGGCTCTGTTCACAAACACAAACAGACCCCACAGAGCCCCAGGACAGAAAAAGTAACACAATTAGACCCAACCAAATCATGAGAAAACAAAAAGATAATTACTTGACACATTGGAAAGAATTAACCAAAACACAGAGCAAACTGGAATGATATTTGGCCCTAAACAGAGAGTACACAGTGGCAGAATACCTGACCATTGTTACTGACCCAAAATTAAGGAAAGCTTGGACTATGTACAGATTCAGTGAGCATAGCCTTGCTATTGAGAGAGGCCACCGTAGGCAGACCTGGCTCTCAAGAGAAGACAGGCTGTGTGCACACTGCCCACAAAATGAGGTGGAAACTGAGCTTTACTTCCTAACCTCCTGCCAAATGTATGCCCATATTAGAGACACATATTTCCCTCAGATTACACAGACCCACAAAGAATTTGAAAACAAATTTTGATAAACTCTCATATCTATAAGCTAAAATACCACACTGTGCCATCTTTATTTATTTATTTTTTATTTCACCTTTATTTAACCAGGTAAACCAGTTGAGAACAACTTCTCATTTACAACTGCGACCTGGCCAAGATAAAGCAAAGCAGTGCGATAAAAACAACAACACAGAGATACATATGGGGTAAAACAAAACAAAGTAAAAAATACAACAGAAATACATATATATACAGTGTGTGCAAATGTAGCAAGTTATGGAGGTAAGGCAATAAATAGGCTATAGTACAAAATAATTACAATTAGTATTAACACTGGAATGATAGATTTGCAAGAGATGATGTGCAAATAGAGATACTGGGGTACAAATGAGCAAAATAAATAACAATATAGGGATGAGGTAGTTGGGCGGGCTAATTTCAGATGGGCTGTGTACAGGTGCAGTGATCGGTAAGGTGCTCTGACAACTGATGCTTAAAGTTAGTGAGGGAGATAAGTGTCTCCAGCTTCAGAGATTTTTGCAATTTGTTCCAGTCATTGGCAGCAGAGAACTGGAAGGAATGGCGGCCAAATGAGGTGTTGGCTTTGGGTATGACCAGTGAGATATACCTGCTGGAGCGCAGACTACGGGTGGGTGTTGCTATGGTGACCAATGAGCTAAGATAAGGCGGGGATTTGCCTAGCAGTGATTTATAGATGGCCTGGAGCCAGTGGGTTTGGCGACGAATATGTAGTGAGGACCAGCCAACAAGAGCGTACAGGTCACAGTGGTGGGTAGTATATGGGGCTTTGGAGACAAAACGGATGGCACTGTGATAGACTACATCCAATTTGCTGAGTAGAGTGTTGGAGGCTATTTTGTAAATGACATCGCCGAAGTCAAGGATCGGTAGGATAGTCAGTTTTACGAGGGCATGTTTGGCAGCATGAGTGAAGGAGGCTTTATTGCGAAATAGGAAACCGATTCTAGATTTAACTTTGGATTGGAGATTCTTAATGTGAGTGTGGAAGGAGAGTTTACAGTCTAACCAGACACCTAGATATTTGTAGTTGCCCACATACTCTAGGTCAGACCCGTCGAGAGTAGTGATTCTAGTCGGGTGGGCGGGTGCAAGCAGCGTTCGGTTGAAGAGCATGCATTTAGTTTTACTAGTGTTTAAGAGCAGTTGGAGGCTACTGAAGGAGTGTTGTATGGCATTGAAGCTCGTTTGGAGGTTTGTTAACACAGTGTCCAATGAAGGGCCAGATGTATACAAAATGGTGTCGTCTGCGTAGAGGTGGATCTGAGAGTCACCAGCAGCAAGAGCGACGTCATTGATATACACAGAGAAAAGAGTCGGCCCAAGAATTGAACCCTGTGGCATTCCCATAGAGACTGCCATAGGTCCAGACAACAGGCCCTCCGATTTGACACATTGAACTCACAGCACAGCAGCAAGAGAGAGAGAGCAAAAAACAGAACAGATAAGAGAGAGAGATTTGTTTGACACTGTTGACTTGTGTTAGTAGCTGAGGTCTTCCCAAACCATCCATAACAAAGTCATCAGCTACAGAGAGATGAACCTGGAGAAGAGTCCCATAAGCAAGCTGGTCCTGGGGCTCTGTTCACAAACACAAACAAACCCCACAGAGCCCCAGAACAGCAACACAATTAGACCCAACCAAATCATGAAAAAAATAATAATAATCGAGCTCTCCCTATAGATTTTGCGGGGATGTAGTGTCCCCATGAGTGACAGAACACCGAGCCAATCACGGCGCAACTAGAAAACATTACCAACCCCTACGCTCTGTATTTTTCCCTGGCTGCCCCACCACCACAGAAAGCACAGAGCTGGGCTGAAACACCTGCATTTTGAAGCTGCCTTACTCAAGAAAGCAAAAAAGAGACCATGTTTGTATGTGGACAAAATTAACTAAATTATTATTTTTTTTACATTGTTTGCAAACTGATATGTGACACGTAGTTATGCCAAAGATAACATGCAAAACTGGCAACAAAAAATAATACAATATTTTATTCGTATCTTTTGCTAAACAGGTGGGGCTTAAAACAGGTGGGGCTCTCCCCCACCTGCCCTGAATGACGGGTCGCCACTGGTTAACTCATACCCAAATAATGTTGTTGACTCATCCTATATTCATGTTTGTGGCCAAAGCAACAAATTGGAGAGAAAAAAACCCACTTCAAAAACCTCACCTCAAACATCTCTCTTGCTATTTCTTCATAGAGGATGTCATCCTGAGGAGGATGAGCTGGACAATCAGCAGTTTACTTGCATGAATATAGTTAATAACCAGTATACGCCCATTATTTTGTTGTGGTAAGCCCACACCATTCCAACACAGAAAAGCTGCTTTTCAACATACTTAATTACCATTTATTGGAAGGAAAACTATTTCACTCATATTGTACTTAATTATAGGTCATATTTAATAGAAATCAGGAAACACAGGACAGTTTTTTTTTTATTAGGGGGTAGATCAGCTTTAATATTGCAGATAGATTGTAACTTCCATCAATGTAATTGTCTGCATCACTTCCAATCCCCCATGTTTTAGTTTTTCTCTCGCAAATATATATATATATATATATATATATATATATATATATATATATATATATATATATATATATATACATACATACATACATACATACATACATACATACATACATACATACATACATACATACATATACACACATAAATACATACATACATACATACATACATACATACATACATACATACATACATACATACATACATACATACATACATATATACACATACAAAAAAAAATGATAATTACTTGACACATTGAATTTTCAAAAAAACAAAGCAACCTAGAATGCTATTTGGCCCTAAACAGAGAGTACACAGAGACAGAATACCTGACCACTGTGACTGACCCAAACTTCAGGAAAGCTTTGATTATGTACAGACTCATTGAGCATAGCCTTGCTATTGAGAAAGGCCGCCGTAGGCAGACCTGGCTCTCAAGAGAAGACAGGCTATGTGCATAATGCCCACAAAATGAGGTGGAAACTGAGCTGCACTTCCCAACCCCTCTCTCTCTCTCTCTCTCTCTCTCTCTCTCTCTCTCTCTCTCTCTCTCTCTCTCTCTCTCTCTCTCTCTTTCTCTCTCTCTCTCTCTCTCTCTCTCTCTCTCTCTCTCTCTCTCTCTCTCTCTCTCAGCAGTCTGTAGTGTCATGTAGTATGTTATAACATCTGCCCTGTAGTTGTAGAAAGAAGACAGGACAGTGTGTGACCAAGTGACCTGTTTGTGTGTGTGTCAACAAGCTGTCATAGTCTCACTGCAGAATTAGACGTTTAGCCACGTTTCTCCAAACTTCTGGGTTGCTGCTGCTGCTCTGTATCTTTCCATTTCTCCAAACATCAAATGTCTAAGTTAAGGATTGAGTTTAGGCACTCATTCCGAATAGTTAGGGGTTAAGATTTGGGATATATACATCAGTGGAGGCTCCTCAGAGGAGGAAGGGGAGGGCCATCCTCCTCAGTGAATTTCATGTATGTTTGAATTGAAAAACATTTAAAGTTATCCTTTTTAGATGAAACGATACTAAATATAATCACGTCTCCAAATAATTGATTAATACACACTATTTTGCAAAGGTCTACAGTAGCCTCAACAGACCTCTGTAGGGTAGCACCATGGTGTAGCCGGAGGACAGCTAGCTCCCGTCCTCCTCTGGGTACACTGTCTTCAATACAAAACCTAGGAGGCTCATGGTTCTCACCCACTTCCATAGACTTACACAGTAATTATGACAACTGCCGGAGGACGTCCTCCAGCCTATCAGAGCTCTTGCAGCATGAACTGACATGTTGTCCACCCAATCAAAGGATCAGAGAATTAATATAGAACTGAAAGCATAACCTACAGATAAAATGTAGTGAATAGTTGACTCTAAGAGAGAGATAGACTGTAGTTGAACAGTTTTGAACAAATTAATGTATTCCAAAATGAAAGAGAAGCAAGAGAGAATAGAGAGAGAGAAATTTTTGTCATTTATTTCACTTTCAGTTTCACTTACTTAGCTAGCAAATGCAGCTAGCTATTCAGCCTACTGAAACACCCTGCTCAAACAGAGGGATGCTATGTTAGCTAGCTGGCTATAACTTTCCAACACAATGCTGGAACTCTTCAAGTCAAGGTAAGCTTTTGGTATTACTAATTTATTGCCACCGGGGCCCGCCGGTGTAACTGCATACTGACTGCACAATGTAACGTTACTGCATGATTGTAGAGGCTTTACTAACACGTTAGTTATATTAGCTATGCTGATTATGATGTTACTTTAGCTAATATGGTGACAACAATGTAGGCTGTGTGTAGCGGTTAGGCTTGGAAAGGTTTTTTCGCCTGGTCATATACAGCTGATGTGTTGTGCATTGAAGTCCACAAGTGAAGGGAAGAGGTGAAAGGAAGAGAGTGAGAAGGAATACAACGTTGCTGCTATGAAAGTGAACTGTTTTTACGCGTGATCAGGGGTGTATTCATTCCACCGATTCTGTTGAAAAAAGTTTATTTAACAGAACAAAACGGGGATAAACATACCTGAATTTGTCCAATAGAAACTCTCGTTTGTAACTGTTGGACTGTTGATTACACCCTATATCAGCTAGATGCAGGCAAGAGTGTGCAAGGTGGTATTGAATGTCACTGTTTGTCCATGTGTCACTGTCTGTCACCTCAAATTTGTCTCTCGACCTGTGTCGATTGTAGCAACCTCATGATGGGTATGTGGAAAATTTGAGTATCATGTTGTAGCCTAAACCTATAGCTGTTACATTGAACTGGGTGAATGGAATATGAATGAGAGTCATCCAATAAGCTGTAATAGAAATAAGGCCATGCTCATGAAGAAAAGATTGTCCTCCCTCATCTTAAACGGCACTGACCGCAACTGATATACACTGAACAAAAATATAAACGCAATATGTAAAGTGTTGGTCCCATGTTTCATTAATGGAAATTAAAGATACCGGAAATGTTCAATACGCACAAAATGCTTATTTCGCTCAAATGTTGTGCACAAATGTTTTTACATCCCTGTTAGTGAGCAGGTGTGGCATATCAATAAGCTGATTAAACAGCATTATCATTACACAGGTGCACCTTGTGCTGGGGACAATAAAAGGCCACTCTAAAATGTGCAGTTTTGTCACACACCAAAATGCCACAGATATCTCAAGTTTTGAGGGAGTGTGCAATTGGCACGCTGACTGCAGGAATGTCCACCAGAGCTGTTGCCAGAGAATTTAACATTAATTCCTCTAAAGTAAGCCACATCCATCGTTGTTTTATAGAATTTGGCAGTACGTCCAACCAGCCTCACAACCACAGACCACGAGTATGGTGTCGAATGGGCGAGCGGTTTCTGATGTCAACGTTGTGAACAGAGCGCCCCATGGTGGCGGTGGGGTTATGGTATGGGCAGGCATAAGCTGTTGACAACGATGGCAATTTGAATGCGTGACGAGATCCTAAGGCCCATTGTGAGGCCCATATTTTTTAAAGGCATCTCTGATCAACAGATGCATATCTATATTCCCAGTCATGTGAAATCCATAGATTAGGGCCTAATGAATGTATTTCAATTGGAAATTGTTGCATTTATATTTTTGTTCAGTATATATATATATATAGATATAAAAAATGTGTCCACCACTGGGATCGAACACGCAACCTTCTGATCCAGAGTCATGGGATTCAGCAATCCACTACCCCCATCCATAACACCCTAGCTAAACCCAAGCCTACTTAATTGTAATAGTGCTCAATGTTACCCCTAGTGGCGGGTTTTGAAGTTATTTCCCGATGTCCTCAGGACATGGATAAACAGACATCCAATTTAGAAGTCAGTCATGAATGATCTGCTTGGTGTGTGTGTGTGAAGACGAATCAGACCAGCAGCTGGGAGGACATCTTACAACCATAAATTATCTCATGAACATCATTTATCATTACGTCTCCATCGTTTCGGTCAAGTACACCCATTTTGCTTATTGGCTACCAGTAAATAGGTATTATGAATATAATTTTAAACACAATGACATGCTTTCAAATAGACTTACATTACAATACACTGTTACAGTAGAAGATATACCAATGACACAATGATAAAACGTACAATAACTATTTAACTATTTTCTGTGCTAAATGGGACATATAGTGCCCCTTTACTTGAAAGTCACCTTTTAGAATTATTGGCCACACTATTTGAGCACCCATAATCCCCCTGACATACTGTATGGCCTATAATGATACATCTGTTTGGGTTTGAATCATCCCCTCGTAAAGCCTTTTGAAAACCGCTTATATGACCCCACAGTAACATTGAGGACATGTCCCATGGTCTTAGGCCTATATCCGATTTGATATATTTTTATATCTCTGACTACCTTTATGTTGGGCCTGCTTTTATTGTTACAAAACCAGTCATTTGAACAACAAGTGACTCAGTATATTAGTGCTGGGCTATAACAAAAAAGTGCACCACTGTGGGTCCCCAGGACCGGCAGGTCTTCAGTTGGTCACTTAAGACTTTGGAATGCATGGTGCTAAGGAGGGACTTATCTTCAGCTGCACTAACACTGTTGAAACACTGCCATAATGTTGTCTCTCTCTCTGTTGAAACACTGTCATAATGTTGTCTTTGTTGAAACACTGCCACAATGTTGTCTCTGTTGAAACACTGCCATAATGTTGTCTCTCTCTCTGTTGAAACACTGCCACAATGTTGACTCTCTCTCTGTTGAAACACTGCCATAATGTTGTCTCTCTCTCTCTGTTGAAACACTACCATAATATTGTCTATCTCTCTCTGTTGAAACACTGCCATAATATTGTCTCTCTCTCTGTTGAAACACTGCCATAATGTTGTCTCTCTCTCTCTGTTGAAACACTGCCACAATGTTGTCTCTGTTGAAACACTGCCATAATGTTGTCTCTCTCTCTGTTGAAACACTGCCATCATGTCGTCTCTCTCTCTGTTGAAACACTGCCATAATGTTGTCTCTCTCTCTGTTGAAAAACTGCCATAATGTTGTCTATTTCTCTGTTGAAACACTGCCACAATGTTGTCTCTGTTGAAACACTGCCATAATGTTGTCTCTCCCTCTGTTGAAACACTGCCATAATGTTGTCTCTATCTCTGTTGAAACACTGCCACAATGTTGTCTCTCTCTCTGTTGAAACACTTCCACAATCTTGTCTCTGTTGAAACACTGCCATAATGTTGTCTCTCTCTGTGTTGAAACACTGCCATAATGTTGTCTCTGTTGAAACACTGACACAATGTTGTCTCTCTCTCTGTTGAAACACTGCCATAATGTTGTCTCTTTCTCTGTTGAAACACTGACACAATGTTGTCTCTGTTGAAACACTGCCATAATGTTGTCTCTCTCTCTGTTGAAACACTGCCATAATGTTGTCTCTCTCTCTGTTGAAACACTGCCATAATGTTGTCTCTGTTGAAACACTGCCATAATGTTGTCTCTCTCTCTGTTGAAACACTACCATAATGTTGTCTCTTTCTCTGTTGAAACACTGCCATAATGTTGTCTCTCTCTCTGTTGAAACACTGCCATAATGTTGTCTCTTTCTCTGTTGAAACACTGCCATAATGTTGTCTCTCTCTCTGTTGAAACACTGCCATAATGTTGTCTCTGTTGAAACACTGCCATAATGTTGTCTCTCTCTCTGTTGAAACACTGCCATAATGTTGTCTCTTTCTCTGTTGAAACACTGCCATAATGTTGTCTCTCTCTCTGTTGAAACATTGCCATAATGTTGTCTCTTTCTCTGTTGAAACACTGCCATAATGTTGTCTCTCTCGCTGTTGAAACACTGCCATAATGTTGTCTCTGTTGAAACACTGCCATAATGTTGTCTCTCTCTCTGTTGAAACACTGCCACAATGTTGTCTCTCTCTCTGTTGAAACACTGCCATAATGTTGTCGCTCTCTCTGTTGAAACTGCCATAATGTTGTCTCTCTCTCTCTGTTGAAACACTGCCACAATGTTGTCTCTCTCTCTGTTGAAACACTGCCATAATGTTGTCTCTCTCTCTGTTGAAACACTGCCATAATGTTGTCTCTCTCTCTGTTGAAACACTGCCATAATGTTGTCTCTCTCTGTCACTCTACACTGAGTGACATGGGGGGATTACGGGGAATAATGTCTGCTCGCCGCAAAGAGCCTCTTCTGACGAGTCGAGCCATTTCCCACTGCCTAACTCTGAGAGCGGATTTAGTCTGTACGCACACACACACACACCACACAGGAATGCACACACACACGCCTGAGCTCTACTGCAGTCAACACACACACGCATATACACATGCAAAGTAACACACACTGTCTAAAAGAGTTCTGCTCAGACACAGACACACACACACACACACACACACACACACACACACACACACACACACACACACACATTCGTGCAAAACCCCTCAATTGTCAGCATTGACAAATAAATATCATCACCACATGTAGGCCTAATTGCATACTTAACATTGACATTGTCTTCCTGCGGTGGAGCATAATTGTATATAATATGTAGCATTATACACTGTCTTACACAACACACTAACGGTACAGAAACACAATCCACATCGACACAAGACCTAACATCACTTTGAAAGCCAAACCTCCAGATGTGAGTTTGTTTACTGAAACAATGAAGCTAACATGTCACTTTGTCACGATCGTCTAAGGATGAGGAAGCGGACCAAAGCGCAGCGTTGCGAGTGAACATGATTTTAATAAAGAAGCACGTAACTACAAAACAAAAGACGAATCGTGAAGTCCAAACAAACAATGACTGACACGAAAACACTGGAAACAGGAAACAAAAACCCACAAACACAAGGTGAAAACTGACAGTTTAAATATGGCTCCCAATCAGAGATAACGAGCCGACAGCTGACACTCGTTACCTCCGATTGGGAGTCATCGACGACAACATACAACATAGAAATACAACCACCAGACCTGCAGACATAGAAATACACCCAACAGACTACCAACATAGAAAAACACCCAAATCCCCAACAAAACAACATACACTCTAGCTCACAATACCAAGTCCTAGAGCCAGAGTGTCACAGTACCCCCCCCTAAAGGTGCGCACTCCGGGCGCACCAGCATACAGTCTAGGGGAGGGTCTGGGTGGGCGTCTGTCCACGGTGGCGGTTCTGCCCCTGGTCGTGGTTCCCACCCCACCTTAGTCACCAGCTTCCCTAGCCTCCTCCACATTACCCCCCCCCCAACTAAACCCCACTGGGTTAAGGGGCGGCACCGGACTAAGGGGCAGCACCGGACTAAGGGGCAGTACCGGACTAAGGGGCAGTACCGGACTAAGGGGCAGTACCAGGCTAAGGGGCAGCACCGGACTAAGGGGCAGCACCAGGATAAGGGACAGCACCAGGATAAGGGACAGCACCAGGATACGGAGCAACACCGAGCTAAGGGGCAGCACCGGACTAAATGGCGGATCCTGGCTGGCTGGCTCTGGCGGATCCTGGCTGGCTGGCGGATCCTGGCTGGACGGCTCTGGCGGATCCCAGCTGGACGGCTCTGGCGGATCCCGGCTGGACGGCTCTGGCGGATCCCGGCTGGACGGCTCTGGCGGATCCCGGCTGGACGGCTCTGGCGGATCCCGGCTGGACGGCTCTGGCGGATCCCGGCTGGACGGCTCTGGCGGATCCCGGCTGGACGGCTCTGGCGGATCCCGGCTGGACGGCTCTGGCGGATCCTGGCTGGACGGCTCATGGCTGGCTGACGGATCTGGCTGCTCATGGCTGGCTGACGGATCTGGCTGCTCATGGCTGGCTGACGGATCTGGCTGCTCATGGCTGGCTGACGGATCTGGCTGCTCATGGCTGGCTGACGGATCTGGCTGCTCATGGCTGGCTGACGGATCTGGCTGCTCATGGCTGGCTGAAGGCTCTGGCTGATCCTGTCTGGCGGAAGGCTCTGGCTGATCCTGTCTGGCAGAAGGCTCTGGCTGATCCTGTCTGGCAGAAGGCTCTGGCTGATCCTGTCTGGCGGAAGGCTCTGGCTGATCCTGTCTGGCGGAAGGCTCTGGCTGATCCTGTCTGGCGGAAGGCTCTAGCGGCTCCGGTCTGGCGGACGGCTCTGAAGGCTCATGGCAGACGGGCGGCTTATGCAGCGCTTGGCAGACGGACAGTTCAGACGGCGTTGGGCAGACAGGAAGTTCAGGCGCCGTTGGGCAGACGGGCAGTTCAGGCGCCGTTGGGCAGACGGCCAGTTCAGGCGCCGTTGGGCAGATGGCAGACTCTGGCCATCTGAGGCGCACCATAGGCCTGATGCGTGGTACCGGAACTGGAGGTACCGGGCTGAGGACACGCATCTCAGGGCTAGTGCGGGGAGAAACAACAGGACGCACAGGACTCTGGGGACACACAGGAGGCTTAGTACGTGGCGCAGGGACAGGCCGGGCTGGGCTGACGACGCACACCGTAGGCTTCCTACGTGGCACAGGAACAGGCCGGGCTGGGCTGGCGACGCACACCGTAGGCATCCTACGTGGCGCAGGGACAGGCCGGGCTGGGCTGACGACGCACACCGTAGGCATCCTACGTGGCGCAGGGACAGGCCGGGCTGGGCTGGCGACGCGCACCGTACACTTGGTGCGTATGGCAGGGACAGGCCGAACCGGGCTGGCGACGCGCACCGTACACTTAGTGCGAGGGGCCGGAACAGGCCGGGCTGGGCTGGCGACGCGCACCGTACACTTGGTGCGGGTGGCAGGATCAGGTCGAACCGGGCTGGCGACGCGCACCGTACACTTAGTGCGAGGGACCGGAACAGGCCGTACCGTACGGGGAACACACACTACTGGCTGCACCTCGGGACTAGGAACGGGCCGGACCGAACTGGTTACACACCCCAGTACCTCACGCCGTGCCTCAACACTTTCCTTCCCTGCTTTACCCAGTAGCCCCCTTGACCTGGTAGCCCACTGAATCCGTCCCTTCTCTGCCTCCGTCAGCCCCCTTAACCTGGCAGCCCTCTGACTCTGCCTTGTGGCAGCCTCCTGCTGCTCCGTCGCCCAAGCCATGTGCCCCCCCCCAAAAAATTTATTGGGGTTGCCTCTCGTCCTTCCGACGATGATGGCCCTGCTGATGCCGTTGCTCCTCTCGCCGTCGCCTCTCCACCGTCTCGTTCCATGGTCGGCGATCCATACCATCTAGGATCTCCTCCCAAGTCCAGGACCCTTTACCGTCCAACAGTTCCTCCCATGTCCAGACCCTTTGCTCCTGGACGCGCTGCTTGGTCCTTTGATGGTGGGTTTTTCTGTCACGATCGTCTAAGGATGAGGAAGCGGACCAAAGCGCAGCGTTGCGAGTGAACATGATTTTAATAAAGAAGCACGTAACTACAAAACAAAAGACGAATCGTGAAGTCCAAACAAACAATGACTGACACGAAAACACTGGAAACAGGAAACAAAAACCCACAAACACAAGGTGAAAACTGACAGTTTAAATATGGCTCCCAATCAGAGATAACGAGCCGACAGCTGACACTCGTTACCTCCGATTGGGAGTCATCGACGACAACATACAACATAGAAATACAACCACCAGACCTGCAGACATAGAAATACACCCAACAGACTACCAACATAGAAAAACACCCAAACCCCAACAAAACAACATACACTCTAGCTCACAATACCAAGTCCTAGAGCCAGAGTGTCACACACTTCATCACTACTACACAAACAAACCAACACAGCGCATCCGCAGAAGACTTCAAAACAGGCATCTGCAATGTTTCCTTCCATGTTAAATGCCGCTGCAGAAATTAGACTTCACAGAAAACCCTGCTAAGCTCAAATGGACCACCCCCTCCATCTCCATCTCATGGATATGTGCTGTGGTGCTTTCATGTTGTTAATAAACTTCCTCTTCTCCTTCCCTCCTCCTTCCTCCTTCCTCCATCTTCTGCCACTATTTATAATTATGTAAAGTGGCTCTAACCCCCCCCCCACCTTAATTACCATCTGAAATGAGCTGTTCAGAGCTGCTGATATCTCTCTTCAGAATTACACACAGATGTGTATGCATAGCAGCAGTGCACTGTATGTGGGGGAGTGTGTGTGTGTGTGTCATTGTCACACATCACATCATACACACACACACACACACACACACACACACACACACACACACACACACACACACACACAGAGAGAGAGAGAGAGAGAGACACACACACACACACACAGTTCCATACAGGGGCTGATCACCTAGCCTGTTATCAGGGTGTAAACCAGTTGTTAGCCTCCACTCTGCTTGAATAGCTATAATGACCTCATCATCCTCCCTCCTGTTCTCTACGTGTTGCATTGCTGAAGACCTCTGGGAATATGTATATGAGTGTTTAGTCTCAAATACAGTCTCATGGCAGGAGTCACAGCTTGGGAAAAGCTGTTGTCACAAGTCCAAACTTTTAAATGACTTGCTTGGTTCCTGGTGCAGAATATTATTATTATTTTTATTTATTTGTATTCTTTATTTATTCAGGGAAAGCCCATTGAGACCAGGGTCTCATTCCCAAGGGTGCCCTGGTCACAGCAGTTACAGTCCTCAGCTACCAGGTCCTCAATATGTGTTGAATAAACTGCCCAAGCGGTAAATGATCAAATGACAAAACATTAACAGGTCACATTTTGTACATTTTGATATTGATAGAGTAAGACAGTTCGAAGATCTGTAAGGCATATATCATATGAATATTCTTAAAAATCAACTGAAATATGACATATTTCAAATTCATGGAAAATAATACAGACTGCTAATGTTAGTCATGCATTATGCTAATCTGACCTGAGGCTTTATATTCAGATGATGGTACAAGGCATGGAAGATTGTTCAGATGGATTGAATCGCAGCACAGTACAGTTGAGTTAGATGATATGATTGACAGTTGACAGCAGTAGCGGTGCGTGGGTAAAATCACTGGGGGAAAAAGCCATATTACAACCTATGTGTTGTGATAATTGCGTTGTTTGCTCTATAACCTTTTAGTTCATATGCCTTGACACCGTGATATATAGGCCTAAAGGCCGAGACAATAAGAAGACACAGTGGCAGAATAACCGCTCTTTATTTCAGAGCAACCTCTGACCGATGAAGTCCACAAAGCATGTTGCATGTAAC
>CM062505.1:9345065-9390065 GCA_031479575.1 Coregonus ussuriensis
GGGCTTGAGGCACAGTGTTGTCATGTGATGGAGTCTGGGCATTAAAGCACAGTGAATTCACATGATGGAGTCTGGGCATTCAGGCAGAGTGTTGTCAGGTGATGGAGTCTTTGCGTTCAGGCACAGTGCTGTCAGATGATAGAGTCTGGGCATTCAGGCACAGTGTTGTCACATGATGGAGTCTGGGAATTGAGGCGAAGTGTTGTCACATGATGGAGGTTGTCACTTATACAGGTACTGATGAGGGGATATGAACCAGGTGTGTGTAATAAACAAGACAAAATAAATGGAATGATGAGATGAGGAGCGGCAGTGGCCAGAAGGCTGGTGACGGTGAACGCTGAAGCCTGTCCGAACAAGGACAGGAGGCAACTTCGGAGGAAGTCGTGACAGTACCCCCCCCCCCCCCTTGATGCACAGCTCCAGCAACGCCGGGGCCGCCTCGATGTCCAGAGGGTGCGGAGGAACCTCCCGCACCTCAGACTCCTGGAGCGGACCAGCCACCAACGGCCTGAGGAAGACACATGGAACGAGGGGTTAATACGGTAATCTGGTGGGCTCAGCTTCCGGCAGGGCAGGCGGAGGGGCAGATTTCGGGTCGAGAGCTAGACCCGATCACCCGGTACACAGACCTGGGCCTCACTGCGGTGGCGGTCAGCGTTGTTCTTCTGGCGACGCACTGCGCGCTGGAGTTGGACGTGAGCAGCGTTCCACGTCTCCTCCGCACGCCGAAACCAGTCATCCACCGCAGGAGCTTCGGTCTGGCTCTGATGCCACGGTGCCAGAACCGGCTGATAACCTAAAACACATTGAAATGGCGATAGGTTAGTGGAGGAGTGGCGGAGAGAGTCCTGGCAGTCGGACCACAGGAACCTACCCTCATCCTGATTCACCCGTTCCACCTGCCCATTACTCTCGGGGTGAAACCCAGAGGTCAGGCTGACCGAGACCCCCAGACGTTCCATGAACGCCTTCCAAACCCTGGAAGTAAACTGTGGACCCCGGTCAGACACTATCTCCTCTGGCACCCCGTAGTGACAGAAGAGGAGGGTAAATCACAGAAGAAAAAGGGTTTATTCTGAAAACACAGCGGTACGCAGCAATGCATCAAACACTCCAGTGCGTAAATCAGGCACATTGGGAAACAACAAGGCACACAAGGAAATATCCCGGCGAACAACATACAAGGAGCTCCACCGAGCTAATCTAACCTCCACAATAAACAATCACACACAAAGACAAGGGGGCAGAAGGAACACTTATACAGGTACTGATGAGGGGATATGAACCAGGTGTGTGTAATAAACAAGACAAAACAAATGGAATGATGAGATGTGGAGCGGCAGTGGCTAGAAGGCCGGTGACGACGAACGCCGAAGCCTGCCCTAACAAGGACAGGAGGCAACTTCGGAGGAAGTCGTGACACTAGATGTCCTCCGTCTACACCATGGTGCTACCCTACAGAGCGCTGACGGCTACTGTAGACCTTCATTGCAAAACAGTGTGTTTAAATCAATTATTTGGTGACGTTACCATATTTAGTTTAGTTTTATCTAAAAAGGATAACTTTTTTAATGTTTCAACTTTTTATTTATTTTTCACTGAGGGGGGTGGTCCTCCCCTTCCTCTTCTGAGGAGTCTCCACTGATATATATACACTACCGTTCAAAAGTTTGGGGTCACTTAGAAATGTCCCATTTTTTTTGCTCATTAAAATAACATCAAATTGATCAGAAATACAGTGTAGACATTGTTAATGTTGCAAATGGCAGGGATGTAGCTCAGTTGGTAGAGCATGGTGTTTGCAACGCCAGAGTTGTGGGTTTGTTTCCCACGGGGGGCCAGTATAAAAAAAAATAATAATAATGTAGGCACTCACTAACTGTAAGTCGCTCTGGATAAGAGCGTCTGCTAAATGACTAAAATGTAAATGTAGCTGGAAACAGCAGATTTTTTATGGAATATCTACATAGGCGTACATAGGCCCATTATCACGTTGTGTTTGCTAATCCAAGTTGATCATTTTAAAAGGCTAATTGATGATTAGAAAACCATTTTGTAATTATGTTAGCACAGCTGAAAACTGTTGTGCTGACTAAAGAAGCAATACAACTGGCCTTCTTGAGACTAGTTGAGTATCTGGAGCGTCAGCAATTGTGGGTTCGATTACAGGATCAAAATGGCCAGAAACAAATAACTTTTTTCTGAAGCTCGTCAGTCTATTCTTGTTCTGAGAAATGAAGGCTATTCCATGCGAGAAATTGCCAAGAAACTGAAGATCTCGTACAACCCTGTGTACTACTCCCTTCACAGAACAGCGCAAACTGTCTCTAACCAGAATAGGAAGAGGAGTGGGAGGCCCCGGTGCACAACTGAGCAAGAGGACAAGTGTCTAGTTTGAGAAACAGACGCATCACAGGTCCTCAACTGGCAGCTTCATTAAATAGTAACTGCAAAAACACCAGTCTCAACGTCAACAGTGAAGAGGCGTCTCCGGGATGCTGACCTAGGCAGAGTTGCAAAGAAAAAGCAATATCTCAGACTGGCCAATAAAAAGAAAATATTAAGATGGGCAAAAGAACACAGACACTGGACTTTTTCTTTGCAACTCTGCCTAGGTCAGCATCCCGGAGTCGCCTCTTCACTGTTGACGTTGAGACTAGTGTTTTTGCAGTAACTATTTAATGAAGCTACCAGTTGAGGGCTATCTGTCTTATGTATACTATTTGTCTTAAGTATACTGTCTGTCTTAAGTATACTGTCTGTCTTAAGTATACTGTCTGTCTTAAGTATACTGTCTGTCTTAAGTATACTACTTGTGCTTCTTCCTCATCTTCGACCCCCCCCCTTTCCCTTTATTACAGAGGCGTCTATCCTGAGCTATGATGGCAGTATGTACATGAAGGTGGTGATGCCCGCCGTGATGCACACAGAGGCAGAGGATGTCTCCCTACGCTTCATGTCCCAGCGTGCTTTTGGGCTCCTCATGGCCGCTACCTCCCGGGACTCCGCCGACACGCTCCGTCTGGAGCTCGACAGCGGCCGTGTCAAACTCACGGTCAACCTAGGTATCGTATAAAAACCATTAACCGTTGACCGTTAACCCTCCCCGTCCCGGTGTTTTCAAGGGGAGGTCTGTTTGAGTTGTCTCATAGTAGTTTTTGTGAGTTGTTGTTTTCATTAGTTATTTTTTGTTTTGGTCGAAAACATCAAAAAAATCTTACACAAACGACAACAATTTTTTAGCATATTTTTTTTAACAGTAGTTGCATGGATTGTATTTTGATTTGTACCGCGTCGTATGTATTTTGATTTTCTTGCATTGCTGCTAAGTCGTCTCTGTAGAATATTCTCTAATTAATCTAACAATGAACCACCATATCCATGAACACATTATGCATATCACAGCCATTTTCATTAAGATATTGGGAAATAGTCAGTCATGATCACAAGTAGAAAGGAACATTTCTCAGATATTAAGCTGGACATGTTCAGTTACTTATATGCTATCAAACATTGTTTCCTTATACAGTACATTATTATTATTATTATTATTATTATTATTATTATTATTATTATTATTATTATTATTATTAATGCCTATTGCACACACTTCAATTACAGTGGACTTTTTAACAAGGTCCTGTTATTATGACGGCCCTTTTTCTCTCTTTCCCATCCAAAGATTCTGATATATAGCTACATCTCCATAATGCATTAACAGCCTACATTCTTACAGTCTGGGTTTGTTGTTGTCGTAACCGTGTTCTGTTGATTATTTCCTGTATTTTTATTTTGGTTTGGTCCATGTTAGCAGGTCCATGGTTCCTCCCATTAGCACCCCTACAGGAGTGCAGGTGGTATTTCTCATGTCGCCTTGTTCAAAGATGGTACTCACCCCTTCAACGGCCCCTAGCCTGCGGCCTGCCTGGCATACAGCCCGAGCCCACAGCACACAGCAAGCCTGCAGATGGTGGCGAATAGGATAGGATAGTAGCACCCCTTTATCTATACACACGTGGACACAAACATTAAGCTAGCTTTGACTAACTTCCCTTCCACTATATCCACCCTCATACAATACACAAACAAACTATACCTGTCAACCAGTGGAGGCTGCTGAGGGGAGGACGGCACATAATAACGGACAGAATGGAGTGAATGGAATGGTATCAAACCCCATTCCAGCCAACACATACAGTGAGGGAAAAAACGTATTTGATCCCATGCTGATTTTGTACGTTTGCCCACTGACAAAGAAATGATCAGTCTATAATTTTAATGGTAGGTTTATTTGAACAGTGAGAGACAGACTAACAACAACAAAATCCAGAAAAACGCATGTCAAAAATGTTATAAATTGATTTTGCATTTTAATGAGGGAAATAAGTATTTGACCCCTCTGCAAAACATGACTTAGCACTTGGTGGCAAAACCCTTGTTGGCAATCACAGAGGTCAGACGTTTCTTGTAGTTGGCCACCAGGTTTGTACACATCTCAGGAGGGATTTTGTCCCACTCCTCTTTGCAGATCTTCTCCAAGTCATTAAGGTTTCGAGGCTGACGTTAGGCAACTCGAACCTTCAGCTCCCTTCACAGATTTTCTATGGGATTAAGGTCTGGAGACTGGCTAAGCCACTCCAGGACCTTAATGTGCTTCTTCTTGAGCTACTCCTTTGTTGCCTTGGCCGTGTGTTTTGGGTCATTGTCATGCTGGAATACCCATCCACGACCCATTTTCAATGCCCTGGCTGAGGGAAGGAGGTTCTCACCATAGATTTGACGGTACTAGGCCCCGTCCATCGTCCCTTTGATGCGGTGAAGTTGTCCTGTCCCCTTAGCAGAAAAACACCCCCAAAGCTTAATGTTTCCACCTCCATGTTTGACGGTGGGGATGGTGTTCTTGGGGTCATAGGCACATTCCTCCTCCTCCAAACACGGCGAGTTGAGTTGATGCCAAAGAGCTCCATTTTGGTTTCATCTGACCACAACACTTTCAGCCAGTTCTCCTCTGAATCATTCAGATGTTCATTGGCAAACTTCAGACGGGCCTGTATATGTGCTTTCTTGAGCAGGGGGACCTTGCGGGCGCTGCAGGATTTCAGTCCTTCACGGCGTAGTGTGTTACAAATTGTTTTCTTGGTGACTATGGTCCCAGCTGCCTTGAGATCATTGACAAGATCCTCCCGTGTAGTTCTGTGCTGATTCCTCACCGTCCTCATGATCATTGCAACTCCACAAGGTGAGGCCGAGGGAGATTGACAGTTATTTTGTGTTTCTTCCATTTGCGAATAATCACACCAACTGTTGTCACCTTCTCACCAAGCTGCTTGGCGATGGTCTTGCAGCCCATTCCAGCCTTGTGTAGGTCTACAATCTTGTCCCTGACATCCTTGGAGAGCTCTTTGGTCTTGGCGATGGTGGAGAGTTTGGAATCTGATTGATTGATTGCTACTGTGGACAGGTGTCTTTTATACAGGTAACAAGCAGAGTTTAGGAGCACTCCCTTTAAGAGTGTGCTCCTAATCTCAGCTCGTTACCTGTATAAAAGACATCTGGGAGCCAGAAATCTTTCTGATTGAGAGGGGGTCAAATACTTATTTCCCTCATTAAAATGGATTTTGTTGTTGTTATTCTGTCTCTCACTGTTCAAATAAACCTACCATTAAAATAATAGACTGATCATTTCTTTGTCAGTGAGCAAACGTACAAAAGCAGCAGGGGATCAAATACTTTTTTCCCTCACTGTACAGATCTTAACCCATAAGTCCAAGTCCTGTCTAAATTGCTGACAATTTTCCTGTGGTTCATTTGAGTTAAAAAAATGCTTCTAGACTTGATTTACCCTATCAAATTTACTCCCACAAAAATGGCCATTAATTATAATCCACATAATAATTCACTTTTCCAGTTGCTGCAGGACTATTTTCCTGCTGTGGCAAACTGGCTCAAATTAAGATCCTACATCTGTATGCGAATAAATCGGGATATTCCACATAAAACTATATTTCACTCAGTTTTACATTATGTTATGGACACATTATATCTGTCACTTTCCTAATATTGCCCCCCCCCCCAAAAAAAAAAAAATCGGAGTCTGACCAGTATATAGGACTTCAATGCACAATAGCAAATGTGATTTGGCTGGTTTCTCTCATACATACATACATAGCCTACATATTTGCTATCTTTGTGTTACGAGCTGAGGTCTGAGGTAGTCTGGAACCCTCTGAGGTCCTGCTAAGCCACTGTACGGTGCTGGTGCTGACTGGATCGAGACTGTTTGCTCCCACTTTTCTGTTGCGGTTGACTGTACATGACAAAGCTGGGTCACATGGATCCCAACCCAGATCACCTGACCAATCACAGTACTACTTATTCCCTATTGGATGAGATATCGGCCTATCTAGTACACCATTTGTAGCCTGATGTGTAGAATATATCTTAGTCCAATATGATATACATTTGATGTAAATAACTGATGGCTACAGGTGCAGAAAAACAAAGTATGATTCCAAAATACTGGGTTGGTAAATCGATGTGGCCAATGAACTGCAAGCGGCCATTTAAAAATTGATTTAAATAAAAAAATAGGCTTAAAATCATCAACTATAAAAACGCATGTTGAAATTTGAAAACAACATCATATTTTGTAAGATATTTCATGCATCTATTCAGACCTGCAAATATACTTTCAGTATTGACAAGAAGTATTTAAATTCAATTAAAGTGAAATCTGATATTAAATTAAAGAAAATGTAATGGTCAAACTTAAAACAAGACATAAAACCAAAATGGCAGTTTGATGTTGACCATCATCACAAGTTACCCTAACTACCTGAAATGGCCGCCTATGTCATGTGACCGTCCCCGGAAGGTGGAGTTTCTGTTCTTGGATGTCTGCAGCTTTTACCTTGAAGGATGCGATTTCATCTGTCACTTATTCTCCCCCCATCTAGACTGTGTCAGGATAAACTGTAACACCAGTAAGTCTATACTCCACTTGTTGGAGAATTCTTCTGTAAATTAATATATTTTGACATGATTTGTGTGAAATAGATAGGATAATGTGAAGAAGTGTGATAAGGAAATTGCATGGATAAGGGATCAGCTAAGATCAAAGAATAACTTATGATGAAAGTGTGATGTTTCTATACATAATTAGTTATAAAATAAGTTAACTCAACTCAATTAGCCAACTTTTCTTGATATTTTTGAGGTTGGTTTAAATTTGATATATTTTAAAATGTTACAGAAATTCCCATGTACATTTTTCTTTAAAGGTACATGTTTATTACATTGTAGTGTGGTTTAGAAAGGTTTAGTATAACTGCTTTTACTCATGAAGAGGTCTTTGAGTTTGTTTTGGTCGTGACAACACGACAGCAGTCAAGGGCCTTGTGTATTAATGAGAATGACTTGGTGTACAACGTGAATGTTGTTTGCAAAGAATGTTTTCTATGTGAGATTGTGCATGTGCACATTTCTCTCTCTCTTTCTCTCTGTGTGTGTGTGTGTGTGTGTGTGTGTGTGTGTGTGTGTGTGTGTGTGTGTGTGTGTGTGTGTGTGTGTGTGTGTGTGTGTGTGTGTGTGTGTGTGTGTGTGTGTGTGTGTGTGTGTGTGTGTGTGCGTGTGTGTGTGTGTATGCATGTCTACCTGAGGTTGACAGTGTGTCCCAGCTGCAGGTCTATTTGATGGTGGATCCCAGTTTGAGTGACATATCAGACACACTCATTCACTCCAATTATACTGATCAATATCTCTGATTACACACCACACCTAATCAGGCTGCAGGTAATGGTGTGTAATTAACCACACACACACACACACACACACACACACACACAGAAACATGGCACACCGTGGGCTTGACTCACCCTCTTGTGGGTGGTTGAGGAATTTGTTTTTGAAGAAACATTCTCCATATAGGCCCATTTGATTCTGCCGGTATTTCTGCATTTCTGTCTAAGTACGGAAGATTGGAGCCCTTTTATGAGTAACAGCAGTTATGATATTACTGTATTTAGAGTCTTAGAGTAACATCAGTAATTGTCTTACTGTATTTGGAGTCTTAAGTTAGTCTGGAGACAGTAGCTGTAGATGATCAAGTACAAATAATGTTATTGGAATGTATTGTCATCTATTCAGGTCTTTTCTCCTCTGTTTTTGTTGTACGCCAAACCAACTCTTTGATTTTAGAGTGGGCAAAGTAAACACAAAATACACAAAAAGCAACCCAACATGGTGTCCCGCATACAAGATCCCCAGCTAGAAACAGGCTCCCCAAAATACTTTCTAATTTTCTGGCCGACAAAAATTGGTTACTGGTAGACTAACCCAGCTTACCCAGAGAAAACAAAGATTTGGTTTGTGTTGCTGACTAACCCTAACCCTGAACTAACTAACGGTCCTTCTCAGGCAAGGGACCAGAGACTCGGTATGCGGGCCAAAAGCTAAACGATAATGACTGGCACTCTGTCAGAGTGGTCCGACGCGGTAAGAACTTCAAACTGACAGTCGATGAAGACATAGCTGAAGGTACTATTACTGGTTCTGATGTGATGAGAACATATTTGCTCTTTTTTTTTTTTTACTAATAAAAGAGGTGAAATCCTTTGAAACTCCGATCCTACCCTTCTCTCCCTCCTCCTTAACCCTTTCTTTTTTCCTACATGTTCTCTCTCTCTCTCTCTCTCTCTCTCTCTCTCTCTCTCTCTCTCTCTCTCTCTCTCTCTCTCTCTCTCTCTCTCTCTCTCTCTCTCTCTCTCTCTCTCTCTCTCTCTCTCTCTCTCTCTCTCTCTCTCTCTCTCTCTCTCTCTCTCTCTCTCTCTCTCTCTCTCTCTCTCTCTCTCTCTCTCTCTCTCTCTCTCTCTCTCTCTCTCTCTCTCTCTCTCTCTCTCTCTCTCTCTCTCTCTCTCTCTCTCTCTCTCTCTCTCTCTCTCCAGGCCAGATGGCAGGCGACCACACCCGTCTAGAGTTCCATAATATAGAGACAGGCATTCTGACAGAGAAGCGTTTCATCTCGTCCTCCCCCTCCTCTTTCATTGGACACCTGCAGGTAGGGCCAGCATGTACTGGCAGAAGCACGTGTTCAATTATAAATCATAATTTGGCATCTGCCAGGCACAGACCTGCGCGGGCAGGAGGGAGTCACGGCCAGATCCGATTCCTGCCTCTGATTGGCTAGTATTCCCTAACCATAGAGGCTAATCAAAGTGGTGCAATACTACTGTTCTTCAGTTGATAAAAGCAGTTATCGCAAAATCATTTTCTTCACTAAGTTATCGTGATACCAAACCCCATTATCATCCTCATAACCCAACTCTGACCTCTTACCCCTAGGGCCTGAAGTTCAATGGCATGTTCTACATTGACATGTGTAAGAATGGAGACATCGACTTCTGTGAGCTCAATGCCCGCTTTGGCATGCGCTCCATCATCGCTGACCCAGTGACCTTCAAGTCCAAGGGCAGCTACCTGGGGCTGGCCACCCTGCAGGCCTACACCTCCATGCACCTGTTCTTCCAGTTCAAGACCACATCGCCTGACGGATTCATACTGTTCAACAGTGGAGACGGGAACGACTTCATTGCTGTGGAGCTGGTCAAAGGGTGAGTCACTGAGGATAACATTATTTAACTATATTTAGTCAGGTCATTAAAGGCCCAGTGCAGTCAAAATAATTTACCCCATTTGTTTTGTATCATATTGTACAGCAGCTGATGAAACTAACACTGTAAAGTTGTGAACAAATGTGATCAGTGTTATTTCCTGTTTGTTGCTGTTTGAAAATACAATCTACACAGGACCTTCAATCAGCAGGGGTGTATTCATTCTGCCGATTGTGTTGCCAAACGTTTCTGAAACGGAAGCAAACAAAAACGGGAGAGGGACCTACTGTAGCGGGTGATTTGGACGGAGTCAGGCACAGGAAGGTGTAATTCACAGAATAAATGGTTTATTCGGCCAATACAGCGGTATGCAGCAATGCGTAAAACACTACAGTGCGGTATAACGGCGTACTGGAGAAAAACAAAACACACGGGGTGAATGTCCCGGCGATACAACACAATAGAGCTCCACCGAGATATCATCACCTCCTACATGAAAACAATCACACACAAAGACATGGGGGGCAGAGGGAACACTTATACAGGTACTGATGAGGGGATATGAACCAGGTGTGTGTAATAAACAAGACCAAACAAATGGAATGATGAGATGAGGAGTGGCAGTGGCTAGAAGGCCGGTGACGACGAACGCCGAAGCCTACCCGAAAAAGGAGAAGAGGCAGCTTCGGAGGAAGTCGTGACACCTACCTGAATTTGTCCAATAGAAACTCTAGTTTTGCTCCGTTTGCTTTTTTTGTTCTTAAACGGTAAACGGTTTCCGGAATGAATACACCGCAAGTTATGCATGGTTGGATTTTTGGCATGCCTGGTGACATCACCAGGTGGTATAAGTTAATAGACCAATAACAAAGAGTGTTCCAAACCTTTCTGCCAATATGAGCTATTTTTCAGGTTAGATATACCTCCCATTAAGCACCTCCAATTAGGTCCCTCACTCAGACCACTCCCAGACAGTCCTAGAAAAATTCTTGCTTGAGAAATGATAGTTTTTCTGTATGCTAAAAAAGCTATTTTTGTTGCTTTTTGACAATTTGTATGGACAACTATTACAGTAAGATACTTAATTGTTACGAAGAAATGATTTGATATCGAGATAAAAACGGCTGCATTGGTCTTGCAAGAGAGTAAGACAGTGGATAGTGGACTTCACCTGAAAACTAGCTGTCTTCAGTTGGTGTGATAAAACTGAAATAGTCCAAGTAAAAAATTAATAGTTAAGAAGATATTCGCTATCAAGTTTTGAGACATGCCAAAAGACTAGGCTAGATATTCTGATGCAGGGGTTATCATTCAGAATAACTTGATTCTGGGCCAATTATATAGACTTCTGCATGTCGTTTTACCCACTGCCACAATGTTCCTCCTATCATCTCCACTGACTGTGCCGTACACACACACACACTCCCCCACTTCAATGTAGTGGGCACTACATCTGAATAATATCCCCAACACTCACCCACTTCAACTGAGTCCACTTCTACTCTCTAGTAGGCACACTAATAGACACACACGTCTGATGTGTGTCCCAAAGTAAAGTTGAGAAAAAGTGTGCACTTAGGGGGAAGTGCACTTAAAAGTACTATAGTGTGCGTTCCTGTTTCCTTGTCTCCTAGTTTAGAAGTAGTGCATTTATTCCCAGTAACTTCCAGGCAGTGGTGTAAAGTACTTAAGTAAAAATACTTTAAAGCACTACTTAAATTGTTATTTTAGGTATCTGTACTTTACTTTACTATTGATATTTTTGATTACTTTTACTTTTTACTCCATACATTTCCCCGACACCCAAAAGTACTCGTTACATTTTGTATACTTAGCAGGACAGGAAAGTGGTCCAATTCACTCACTTATAAAGAGAACATCCCTGGTCATCCCTACTGCCTCTGATCACTAAACACACATGCTTCATTTGTAAATGATATCTGAGTGTTGTAGTGTGGCCCTGGCTATCTTTAAATAAATAAAAACAAGAAAATTGTGCTGTCTGATTTTCTTATTATAAGCAACTTGAAATTATTTATACTTTTGCTTTTACTTTTGATACTTAAGTATATTTAAAACCAAATACTTTTAGACTTTTACTCAAGTAGTATTTTTCTGGGTGACTTTCACTTTTACTTGAGTCATTTTCTATGAAAGTATCTTTACTTTTACTCAAGTATGACAATTGAGTACTTTTTCCACCACTACTTGCAGGCTACAAAAAGTAAAGTCATGAAGAGAGATAGATACCTGTGTACTGTTGAATGCTCCCCCAGCCGTATTGTACTAAAACCTTGGTCCCCATCCTAGGTTTGTCCACTATGTGTTTGACCTGGGGAACGGGCCCAGTCTGCTGAAGGGGAACAGTGAGAGTGCCCTGAATGACAACCAGTGGCACAACGTAGTCATCACTAGGGACGCCACCAACACACACACCCTCAAGGTGGATGCCAAGTCTGTCACACAGAACGTCAACGGAGCCAAGAACCTCGACCTCAAAGGTAGGAGGACCAAGCAGCGAACATAGAATCCAGGACATACAATACACACACAGCATTACAGAAACTGTAGCCATTCTAATTCTATGGTATTGTAGACCAGGCAGTCACTGAAGCTTCTATGTCCTTCCATCACAGAGACATAAACACTGTCAAAACAGTGGCTACGTTCCAATGTTCCTACATTTACATTTACATTTACATAATTTAGCAGACGCTCTTATCCAGAGCGACTTACAAAATCCAAGATGGCAGCATGTCAAGTCGTTTCTCAAGTCGTTTGTTTGTGACTAGTACATTTTAACCTACTAATAATCTATTTATTTATGGTTGCGTAACTTCGTTGTTGCGTAGTGCAAACTATTTTATTTTTGCTGGTCCTCAACTCAGAACTTCATTACTTGAAGTTTATCAAAGTAACCCTATCTCTGGCTGGCCTGAGTTCCTCGTTAGTCCGCGGAGTGTCTTGTCCGAGCTGCTCCTTGCTCTTCGCCTGGCTGTCAGTGGCAGCTCAACCCGTTCTCTCTATCGCCCTCAACACTCAATCTACTCACACGCGCAAACACTCACATTGACTCACATACACGCTGTCCCTCTCTCCACTTACCTTCGTTGGCCTCTTGTTTTTTGGTCAGAGAAAATGACAATTTACGTGGTATTGCTTTGTGCACTGACTTTATTGAACTCTGGAGAAAACGAACATTGTCGCAGGGTGAGTACATCTGACAATGTACTCTCGCGTCCATTAGACATTTTGTCTGCAGGAACTCGCTCTTTTTCACTCGGTCCACTCGTCCAAGTGCCGATGCATTTGTGGCATGATGTGAACAGTACGAATTTGTGTCACTACCAAAGTCTAATGGTTTTAAATGACTGTTTTGTATTGTCTGGAAACTCACTTGTAGAATTCGCTTGCAGTAGGTCTCTTAAAAAAGAGAAGCCGTGCAAGGTTATTAAACAGAGGTGCCTAGTTATTCTTCTGTTGTTGATATCAGGTAATGTGCAACCTAACCCTGGCCCTGATATGCAATGTCTCCAAACCCCCTCTGATTTTAAATCAAGATCTGGTTTTGGTATTTTTCATTTAAATGTACGCAGCCTGTTGTCAAAAATTGATGGGGTTAGGATTTGGGCTAAATCAACTGATGCTGATGTAATTGTGTTTTCGGAAACCTGGCTCAGCAAGTCTATTTTTGATAAGGATATTTGTATAAGTGGTTACAATGTTTATCGTGCAGATCGGGTTAAGAAAGGTGGGGGTGTGGCTATATATGTAAAATCTA
Organism: Coregonus ussuriensis; assembly: GCA_031479575.1. Lineage (NCBI taxonomy): Eukaryota > Metazoa > Chordata > Actinopteri > Salmoniformes > Salmonidae > Coregonus > Coregonus ussuriensis. Next base: position 9,358,458 of record CM062505.1, read on the forward strand.
AATTCCATGTAAGTGTGGCAAAGTCTGAAACTATTTGTAAACAGTTGGAATTTCTTGCTTTGAATATTGAGGTTTCAAAGGGCCTCTCTATAACTGTGATTGGCTGTTATAGACCCCCCTCTGCTCTTGGTGATGCATTTTCTTCTTTGACGCACCTTATGTCTAAACTTCTTTACAGTGAAATGATCTTGATTAGTGATCTCAACTGGCGTTGGTTAAAGTCGGTGTCTGATGATTTAAAAATGTTTTGTAATTCTATGAATCTTACCCAGTTGATTAATTCACCCACTCGCCCAAATCTTAAATGCCCTGATAAATCTACCCTGATTGATTTGATATTGACAAATGTTCCACATAAATATTCTGCGGTTGGTGTTTTTTGTAATGATTTAAGTGACCATTGTGCTGTTGTTGCTGTTAGAAATACTAAGGTTCCAAAGACAAATCCACGTTTTATTCGTAAGAGAAATTTGAAGTGTTTTAATGAGCAGGCTTTCTTTCATGATTTGTTTTATTTTGACTGGAGCAAGATTGAGCTTATCCCTGATGTGGAAACTGCCTGGATATTCTTTCATGATGGTTTTTTCCAAATAGTAAACAAACATGCACCATTCCGCAGGTTCAGGGTTAAAGGGCGGGATAATCCATGGTTTTCTTCTGAGCTGTCTTGTATTATTCACGACCGTAATCTAGCCTGGGCTAAAGCAAGGAAATCTTGTTCTGATGCTGATTGGCTTATTTTTAGGCAGTTAAGAAACAAGTGTTCTTTTCTTCTCAGGAAGGCCAAGTCTGAATATATTATGTCTGTTACCACTGATAACCTGAATGACCCTAGAAAGTTTTGGAATGCTATTAAGTCCATGTCTGGTAACAGTAATGTTAATGAATTACCGTCATGTGTTTTGAAGGACTCTGTTGCTATATATGACAAAACTGAAATGCTGAATTGTTTCAATGAGCACTTTGTATCATCTGGTAGGCTGTTTGATTCAGTGTCCTCTGTCTCTGTACAACCCTGTGTGGATGAACCAGTGTCCTCTGTCTCTGTACAACCCTGTGTGGATGAACCAGTGAGAGCTGGTCAAACTTTTAGTTTTCTGCCATTCTCAGTGCAGGTGGTACATAAAGCCCTGAAATCCTTAGATCAAAGAAAGCCTGCAGGTCCTGATCTTTTGGATCCCTGCTTTTTAAATCTGGCAGCTGATTTCATAGCTGAACCACTTACATATCTAACCCTGGAATGTAATGAAATTCCAAAGATCTGGAAATCAGCATTTGTCCTACCACTTTTAAAGGGGGGAGATCCAACTCTTTTAAATAATTATAGGCCAATCTCAAAGCTGTCACCCCTGGTGAAAATACTTGAAACCCTTGTAAGTGAACAGCTAAAATAGTTTTTATTTACTAACTCTATTTTATTAATGTATCAATCGGGCTTCAGGAAGAAGCATAGCACAATTACAGCAGCCATGAAGGTTTTAAATGTTATCACTGAAGCCCTTGACAAAAAACAGCACTGTGTCTCACTTTTTATTGATCTCTCTAAGGCTTTTGATACAGTTGATCATGCTATACTAAGGCAGAGATTGTTGAGTGTAGGTCTTTCGGAGCATGCAGTTGCATGGTTTGCTAACTATCTGTCTGATAGAACTCAGTGCACTCAATTTGATGGGCTTATGTCTGTTAAATTGTCTGTCCTGAATGGTGTGCCCCAGGGCTCTGTACTTGGTCCTCTCTTATTCACTATTTATATTAATGATTTAGACAAAAATGTCCAAAGTGCACAACTTCATTTTTATGCTGATGATACTGTTATTTACTGTTGTGCCTCATCTCTTACAAAAGCTTTCCAGAACTTGCAAACTGCTTTTTATACTGTTCAACATACCTTGTGTCAATTGAAGCTTATCCTCAATACTGACAAAACTAAACTAATGGTGTTTTCTAATGCAAGAAATAGACCTCTGAACCTTTCACCTGTTACTACCTGTCAGGGCAAGGAGATTGAGGTTGTAACCTCATATAAATATCTTGGAATTCTAATTGATGACGGCCTCTCTTTTAAATTGCATATTCAACAACTTACAAAAAAATTGAAGCTGAAATTGGGATTTTATTTTAGGAATAAGGCCTGTTTTTCTTTTGAAGCCAGAAGGAGGCTAGTATCAGCTACATTTATGCCTTTACTAGACTATGGGGATATTGTATATATGAATGTTTCCGCTCAGTGTTTGAGATCAATTGACACTCTTTATCATGGTACTTTGAGATTTATTTTAAACTGCAAAACCCTTACGCACCACTGTACTTTGTATACCAGGGTTGGCTGGCCTTCTCTAGTCACTCGTAGGCTCAGTCACTGGTATACTTTTATTTACAAAGCCATTTTGGGTTTACTACCTTTTTATTTGGGCATTTTTATTGTTCAGAAATGTGGTGGGTACTCTCTTCGTTCACTGGACTTTATCCTGCTAACTGTTCCAAATGTCCGAACTGAATTTGGTAAAAGGTCTTTTATGTACTCTGCGCCATCGTCTTGGAACACCTTACAAAATAATTTTAAACTGGAAGAACTTGTCCCGATTGGTGTTTTTAAATCTCTGATGAAGGATTTTGAGGCTGATTCCCTGACCTGTCAATGTCTTTAATTTGCTGTTTTTGATATTGTTATACTCTTGTGAATTCATGAATGGTTTTTACTAGATTACTTGTAGTTTTTCATGTTGTCTGTCTGTAATTTTTTGTAATGACTTGGTGCTGCCTATCTTGGCCAGGACGCTCTTGAAAAAGAGATTTTAAATCTCAATGAGCCCTTCCTGGTTAAATAAAGGTTAAATCAATAAATAAATAAAATAATAATAGCAAGTGGGACAACCACTTTTTTATGGGGGGGGGGGGGGGGGGGGGGGGGGGGGGGGGGGGGGGGGGGGGGGGGGGGTAGAAGGATTGCTTTATACTATTCCAGGTATTCCTTAAAGAGGTAGCATACCAGTAAAAAATATATCCAATACGTGATTCATTCTAAATGGTATACTAGTCTGGATATTGGAACGTAGCCACTCTTTTGACAGTGTTTTGTGTCTACTCAGGTTGACAGACAATATTTGCTTATTTGACTGAGTAAAGGCATTATAATTGTGACTGGATTATCCTCCCATCACAGAAATGTTGTTGACACACTCTCTGACCTCTACATCCTTCATTTGTTCATCCACTACTCCCTCCCTCCCTCCCTCCCTCCCTCCCTCCCTCCAGGTGATCTGTTTGTGGCAGGACTGGGGCCCAACATGTATCAGAACCTTCCTAAGCTTGTTGTCTCTAGGGAAGGTTTCCAGGGCTGTCTGGCGTCTATAGATCTCAACGGCCGTCTGCCTGACCTCATCAACGATGCCCTGTTCCGCTCCGGACAGATCGAACGCGGCTGTGAAGGTACGACCCCTGATCTATGACCTCTTTGCCTAGGAGCACATATCTTATGCATCCAGTTCCAAATTGACCCCAAGCACCCTAGATGACTATATCTTTGTCCTCTAATCATGGCTATGGTTTGCTCCTTGCCCACTCACACCTTCAGCCCAGTTAATTGATGGCCACTCTGGGTTACAACCTGAAATTATCTAAACGGTATACTGGGATCAAATTCTAGTGCATCATGTACTCGTCTAGTCAGTAAACTGCATTCCCCCACAAGGTGGAGCCAAACCACTACACTGCATTCCACCACTAGGTGGTGCCAAACCACTACACTGCATTCCACCACTAGGTGGTGCCAAACCACTACACTGCTTTCCACCACTAGGTGGTGCCAAACCACTACACTAGGTGGTGCCAAACCACTACACTGCATTCCACCACTAGGTGGTGCCAAACCACTAAACTGAATGCCACCAATAGGTGGTGCCAAAGCACTACACTGCATTCTACCACTAGGTGGTGCCAAACCATCACTATACAAACAGAGAGACAGCATTCTCTCAGATGACGTTCCTAAACACACACCACTGTCTATCCACTTGATACCTTTTACTGTAATCTAACAAACGAACACTAATTAATCACTTAACATAATCTAAAATACCTCCCTTTACCATCACTATAATTACATGTACAGATGTAGTGTCTTAATTTGAACTGTATTGTCACAGCAAAATAATCCTGCAGCAATGTTGCTTGATTGGTGGTTAGGCTAATAGCCAGTCAAAATTAGGCTACATGAAAAGTGGAATACTGTTAATATAACCATGTGTTAGTGGGGTTTTCAGTGAATTTATGTACATCATGAAGAGTGATCAAATTAAGATCATACAGCTGTACCGCTACAATACCTGAACACTCTGAACACTAACCCTGTGCTGCCTCACTAACTCTGACTCTGTTGTGTTTCCGCTTCTTCCTGTTCTGTTCGTTGTGTTTGGCGCTAACAAAGTTGATTTCATCAAAGCCGACCTGCAAGGTAGAAGGTTACACTCTGACCCCTTCTCTGAAGCGCGGCTGAACTGACAGAATGCTGTGTGCAATGTATCGTGGGTGTAGCCATGCCGACTATGTCCCACTGCTGGAGAGGAAGACTCACTCTCTGAAAGTGGCAGGAGAAATGTTGGAGAAACAGATGGAAGAGAAGGAAGAGCGATATAAGAGGAAGCAAGAATGAGAAAAGCTGCAGAGGGAGCAAAAGAGATCGAGAAAGAGAGAGAGAGACAGAGAGAGAGAGATACGATTGAGTGATAGTGAGTCTGAGAGGCTGAGAGGCTGAGAGGCTAGGAGCCTGAGAGGCAGAGAGGCTGAGCTGTAGAGAGGCTGTAGAGCTGTAGAGAGGCTGTAGAGAGGCTGAGAGGCTGTAGAGAGGCTGAGAGGCTGAGAGGCTGAGAGGTAGAGAGGTAGAGAGGTAGAGAGGTAGAGAGACTGAGAGGTAGAGAGGTAGAGAGACTGAGAGGCTGAGAAGCTGAGAGGCTGAGAGGTAGAGAGGCTGAGAGGCTGAGAGTCTGAGATGAGAGAGGCTGGGAGGCTGAGAGGCTGAGGTAGAGAGGCTGAGAGATGGAGAGGGAGAGAGGCTGAGAGGTAGAGAGGCTGAGAGGTAGAGAGGCTGAGAGGAAGAGAGGCTGAGAGTCTGATAGGCTGAGAAGCTGATAGGCTGAGAGGTAGAGAGGCTGAGAGGTTGAGAGGCTGAGAGGTAGAGAGGCAGACCGGTAGAGAGTCTGACAGGTAGATAGTCTGAGAGGTAGAGATGCTGAGAGGTAGAGAGGCTGAGAGCCTGAGAGGTAAAGAGGCTGAGGTAGAGAGGTAGAGAGGCTGAGATGTAGAGATGTAGAGAGGCTGAGAGGCTGAGTGGCTGATAGGCTGAGATGTAGAGAGGCTGAGAGACTGAGAGGCTGAGAGGCTGAGGTAGAGAGGCTGATAGGCTGAGATGTAGAGAGGCTGAGAGGCTGAGAGGCTGAGAGGCTGAGGTAGAGAGGTAGAGAGGCTGAGAGGATGAGAGGCTGAGAGGCTGAGAGGCTGAGTGGCTGAGAGGCTGAGATAGAGAGGTAGAGAGGCTGAGAGGCTGAGAGGCTGAGAGGCTGAGAGGTAGAGAGTCTGAGAGATAGAGAGGTAGAGAGGCTGAGAGGCTAAGAGGTAGAGAGACTGAGAGGTAGAGAGTCTGAGAGACTGAGATAGAGAGGTAGAGAGGCTGAGAGGCTGAGAGGCTGAGAGGCTGAGAGGTAGAGAGTCTGAGAGGCTGAGAGATAGAGAGGTAGAGAGGCTGAGAGGTAGAGCTGAGAGGTAGAGAGGTAGAGAGGCTGAGAGGCTGAGAGATAGAGAAGCTGAGAGGCTGAGAGAATGAGAGGTACAGAGGCTGAGAGGTTGAGATACTGACAGGTAGAGAGTCTGAGAGGCTGAGAGGTAAAGAGGCTGAGAGGTAGAGAGGCTGAGAGGCTGAGAGGTTGAGATGTAGAGAGGTAGAGAGGCTGAGAGGTAGCGAGGCTGAGAGGTTGAGAGTCTGACAGGTAGAGAGTCTGAGAGGTAGAGAGGCTGAGAGGTAGAGAGGTAGAGAGGCTGAGAGGTAGAGAGGTAGAGAGGCTGAGAGGTAGAGAGGTAGAGAGGCTGAGAGGTAGAGAGGTAGAGAGGCTGAGAGGTAGCGAGGCTGAGAGGTTGAGAGTCTGACAGGTAGAGAGTCTGAGAGGTAGAGAGGCTGAGAGGTAGAGAGGTAGAGAGGCTGAGAGGTAGAGAGGTAGAGAGGCTGAGAGGTAGAGAGGTAGAGAGGTAGAGAGGTAGAGAAGCTGAGAAGTAGAGAGTTTGAGAGGCTGAGAGGTAGAGAGGCTGAGAGGTAGAGCTGAGAGGTAGAGAGGTAGAGAGGCTGAGAGTCTGAGAGGTAGAGAAGCTGAGAGGCTGAGAGAATGAGAGGTACAGAGGCTGAGAGGTAGAGAATCTGAGAGGCTGAGAGGTTGAGAGGCTGAGAGGCTGAGAGGTAGAGAGGTAGAGAGGCTGAGAGGCTGAGAGGTAGAGAGGTAGAGAGGTAGAGAGGTAGAGAAGCTGAGAAGTAGAGAGTTTGAGAGGCTGAGAGGTAGAGAGGCTGAGAGAGGCTGAGTCTCTCTCTCTCTCTCTCTCTCTCTCTCTCGCTCTCTCAGCCTCTCTTTATCTCTCTCTCTCAACCCTGTCACACTCCTTCCTTCCTTTCTCTGGTGAGAAGAGGAAGTGCTGTTTCAGAGAGCGAGTCCTTTCCAATACAGACAGGGTCGTGTGACTGAATACCACCGCTCTTCATTACACAGTAAAGGCACTTTCAGCCAGCAACTAACTTCTTGTTTTTCTGTTCCGACTCCAAGTTCTTCTCTTTTCTCACATATCATCTTGCACAAGACTACTGCCCTTAAACAACTGTTTATTTGCAGTTGTTTATGTTTCTTGGTTATTTTTTGTATCTTTTCACGTAGTTTTTCTTTAAATCTTTTCTCTTTGGAGGTTTTTGATAAGGATTTGTATGTTATTAATTTAAATCCAGACGGATTGACTATATACGTACAGTATAATGCACCGTTCTTGTCTGCATTCCCTCTTTGAAAAGTATTCAAAAGTGTGAGATATGTGTGGTGGTGGTTGGTGGAGAATGGAATACACACATTCAGTTTGACTTTGAATGCCCTGTGCAAGTGACGCGTCATACTTCCGTGTTTATGTCCTTGACCTTTTGAATGGGCTTGACGGTTATACAGTATCATCGAATTCATCAAAACGCGGTCAAATTAAATATGTATAAAACAGTGGCATTCAGTGCCGTTTAAGATGAGGGAGGACAATTATTTTTTCATGAGCATGGCCTTATTTCTATTACAGCAGAATGGATGACTCTCATTCATATTCCATTGTATCTATTGTAACAGCAATAGGTTTAGGCTACTACATGATACATTAATTTTCCCTGTACCCATCATGAGTGCCACAAGCTAGCCTATGAATTAAAGTTTACAACGTAGGTGCACACAGTTCGAGAGACACATTTGAGGTGACAGACAGGGACACATGGACAGACAGTGACATTCAATACCACCTTGCACACTCTTGTCTGCATCTAGCTGATATAGGGTGTAATCATAGGTCAAACAGTTGCAAACGAGAGTTTCTATTGGACAAATTCAGGTTTGTTTATCCCCGTTTTGTTCCGTTTGCTTCCGTTTGCGAAACGTTTTCAACAGAATTGGCGGAATGAATACACCCCTGATCACGCGTAAACACACTTCAGTTTCATAGCAGCCATGTTGTATTCCTTCTGTGCACTCTCCTTCTCTCACCTTGTCCCTTCGCTGGTGGACTTCAATGCACAACACATCAGCTGTATGTGACCAGGCGGAAAAACCTTTCCGTCTGTTTGAGCAGGGTGTTATAGTAGGCTAAACTAGCTAGCTGCATTTACTAGCTAAGCAAGTGAAACTGAAATTGAAACAAATGACAATCTCTCTCTCTATTTCTCTCTTGCTTCTCCTTCATTTTGTTCAAAACTGTTCAAATATTGTCTTTCTCTCTCTTTGAGTCAACTACTCACAACATTTTATGCACTGCAGTGCTAGCTAGCTGTATGTTATGCTTTCAGTACTATATTCATTTTCTGATCTTTTGATAGGCTGGAGGACGTCCTCCGGCAGTTGTCATAATTACCGTGTAAGTCTATGGAAGGGGGTGAGAACCATGAGCCTCCTAGGTTTTGTATTGAAGTCAATGTACCCAGAGGAGGACGGGAGCTAGCTGTCCTCCGGCTACACCATGGTCCTACCCTACAGAGTTCTGTTGAGGCTACTGTAGACCTTAATTGCAAAACAGTGTGTTTTAATCAATTCTTTGGTGACGTGATTATATTTAGTATAGTTTTGTCTAAACAGGATAACTTTTTTATGTTTTACAATTTCAATTTTTATGAAATTCACTGACGAGGATGGTCCTCCCCTTCCTACTCTGAGGAGCCTCCACTGATATAAAACTATATTAGTGTTTGTGGAGGAATTTTCCAAATGCCTTTCATTACGTATTTGCGCTGAATTCCATTTCTCTATGTTTTTGTCCATTGAATAACAATTAAAAAGCCTACAAAATTCAAAAACTACAAGGTCACATGCCATGTCACTTGCATATCGTATAACCCTTCAAACTGTCTCAATGTAGTGCATACGCAGGGATATGCACTACTGTACTTGCACACTCTGAAGTGTTTATTTGTTCTTGTTTACTGTTCTTTTTCCGAACAATATGTGTTATAAATCTATAGTGTTGTAAGTCTATAGTGTTGTAAATCTATAGTGTTGTTAGTCTATAGTGTTGTAAGTCTATAGTGTTGTAAGTCTATAGTGTTGTAAGTCTATAGTGTTGTAAATCTACAGTGTTGTAAATCTATAGTGTTGTATATCTATAGTGTTGTAAGTCTATAGTGTTGTAAGTCTATAGTGTTGTAAATCTACAGTGTTGTAAGTCTATAGTGTTGTAAGTCTATGGTGTTGTTAGTCTATAGTGTTGTAAATCTATAGTGTTGTTAGTCTATAGTGTTGTTAGTCTATAGTGTTGTAAGTCTATAGTGTTGTAAGTCTATAGTGTTGTAAGTCTATAGTGTTGTTAGTCTATAGTGTTGTAAGTCTATAGTGTTGTAAGTCTATAGTGTTGTAAGTCTATAGTGTTGTAAGTCTATAGTGTTGTTAGTCTATAGTGTTGTAAGTCTATAGTGTTGTTAGTCTATAGTGTTGTAAATATATTGTGTTGTAAGTCTATAGTGTTGTAAATCTATAGTGTTGTTAGTCTATAGTGTTGTAAGTCTATGGTGTTGTTAGTCTATAGTGTTGTTAGTCTATAGTGTTGTAAGTCTATAGTGTTGTAAGTCTACAGTGTTGTAAGTCTATGGTGTTGTTAGTCTATAGTGTTGTAAATCTATAGTGTTGTAAGTCTATAGTGTTGTAAGTCTATAGTGTTGTAAGTCTATAGTGTTGTTAGTCTATAGTGTTGTTAGTCTATAGTGTTGTTAGTCTATAGTGTTGTTAGTCTATAGTGTTGTAAGTCTATGGTGTTGTTAGTCTATAGTGTTGTTAGTCTATAGTGTTGTAAGACTATAGTGTTGTAAGTCTATGGTGTTGTTAGTCTATAGTGTTGTAAGTCTATAGTGTTGTAAGACTATAGTGTTGTTAGTCTATAGTGTTGTTAGTCTATAGTGTTGTAAGTCTATAGTGTTGTAAGTCTATAGTGTTGTTAGTCTATAGTGTTGTAAGTCTATAGTGTTGTAAGTCTATAGTGTTGTAAGTCTATAGTGTTGTTAGTCTATAGTGTTGTTAGTCTATAGTGTTGTTAGTCTATGGTGTTGTTAGTCTATAGTGTTGTTAGTCTATAGTGTTGTTAGTCTATAGTGTTGTTAGTCTATAGTGTTGTTAGTCTATGGTGTTGTTAGTCTATAGTGTTGTAAGTCTATGGTGTTGTTAGTCTATAGTGTTGTTAGTCTATAGTGTTGTAAGTCTATAGTGTTGTTAGTCTATAGTGTTGTTAGTCTATAGTGTGTCACTTTATTGTACTTTTAACTTTCTGGAACAATATGTGACGTTGTTGATCGTTTTTTGGGGACAGTAGGAATGTTTTATTTATTTCTGTGACTCATGTACAGTATCTGTCGTTGTAAGCCACACGTGAAAAACGTCCTCTATTTGTCCTTTCTGTTTGTGCCCGTTCATAATAGGTCATATGTAGTGCTAAAACACAAAGAGGGAATGCTGTGTTTTCTGTCTCCAAACATCGAGACCTCCTATTGGATTGATATGGCACGCATGCCCCCACTTCCCCTCCCACACAAAGTGCACTACTGCATGGCACCTCCAATGATGGGACTCAGTACCCCCTACCCCCCCCCCCCCTATAGTTACTCCACCCCTTCACACCCTGTCTGTTCCAGCAGGACCCAGCACCACCTGTCAGGAAGACTCCTGTGCCAACATGGGCGTGTGTATTCAACAGTGGGAGAACTTCACCTGCGACTGCACCATGACCTCTTACACAGGGACACAGTGCAACGACCGTGAGTACCGTTTAACTTTAACTATACATGTGTAGACAGCCGCAAAGACTCAGAGAAAAACACAGTTCACAGGGATCAACACACACACACACACACACACACACACACACACACACATACACAGACGGAGACACACACACACTTAACACACACACCTGCAGCTTCACCGTGACCAGCTACACTGATGGACGCAGTGCAACTACCGTGAGTCCTCAGGGGGACAGGGATTATCTGCATGATGCTGGTTGTTATTCTGACTCTGTTTCCAATGCATATAGTATGTTCTACTATCTCTGTGGAAGCACCATTGAAAGCAATGGCTTGTGTGATATCCATAACATGCCTTGGAGATACACAGTACAAAAGGGTTGAAATGGTTCTCAGTGTCACACTTTGTTGTTGTGTGTACACAGAGTCTCAGGGCTTTAGTAACTCAGAGTTGAGTCAGCGTGTGACTGATGATATGTGAAACGTCTGGTTCTGCCCGAGCAGGCATTTCATAAATGTCCCTAAAGAGCTTTCTCAAATGTGTGTGTGTGTGTGTGTGTGCATGTGTGCATGTGTGTGTCATGGTTCGAGGCAATGTGTGCTACTCTGACCCAGTGATTAACCCCAGGGTCATGCCTCACCAGGAGGGAGAGCGGTTGCATGTCTAATTCTGTTGACTCTTCAACATAAGGAGTTAAGGGCATTTTCGTACTTACATCTTAAACAGTTCTCTATTACCTATAGTAGTGTACTACTTCTGGACAGAGCAGGGAGAGTATTTGTAGCCAGGTAATGGGGATTCTAATATCAGTAAACAAATGAACAACTTCATTGTTACTTGTTACCTATTAAAACAGTGGCCCTTGGGTGCTGAAGGGTTTAGGGTTTTAATATTCTAGCCAGGTTCCAGATTAGTGCTTAATTTGTGTTTTATAATCCCCCTTTAGCGTCTCTTGTAAATCGCTCTGGATAAGAGCGTCTGCTAAATGATGTAAATGTAAATGTAGAGAGGTATTCCTCTCCCCCATGCTTTATAAACAGTTAATAGAACCACCGCTGATGGCAGTAATGTACTGAGCAACTCCGTACATAGCCCACCTACACATACACCTGCCTGGCAGAGAGAAGAAATTAGATGCAATCCTCTGAGCATGTAATCAACTTCCTCTTATTTCCATTATCTCTCTCTCTCTCTCCCTCTCTCCCTCTCCCTCTCTCCACCCTCTCTCTCTCTCTCTCTCCACCCCCTCTCTCTCTACTCCCACCCCCTCTCTCTATCCCTCTCTCCACCCTCTCTCTCTCTCTCTCCACCCCCTCTCTCTCTCTATCCACCCCCTCTCTCTCTCTACTCCCACCCCCCTCTCTCTACCCCTTCTCTCCACCCTCTCTCTCTCTCCACCCCCCCCCTCTCTCTCTCTCCAACTCCCTCTCTCTATCCCTCTCTCCACCCTCTCTCTCTCTCTCTCTCTCTCTCTCCACCCTCTCTCTACTCCCACCCCCTCTCCCTCTCTCTCTCTCTCTCTCTCTCTCCACCCTCTCTCTCTCTCCACCCCCTCTCTCTCTCTCTCCACCCCCTCTCTCTCCCTACTCCCTCCCCCTCTCTCTCCCTCTCGCTCTCTCTCCACCCTCTCTTTCTCTCTCTCTCTCCACCCCCCCCTCTCTCTACTCCCACCCCCTCTCTCTCTCTCCACCCCCTCTCTCTCCCTACTCCCTCCCCCTCTCTCTCCCTCTCGCTCTCTCTCCACCCTCTCTTTCTCTCTCTCTCTCCACCCCCCCCTCTCTCTACTCCCACCCCCTCTCTCTCTCTCCACCCCCTCTCTCTATCCCTCTCTCCACCCTCTCTCTCTATCTCCACCCCCCCTCTCTCTCCATCCCCCTCTCTCTATCCCTCTCTCCACCCTCTCTCTCTCTCTCTCTCCACCCCCTCTCTCTCTACTCCCACCCCCTCTCTCTATCCCTCTCTCCACCCTCTCTCTCTCTCTCTCCACCCCCTCTCTCTCTCTATCCACCCCCTCTCTCTCTCTACTCCCACCCCCCTCTCTCTACCCCTCTCTCCACCCTCTCTCTCTCTCCACCCCCCCCCCTCTCTCTCTCCACCCCCCTCTCTCTATCCCTCTCTCCACCCTCTCTCTCTCTCTCTCTCTCTCTCTCCACCCTCTCTCTACTCCCACCCCCTCTCCCTCTCTCTCTCTCTCTCTCTCTCTCCACCCTCTCGCTCTCTCCACCCTCTCTCTCTCTCCACCCCCTCTCTCTCTCTCTCCACCCCCTCTCTCTCCCTACTCCCTCCCCCTCTCTCTCCCTCTCGCTCTCTCTCCACCCTCTCTTTCTCTCTCTCTCTCCACCCCCCCTCTCTCTACTCCCACCCCCTCTCTCTCTCTCCACCCCCCTCTCTCTCCCTACTCCCTCCCCCTCTCTCTCCCTCTCGCTCTCTCTCCACCCTCTCTTTCTCTCTCTCTCTCCACCCCCCCCCTCTCTCTACTCCCACCCCCTCTCTCTCTCTCCACCCCCTCTCTCTATCCCTCTCTCCACCCTCTCTCTCTATCTCCACCCCCCCTCTCTCTCCATCCCCCTCTCTCTATCCCTCTCTCCACCCTCTTTCTCTCTGTCCACCCTCTCTCTCTCTACTCCCACCCCCTCTCCCTCTCTCTCTCTCTCTCTCTCTCTCTGTCTCTCTCCACCCCCTCTCTCTCTCCACCCCCCTCTCTCTCGTTCTCTCTCTCTCTCACTCTGTATCTTTCTCTCTCCCTCTTTAAACACTTCAAGGTGGATAGGAAGACCTGGCAAGCGTGGCACTGTGCACGATGGTGGCATCAAACACTACTCTTATAACTCTCAATGAATACCAGGTTGTGATTCACACAGGGGGCTGAGTCAGACAGACATGCAGACAGACATGCAGGCTGGCAGGCAGGCAGGCAGGCAGGCTGGCAGGCAGGCAGGCAGGCAGGCAGGCAGGCAGGCTGGCAGGCAGGCAGGCAGGCAAGCAACAGTCAGACAGGCAAGTATACAGACAAACAGACAGACAGACACAGGCAGACAGACAGACTAGGACAGTCTGAACCTTCCATTTATCACAGAACTACATTACAGTACATAATTCAAATCAAATCAAATTGTATTTGTCACATGTGCCGAATACAACAGGTGTAGTAGACCTTACAGTGAAATGCTTACTTACAAGCCCTTAATCAACAATGCAGTTTTAAGAAAAATAAGTCTTAAGTAAAAAATAGTTACTCCAAAAAAAATATAAAAAAATAATAATGAAAGAGCAGCAGTAAAATAACAGTAGAGAGGCTATATACAGGGGGTACCGGTACAGAGTCAATGTGTAATAACAGTAGAGAGGCTATATACAGGGTGTACCGGTACAGAGTCAATGTGTAATAACAGTAGGGAGGCTATATACAGGGGGTACCGGTACAGAGTCAATGTGTAATAACAGTAGCGAGGCTATATACAGGGGGGTACCGGTACAGAGTCAATGTGCGGGGACACCCGTTAGTCGAGGTAATACAGTGGGGGAAAAAATTATTTAGTCAGCCACCAATTGTGGAAGTTCTCCCACTTAAAAAGATGAGAGAGGCCTGTAATTTTCATCATAGGTACAGGTCAACTATGACAGACAAATTGATTTTTTTTTTCTCCAGAAAATCACATTGTAGGATTTTTAATGAATTTATTTGCAAATTATGGTGGAAAATAAGTATTTGGTCACCTACAAACAAGCAAGATTTCTGGCTCTCACAGACCTGTAACTTCTTCTTTAAGAGAATCCTCTGTCCTCCACTCGTTACCTGTATTAATGGCACCTGTTTGAACTTGTTATCAGTATAAAAGACACCTGTCCACAACCTCAAACAGTCACACTCCAAACTCCACTATGGCCAAGACCAAAGAGCTGTCAAAGGACACCAGAAACAAAATTGTAGACCTGCATCAGGCTGGGAAGACTGAATCTGCAATAGGTAAGCAGCTTGGTTTGAAGAAATCAACTGTGGGAGCAATTATTAGGAAATGGAAGACATACAAGACCACTGATAATCTCCCTCGATCTGGGGCTCCACGCAAGATCTCACCCCGTGGGGTCAAAATGATCACAAGAACGGTGAGCAAAAATCCCAGAACCACACGGGGGGACCTAGTGAATGACCTGCAGAGAGCTGGGACCAAAGTAACAAAGCCTACCGTCAGTAACACACTACGACGCCAGGGACTCAAATCCTGCAGTGCCAGACGTGTCCCCCTGCTTAAGCCAGTACATGTCCAGGCCCGTCTGAAGTTTGCTAGAGTGCATTTGGATGATCCAGAAGAGGATTGGGAAACTTTTTGGTAAAAACTCAACTCGTCGTGTTTGGAGGACAAAGAATGCTGAGTTGCATCCAAAGAACACCATATCTACTGTGAAGCATTGGGGTGGAAACATCATGCTTTGGGGCTGTTTTTCTGCAAAGGGACCAGGACGACTGATCCGTGTAAAGGAAAGAATGAATGGGGCCATGTATCGTGAGATTTTGAGTGAAAACCTCCTTCCATCAGCAAGGGCATTGAAGATGAAATGTGGCTGGGTCTTTCAGCATGACAATGATCCCAAACACACCGCCCAGTCAATGAAGGAGTGGCTTCGTAAGAAGCATTTCAAGGTCCTGGAGTGGCCTAGCCAGTCTCCAGATCTCAACCCCATAGAAAATCTTTGGAAGGAGTTGAAAGTCTGTGTTGCCCAGCGACAGCCCCAAAACATCACTGCTCTAGAGGAGATCTGCATGGAGGAATGGGCCAAAATACCAGCAACAGTGTGTGAAAACCTTGTGAAGACTTACAGAAAACGTTTGACCTGTGTCATTGCCAACAAAGGGTATATAACAAAGTATTGAGAAACTTTTGTTATTGACCAAATACTTATTTTCCACCATAATTTGCAAATAAATTCATAAAAAATCCTACAATGTGATTTTCTGGGAAGAAAATTCTCATTTTGTCTGTCATAGTTGACGTGTACCTATGATGTAAATTACAGGCCTCTCTCATCTTTTTAAGTGGGAGAACTTGCACAATTGGTGACTGACTAAGTACTTTTTTCCCCCACTGTATGTACATGAAGGTAGAGTTAAAGTGACTATGCATAGATAGTAAACAAAGATTAGCAGCAGACGACGACAACGTAAATAGTCAGGGTAGCCATGATTAGCTGTTCAGGTGTCTTATGGCTTGGGGGTAGAAGCTGTTAAGAAGCCTTTTGGACCTAGACTTGGCGCTCCGGTACCGCTTGCCTTGCAGTAGCAGAGAGAACGGTCTATGACTAGGGTGGCTGGAGTCCTTGACAATTTTTAGGTGCTTCCTCTGACACCGCCTGGTATAGAGGTCATGTTTGGCAGGAGCTTGGCCCCAGTGATGTACTGGGCAGTATGCACTACCCTCTGTAGTGCTTTGCGGTCGGAGGCCGAGCAGTTGCCATACAAGGCAGTGATGCAACCAGTCAGGATGCTCTCAATGGTGCAGCTGTATAACTTTTTGAGGATCTGAGGAACAATGCCAAATCTTTTCAGTCTCCTTAGGGGGAATAGGTTTTGTCGTGCCGTCTTCACAACTGTCTTGGTGTGCTTGGACCATGTTAGTTTGTTGGTGATGTGGACACCAAGGAACTTGAAGCTCTCAACCTGCTCCACTACAGCCCCGTCGATGAGAATGGGGGTGTGCTCTGTCCTCTTTTTCCTGTAGTCCACATTCATCTCCTTTGTCTTGATCACGTTGAGAGAGGCGTTGTTATCCTGGCACCACACGGCCAGGTCTCCGACCTCTTCCCTATGGGCAGTCTCATCGTTGTAGGTGATCAGGCCTACCACTGTTGTGTCGTCGGCAAACTTAATGATGTTGTTGGAGTCGTGACTGGCCATGCAGTCATGGGTGAACAGGGAGTACAGGAGGGGACTGAGCACTCACCCCTGAGGGGCCCCCGTGTTGAGGATCAGCGTGGCAGATGTGTTGTTACCTACCCTTACCAACTGGCGGCGGCCCGTCAGGAAGTCCAGGATCCAGTTACAGAGGGAGGTGTTTAGTCCCAGGGACCTTAGCTTAGTGATGAGCTTTGATGGCACTATATTGTTGAACGCTGAGCTGTAGTCAATGAATAGCATTCTCACGTAGGTGTTCCTTTTGTCCAGGTGTGAAAGGGCAGTGTGGAGCGCAATAGAGATTGCATCATCTGTGGATCTGTTCAGGCGGTATGCAAATATGAGTGGGTCTAATGTTTCTGGGATAATGGTGTTGATGTGAGCCATGACCAGCCTTTCAATGCACTTCATGGCTACAGACGTGAGTGCTACGGGTCAGCAGTCATTTAGGCAGGTTACCTTAGTGTTCTTGGGCACTGGGACTATGGTGGTCTGCTTTTAACAAGTTGGTATTACAGACTCAGTCAGGGACAGGTTGAAAATGTCAGTGTTGACACTTGCCAGTTGGTCAGCACATGCTCGGATTACACGTCCTGGTAGTCTGTCTGGCCCCACGGCCTTGCGAATGTTGACCTGTTTAAAGGTCTTACTCACATCGGCTACGGAGTACGTTATCACACAGTCGTCCGGAACAGCTGATGCTCTCATGCATGCTTCAGTGTTGCTTGCCTCGAAGCGAACATAGAAGTAATTTAGCTCGTCTGGTAGGCTTGTGTCATTGGGCAGCTCGCGGCTGTGCTTCCCTTTGTAGTCTTTAATAGTTTGCAAGCCCTGCCACATCCGATGAGATTTGGAGCCGTGTACTATGATTCAATCTTAGTCCTGTATTGACGCTTTGCCTGTTTGATGGTTAGTCGGAGGGCATAGCAGGATTTCTTATAAGCGTCCGGGTAAGAGTCCCGCTCCTTGAAAGCGGCAGCTCTACCCTTTATCTCAGTGAGGATGTTGCCTGTAATCCATTGCTTCTGGTTGGGGTATGTACGTACAGTCACTGTGGGGACGACGTCTTCAATGCACTTATTGATGAAGCCAGTGACTGATGTGGTGTACTCCTCAATGCCATCGTAAGAATCCCGGAACATATTCCAGTCTTTTCTACCTGCCCTCTACATTACAGCACATAATTCCCCTCTACTTTACAGTACATAACTCACTCTACATTACAGTACATAACTCCCCTCTTCATTGTAGTACATAACTCCCCTCTACATTACAGAACATAACTCCCCTCTACATTACAGTTGACAGTTTGAGTCTGCACTCCTCAGTCCTAAACTCAGAAACAAGACAGAGTGAGAATTTACAGTCCATTTATGCCCTTTTCAGCACTGGCTTTTTGTTGTTTTTATTGTTCTGCAGAGTGCTACTGCCTCTTTTATTAAAACCTGACTCTGTTGAGCTTTTTTACAGCTTTTGCCAGCTCTGTTTGATAATGTGGTGTAGTAATGGCTGAGTGGTTTTGTCGTGCTCATCTTTGACTTTCTCCTACTTCTTATCATCTCACTGCTTCCTCTCCTCTTCTCCCCTCTTCTCTCCACTCCTCTCCACTCTTCTCTTCTCTTCTCTCCACTCTTCTCTTCTCTTCTCTTCTCTTCTCTTCTCTTCTCTTCTCTTCTCTTCTCTTCTCTTCTCTTCTCTCCACTCCTCTCTTCTCTTCTCTTCTCTTCTCTTCTCTTCTCTTCTCTTCTCTTCTCTTCTCTTCTCTTCTCTTCTCTTCTCTTCTCTTCTCTTCTCTTCTCTTCTCTTCTCTTCTCTTCTCTTCTCTTCTCTTCTCTTCTCTTCTCTTCTCTTCTCTTCTCCTCTCCACTCCTCTTCTCCCCTCTCTGCTCCTCTCCACTCCTCTCTTTTCTTCTCCTCTCCCATCCTCCCCCTCCTCTCCTATACTGTACTCTACTCTACTCTCTTCTCTTCACCCCTCCCATATCTTGCTTGGTTTCCATCATATCCTCTCTCTGTCTAGTGTAATTCAAGGACATCGGGGATGGGATAGAGCTATGGGCAAAATGGAGAGCCCAGGCCGGATCATAGAGATGTATAGATGTCTCAACTTTGTATCTCTGCCATTATGGCGTATGTGACCTCATGGGCAGCGCCATTGATCTCCATTTTAAAGTATTACTTTGTCTTCTTCTTTTGTGTTTGAAAAAAGTGTCAAGCTAATAGTGATTTACCGCCGCCTGCAGTGCTGGAGTCCTGACCCAAATATTGTGTGTCATTAATTTATTGTGGCCACTAGATGGCAGTGATATACCTGTAGTTTAATGCCATTTAAAAACCATACAACCCAATTTGAAGAAGAAGTCAATGCTCTGATCATCAGGGGGGGAGGGGGGTATAAAAGATAGGATATAGGGTAGGCTTGGGTATTGGCTGGGACTCTTCTCTCCTCCTCAAGGTGATGTTCTGCACTCTGGCTCAACGTGAGTCACTCCAAATGGAAACATTACATTCAGTCCCAATGTCTTGTACTGTATATACTTAACCACTACAGAACCTAGTGAAAAAAAGTAGCTCACTGGCTGATGACACACTGGCTGATGACACACTGGCTGATGACACACTGGCTGATGGCACACTGGCTGATGACACACTGGCTGATGGCACACTGGCTGATGACACACTGGCCGATGATACACTGGCTGATGATACACTGGCTGATGACACACTGGCTGATATCACAGTGGCTGATGACACAGTGGCTGATGTCACACCGCTGATGACACACTGGTTGATGACACACTGGCTGACGACACACTTGCTGATAACACACTGGCCGATATCACACTGGCCGATATCACACTGGCCGATAACACACTGGCCGATGACACACTGGCTGATGACACAGGAGAAGGCCCTCACATGCACAGAGGGGGACACAGCCTCAGCCTCTGTGACGTCAACAAGAGAGAGCATAGGAAAGAGATGAGGCAAACGGAGGAGAGAGACAAAGAGCAGTTTAGTGCTTCAGGGGTATGGGAAGGGGGATTGATGTTTTGTTATGGCCCAGGGGGGAGTGGTTTATTACCCCAGATCAAACAGATGTAATATCCCCTGAAAACACACACACACACACACACACACACACACACACACACACTGCTTCTCTCCCCTCCACTCTATAAGAGGAGGAAGATGAGATGTCTCCATTAAGGATCTGTAGAGGGTGATTTGGACGGAGTCAGGCGCAGGAGGTGTAAATCCCAGAATAATGGTTTATTCGGCCAATACAGCGGTTCGCAGCAATGCGTAAAACAACTATAGGGCGACTTAACAGCGCACTGGGGAAAACAAAACACACAGGTGAAAATCCCTGCGATAAAGTACATAATGCTCCACCGAGCTATCGACACCCCCACATGGAAACAATCACACACAAAGACATGCGGGGCAGAGGGAATACTTATACAGGGACTGATGAGGGAATATGAACCAGGTGTGTGTGAAAAACAAGACAAAACAAATGGAATGATGAAAAGAGGAGCGGCAGTGGCTAGAAGGCTGGTGACGACGAACGCCGAAGCCTGCCCAAACAAGGAGAGGAGGCAGCTTTGGAGGAAGTCGTGACAGGATCTATTTCCAACCCAGGCCTATAACGGTATAACTAACGATATAACTAACAATATAACTAACGATATAACAAACTGTATAACTAACGATATAACTACGATATATCTAACTGTATAACTAACGATATAACTAACTGTATAACTAACGATATAACTATGATATATCTAACTGTATAACTAACAATATAACTAACTGTATAACTAATGATATAACTAACAATATAACTAAATGTATAACTAACGATGTAACTAACTGTATAACTAACGATATAACCAACGATATAACTAATTGTATAACTAACGATATAACTAACGGTATAACTAACAAAATAACTATCGATATAACTAACAATATAAATAACTGCTTAACTAAAGATATAACTAACTGTATAACTAACTGTGTAACTAACGGTAAAACTAACTGTATAACTAACGGTAAAACTAACGCTATAACTAACGATATAACTAACGGTATAACTAACGGTAAAACTAACGCTATAACTAACAATATAACTAACGGTATAACTAACGGTAAAACTAACAATATAACTAACGGTATAACTAACAGTAAAACTAACGATATAACTAATGATATAACTAATGGTAAAACTAACTGTATAACTAACGATATAACTAACGGTATAACTAACGATATAACTAACGGTATATCTAACTGTATAACTAACTGTATAACTAACTGTATAACTTACTGTATAACTAACGGTAAAACTAACTGTATAACTAACGGTAAAACTAACGCTATAACTAACGATATAACTAACGGTATAACTAACGGTAAAACTAACGCTATAACTAACAATATAACTAACGGTATAACTAACAGTAAAACTAACGATATAACTAACGATATAACTAACTGTATAACTAATGGTAAAACTAACTGTATAACGAACGATATAACTAACGGTATAACTAACGGTAAAACTAACAATATAACTAACGGTATAACTAATGGTAAAACTAACTGTATAACTAACGATATAACTAACGGTATAACTAACGATATAACTAACGGTATATCTAACTGTATAACTAACTGTATAACTAACTGTATAACTTACTGTATAACTAACGGTAAAACTAACGATATAACTAACGATATAACTAACGGTATAACTAACTGTATAACTAACTGTATAACTAACGATATAACTAACGGTATAACTAACGGTAAAACTAACGATATAACTAACGATATAACTAACAGTATAACTAACTGTATAACTAACTGTATAACTAACGATATAACTAACGGTATAACTAATGGTAAAACTAACAATATAACTAACGCTATAACTAACGGAAAAACTAACTGTATAACTAACGATATAACTAACGGTATAACTAACGATATAACTAATGGTATATCTAACTGTATAACTAACTGTATAACTAACGATATAACTAACAGTATAACTAACAGTATAACTAACTGTATAACTAACTGTATAACTAACAGTATAACTAACGCTATAACTAACGGTATATCTAACTGTATAACTAACTGTATAACTAACGGTAAAACTAACAATATAACTAACGATATAACTAACAGTATAACTAACTGTATAACTAACTGTATAACTAACGATATAACTAACGGTATAACTAACGATATAACTAACGGTATATCTAACTGTATAACTAACTGTATAACTAACTGTATAACTTACTGTATAACTAACGGTAAAACTAACGATATAACTAACGATATAACTAACGGTATAACTAACTGTATAACTAACTGTATAACTAACTGTGTAACTAACGGTAAAACTAACTGTATAACTAATGGTAAAACTAACGCTATAACTAACGATATAACTAACGGTATAACTAACGGTAAAACTAACGCTATAACTAACGATATAACTAACGGTATAACTAACGGTATAACTAACGGTAAAACTAACAATATAACTAACGGTATAACTAACAGTAAAACTAACAATATAACTAACGATATAACTAACTGTATAACTAACGGTAAAACTAACTGTATAACGAACGATATAACTAACGGTATAACTAACGGTAAAACTAACAATATAACTAACGGTATAACTAATGGTAAAACTAACTGTATAACTAACGATATAACTAACGATATAACTAACGGTAAAACTAACTGTATAACTGACTGTATAACTAACTGTATAACTAACGGTATAACTAAATGTATAACTAACAGTATAACTAACAGTATAACTAACTGTATAACTAACTGTATAACTAACTGTATAACTAACTGTAAAACTAACTGTATAACTAACTGTATAACTAACTGTAAAACTAACTGTATAACTAACTGTATAACTAACTGTATAACTAACGGTATAACTAACAGTATAACTAACAGTATAACTAACTGTATAACTAACTGTAAAACTAACTGTATAACTAACAGTAAAACTAACGGTAAAACTAACTGTATAACTAACTGTATAACTAACGGTATAACTAACGGTATAACTAACAGTATAACTAACTGTAAAAGTAACGATATAACTAACTGTATAACTAACTGTATAACTAACAGTATAACTAACTGTATAACTAACTGTATAACTAACAGTATAACTAACGGTAAAACTAACGATATAACTAACTGTATAACTAACTGTATAACTAACAGTATAACTAACAGTATAACTAACTGTATAACTAACTGTATAACTAACAGTATAACTAACAGTATAACTAACTGTATAACTAACTGTAAAACTAACTGTATAACTAACAGTAAAACTAACGGTAAAACTAACTGTATAACTAACTGTATAACTAACGGTATAACTAACGGTATAACTAACAGTATAACTAACTGTAAAAGTAACGATATAACTAACTGTATAACTAACTGTATAACTAACAGTATAACTAACTGTATAACTAACTGTATAACCAACTGTATAACTAACAGTATAACTAACGGTAAAACTAACGATATAACTAACTGTATAACTAACTGTATAACTAACAGTATAACTAACAGCTATAACTAACGGTATATCTAACTGTATAACTAACTGTATAACTAACGGTAAAACTAACAATATAACTAACGATATAACTAACAGTATAACTAACTGTATAACTAACTGTATAACTAACGATATAACTAACGGTATAACTAACGATATAACTAACGGTATATCTAACTGTATAACTAACTGTATAACTAACTGTATAACTTACTGTATAACTAACGGTAAAACTAACGATATAACTAACGATATAACTAACGGTATAACTAACTGTATAACTAACTGTATAACTAACTGTGTAACTAACGGTAAAACTAACTGTATAACTAATGGTAAAACTAACGCTATAACTAACGATATAACTAACGGTATAACTAACGGTAAAACTAACGCTATAACTAACGATATAACTAACGGTATAACTAACGGTATAACTAACGGTAAAACTAACAATATAACTAACGGTATAACTAACAGTAAAACTAACGATATAACTAACGATATAACTAACTGTATAACTAACGGTAAAACTAACTGTATAACGAACGATATAACTAACGGTATAACTAACGGTAAAACTAACAATATAACTAACGGTATAACTAATGGTAAAACTAACTGTATAACTAACGATATAACTAACGGTATAACTAACGATATAACTAACGGTATATCTAACTGTATAACTAACTGTATAACTAACTGTATAACTAACTGTATAACTAACTGTATAACTAACGGTAAAACTAACGATATAACTAACGATATAACTAACGGTATAACTAACTGTATAACTAACTGTATAACTAACGATATAACTAACGGCATAACTAACGGTAAAACTAACGATATAACTAACGATATAACTAACAGTATAACTAACTGTATAACTAACTGTATAACTAACGATATAACTAACGGTATAACTAACGGTAAAACTAACTGTATAACTAACGATATAACTAACGGTATAACTAACGATATAACTAACGGTATATCTAACTGTATAACTAACTGTATAACTAACGGTAAAACTAACTGTATAACTAACAATATAACTAACGGTATAACTAACAGTATAACTAACTGTATAACTAACTGTATAACTAACAGTATAACTAACGCTATAACTAACGGTATATCTAACTGTATATCTAACTGTATAACTAACTGTATAACTAACGATATAACTAACGGTATAACTAACGGTAAAACTAACAATGTAACTAACGGTATAACTAACGGTAAAACTAACTGTATAACTGACTGTATAACTAACTGTATAACTAACGCTATAACTAACGGTATATCTAACTGTATAACTAACGGTATAACTAACGGTAAAACTAACGGTATATCTAACTGTATAACTAACAGTATAACTAACGCTATAACTAACGGTATATCTAACTGTATAACTAACTGTATAACTAACTGTATAACTAACGATATAACTAACGGTAAAACTAACTGTATAACTGACTGTATAACTAACTGTATAACTAACGGTATAACTAAATGTATAACTAACTGTATAACTAACTGTATAACTAACTGTAAAACTAACTGTATAACTAACTGTATAACTAACTGTAAAACTAACTGTATAACTAACTGTATAACTAACTGTATAACTAACGGTATAACTAACAGTATAACTAACAGTATAACTAACTGTATAACTAACTGTAAAACTAACTGTATAACTAACAGTAAAACTAACGGTAAAACTAACTGTATAACTAACTGTATAACTAACGGTATAACTAACGGTATAACTAACAGTATAACTAACTGTAAAAGTAACGATATAACTAACTGTATAACTAACAGTATAACTAACTGTATAACTAACTGTATAACTAACAGTATAACTAACGGTAAAACTAACGATATAACTAACTGTATAACTAACAGTATAACTAACTGTATAACTAACAGTATAACTAACAGTATAACTAACTGTATAACTAACTGTAAAACTAACTGTATAACTAACAGTAAAACTAACGGTAAAACTAACTGTATAACTAACTGTATAACTAACGGTATAACTAACGGTATAACTAACAGTATAACTAACTGTAAAAGTAACGATATAACTAACTGTATAACTAACTGTATAACTAACAGTATAACTAACTGTATAACTAACTGTATAACTAACGGTATAACTAACGGTAAAACTAACTGTATAACTAACTGTATAACTAACAGTATAACTAACAGTATAACTAACTGTATAACTAACTGTATAACTAACTGTATAACTAACTGTAAAACTAACTGTATAACTAACGGTATAACTAACAGTATAACTAACGGTATAACTAATGGTAAAACTAACGATATAACTAACGATATAACTAACTGTATAACTAATGGTATAACTAACAGTATAACTAACGGTATAACTAACGGTAAAACTAACGATATAACTAACGATATAACTAACTGTATAACTAACTGTATAACTAACAGTATAACTAACTGTATAACTAACGGTATAACTAAGAGCATAACTAACAGTATAACTAACGGTAAAACTAACGATATAACTAACTGTATAACTAACTGTAAAACTAACTGTATAACTAACTGTAAAACTAACTGTATAACTAACTGTATAACTAACTGTATAACTAACTGTATAACTAACAGTATAACTAACGGTAAAAATAACGATATAACTAACTGTATAACTAACGGTATAACTAACTGTATAACTAACAGTATAACTAACTGTATAACTAACTGTATAACTAATTGTATAACTAACTGTATAACTAACTGTAAAACTAACTGTATAACTAACGGTATAACTAACAGTATAACTAACAGTATAACTAACGGTAAAACTAACGATATAACTAACGATATAACTAACTGTATAACTAATGGTATAACTAACGGTATAACTAACGGTAAAACTAACGATATAACTAACGATATAACTAACTGTATAACTAACTATATAACTAACAGTATAACTAACTGTATAACTAACGGTATAACTAACAGTATAACTAACTGTATAACTAACGGTATAACTAACAGTATAACTAACAGTATAACTAACGGTAAAAATAACGATATAACTAACGATATAACTAACTGTATAACTAATGGTATAACTAACAGTATAACTAACGGTATAACTAACGGTAAAACTAATGATATAACTAACGATATAACTAACTGTATAACTAACTGTATAACTAACAGTATAACTAACTGTATAACTAACGGTATAACTAACAGTATAACTAACAGTATAACTAACGGTAAAACTAACGGTATAACTAACGATACTAACGATATAACTAACTGTATATCTAACTGTATAACTAACAGTATAACTAACAGTATAACTAACTGTATAACTAACTGTATAACTAACTGTATAACTAACTGTAAAACTAACTGTATAACTAACTGTATAACTAACTGTATAACTAACGGTAAAACTAACAATATAACTAACTGTATAACTAACTGTATAACTAACTGTATAACTAACAGTATAACTAACAGTATAACTAACAGTATAACTAACGGTAAAACTAACGATATAACTAACGGTATAACTAACTGTATAACTAACTGTATAACTAACAGTATAACAAACAGTATAACTAACTGTATAACTAACTGTATAACTAACTGTAAAACTAACTGTATAAGTAACTGTATAACTAACGGTAAAACTAACGATATAACTAACTGTATAACTAACTCTATAACTAACAGTATAACTAACTGTATAATTAACTGTAAAACTAACTGTATAACTAACTGTATAAGTAACGGTATAACTAACGGTATAACTAACAGTATAACTAACGGTATAACTAACGGTAAAACTAACGATATAACTAACGATATAACTAACTGTATAACAAACTGTATAACATTTACATTTACATTTTAGTCATTTAGCAGACGCTCTTATCCAGAGCAACTTACAGTTAGTGAATACATATTTTTTTTATACTGGCCCCCCGTGGGAATCGAACCCACAACCCTGGCGTTGCAAACGCCATGCTCTATCAACTGAGCTACATCCCGGCCGGCCATTCCCTCCCCTACCCTGGACGACGCTGGGCCAATTGTGCGCCGCCCATGAGTCTTCCGGTCGCGGCCGGCTGCGACAGAGCCTGGATTCGAACCAGGATCTCTATAACTAACTGTATAACTAACTGTATAACTAACCGTAAAACTAACCGTATAACTAACGGTATAACTAACTGTATAACTAACTGTATAACTAACTGTATAACTAACTGTATAACTAACGGTAAAACTAATGCTATAACTAACGCTATAACTAACGATATAACTAACGGTAAAACTATGCAGTCCCAGTACTGATCATGTTAATGAAGCTAGCCAGCTACAGCTATACAGTGTGTATGTGTGTGTGTGTGTGTGTGTGTGTGTGTGTGTGTGTGTGTGTGTGTGTGTGTGTGTGTGTGTGTGTGTGTGTGTGTGTCATCGTATCCGGCCACTGCGTGTCACTAAGGTAAGTGTGAATGTTGTCCCTATCAATGGCTGTGTCAGCCGGGTGCAGAAGGTGCCCATAATGCCATGATTGGAGATATGGAGGAGAAGTGGAGCCAGAGTGCCTCAGGAAGAGAAAACAAGAGAATGTGTAACGAACTAATGAATGAACGGATGAACGGAAGAATGGATGAACGGATGAACTGCAGAGCAATGAGAGCAGAGTTCATCTAAACTGAGAAAAGTGTGTGCGCTCAAGTGTATTTGTTTGTGTGTGTGTGTGTGTGTTTGTGGGTGTCCTTTTGGGGTAGGTAGAGACAGAGAGGCTGAGAGAGTGATTGAATGTAACACATTAGAGACAGTTAGGACGTGGTACATCCATCTGTTTCTCCTGACACACACACACATCCAGACAGTTAGGACGTGGTACATCCATCTGTTTATCCTGGTCGCCTGGGTAACCTTGGGGCTGTTACAGCCCTTCCAATGCTAACGGAGACACATCTATCAACACCCACACACACACACACACACACACACACACACACACACACACACACACACACAAACACACATATCCATCAACCCATGTTGCCGGACACATTTACTGGGCCCCGGCAACACATGCAAATCACCCAATCAATAGGGCCAAACACTACGTCACCTGCCAGCCAGCCACTGCCCCAAACCAAACCTACCATTAGGTTTTGAGGCAGTTTTCTCTATAAATGCACCTCACCTGTAGATGGGAGAGCTATACTCTGTCTCTCTCTCTATCCATGTCTCTGTTTCTGTCTGTCTCTCTCTCTCTCTCTCTCTCTCTCTCTCTCTCTCTCTCTCTCTCTCTCTCTCTCTCTCTCTCTCTCTCTCTCGCTCTCTCTCTAACCACTGATGACACTGACCTACCTCTGTTTACCATCACTGCCACTGCAGCGGAACACCAGGAGGGTGAGGAGATTATTTTATTGTTCAAGACTCCGGAACTGGGGATCTTTTGGTTTGGGACCCGGCTCTTCTCTGAGAGGATGTTGGCACTCTGTGTATAAGCCTCCAATAGACAAGTGTATTGCTGATCTACAGTGGATGATTATTCACAGGGCTATCGCTACCAACAGATACGCGTCACACCTTGATCCATCAGTGGGGAGGGGGTATCTGTTCTGTGGGGAGGAGGAGCATCAGTTTTTATTTTGTTCTAGGCTGGTAGAGCTGTTTTCCGTCCTGGGTGGGTGGTGTAGAGGACTAGGGTTGGGGCTGACACTAGACCTGTACGTTAGAGGGCCTAGGTTTAGCGGAACTAAAGGCCGAAGGGACTGCAGGCAAAAATGGCAGACTCCACATCATTAGCTAAAGTAGCACGTGCATCTAACAAAGATGGCATGATCAAACAACGTCTTGGAGGCCACAGTCTTCAATGCCTCACCTCCTCGTCAGAGAAGGCCTTTGACCAGCTCCTTCAAAAAACCCTTTCCTCAAATGAGAGAACTTCAAACACGGAGTGGGGACGCTCATTCTCAAGAGACAAACCTGCATTAGAACTGAGAGCAAGTAAATAATTAGAATTGGAAAAATAAGTGTTAAAAGCCATCTACTAAATACTACAATTCTACAGCAGAATAGTTTTTTACTTTCATCATGTCTTTCTTCCTCTCAGCTGTGAATAGGTTGACACATGACAATCAATCTACTAAAGTCGATAAAGCTAGGATGACACTGAGCTTAAGATGAAGGACTTGCTCTTTCCACAGGTCTACCTGTCCATGATTATGGGTAAGAGCATTGGCATTACAGATCATCAAACATTCAGAGAGGAGAGTTGCACTGTTAAATGTTAAAAGCATCATTAAAAGCCACCATGTTATCATGGCAGGGGAAGACATAAAGATAAGAGTTGAGGCTGAAATGACTAGCATGTGACCACATCAGTACATGTATATATCTTTACGGAACCGGAAGCAGTAAGTGAATAACCTAAAGTGCAATGAGTAAAATAGGTCTGTGTGACAGTGTTTAGAAGTGTCCCAGTCACCTCCTGTAATGTCCAGGTTCTCCTCTAGATAACGACCTCTCCTCTCTGTCTCTCTCTTTCTCTCTCTCTCTCTCTCTCTCTCTCTCTCTCTCTCTCTCTCTCTCTCTCTCTCTCTCTCTCTCTCTCTCTCTCTCTCTCTCTCTCTCTCTCTCTCTCTAAGACCAATCCTGCTTTTCTTCTAGTCTTATCTAAAACCCATGTCTCTCTTTCTGTATGCACCTACCAGCTTAATGAGATCTGGTGTGTGTGTGTGTGTGTGTGTGTGTGTGTGTGTGTGTGCACCCTACCCACCCTCTCAGGGTCATGTTGTGTGGCTCAGACTCTAGATGAGGAAAATCAATAGAAAGACAGCTTCTCAACAGTCTCCTCTCATGGCTGTTCTCAACAGTCTCCTCTCATGGCTGTTCTCAACGGTCTCATCTCATGGCTGTTCTCAACAGTCTCCTCTCATGGCTGTTCTCAACAGTCTCCTCTCATGGCTGTTCTCAACAGTCTCCTCTCATGGCTGTTCTCAACGGTCTCATCTCATGGCTGTTCTCAACAGTCTCCTCTCATGGCTGTTCTCAACAGTCTCCTCTCATGACTGTTCTCAACTATCTCCTCTCATGGCTGTTCTCAACGGTCTCATCTCATGGCTGTTCTCAACATGCTCCTCTCATGGCTGTTCTCAACAGTCTCCTCTCATGGCTGTTCTCAACTATCTCCTCTCATGGCTGTTCTCAACATGCTCCTCTCATGGCTGTTCTCAACAGTCTCCTCTCATGGCTGTTCTCAACTATCTCCTCTCATGGCTGTTCTCAACAGTCTCCTCTCATGGCTGTTCTCAACAGCCTCCTCTCATTGCTGTTCTCAACATGCTCCTCTCATTGCTGTTCTCAACAGTCTCCTCTCATGGCTGTTCTCAACTATCTCCTCTCATGGCTGTTCTCAACAGTCTCCTCATGGCTGTTCTCAACAGCCTCCTCTCATTGCTGTTCTCAACATGCTCCTCTCATTGCTGTTCTCAACAGTGTCCTCTCATGGCTGTTCTCAACAGCCTCCTCTCATGGCTGTTCTCAACAGTCTCCTCTCATGGCTGTTCTCAACTATCTCCTCTCATGGCTGTTCTCAACAGTCTCCTCTCATGGCTGTTCTCAACAGACTCCTCTCATGGCTGTTCTCAACTATCTCCTCTCATGGCTGTTTTCAACAGTCTCCTCTCAAGACTGTTCTCAACAGTCTCCTCTCATGGCTGTTCTCAACGGTCTCTTCTCATGACTGTTCTCAACGGTCTCATCTCATGGCTGTTCTCAACGGGCTCCTCTCATGGCTGTTCTCAACAGGCTCCTCTCATGGCTGTTCTCAACAGACTCCTCTCATGGCTGTTCTCAACAGTCTCCTCTCATGGCTGGTCTCAACCGTCTCCTCTCATGGCTGTTCTCAACTGTCTCATCTCATGGCTGTTCTCAACAGGCTCCTCTCATGGCTGTTCTCAACAGGCTCCTCTCATGGCTGTTCTCAATAGGCTCCTCGCATGGCTGTTCTCAATAGCCTCCTCTCATGGCTGTTCTCAACAGACTCCTCTCATGGCTGTTCTCAATTGATTAACTTCAGCTGTGTGCTACGCGGTGTTGGGTTTAATGCATTACAAAAGTAACTCATGACTAACAGACTTATATAACACCTTACATTTTCAATTTGAGTAATTATACTACAGTTACTTTTTTATGTAGTGTGCAAACTACTTTTCAGAAAATATTTCCCCACCTATACTTGTTTCCTCATTAATTCTCATGACATCTGCTGTCCATAGAAATGGATAGTACGTGCACCTCTGATCTTTGCCATTGATCATTTCTGTGATAGCAAAGCCCATAGTGGTTCACTGTCTAGTGGCCAGTGTGCCGTCTAGCTGTCCATCTCTATGCTGTCGTTGTACTGGCGGCTTAAGAGGAAATCTGTACAGGTTTAGCTTATATGAGGCTATGCAACTTAACATCAATTTCATAGGATGACACATTAGTGTAGGCTAAAGGGATTTACTATTTACAGAAAGAAATATATTCCTACCTTAATT
>CM062505.1:9395065-9445400 GCA_031479575.1 Coregonus ussuriensis
GTCAATGAAGACATGCGGCATCACTCCAATTGTCAAAGCAATTTACTAGAGTGAGGAGTGGAGTGTTACATTTTACATTTTAGTCATTTAGCAGACACTCTTATCCAGAGCGACTTACAGTTAGTGAGTGCATACATTTTTCATACTGGCCCCCCATGGGAAACGAACCCACAACCCTGGCGTTGCAAGCGCCATGCTCTATCAACTGAGCTACAGGGGACTAAAGCTGAGTCTCTGGGTCTGTTCACATCCCTCTGAGTCTCTGGGTCTGTTCACATCCCTCTGAGTCTCTGGGTCTGTTCACATCCCTCTGAGTCTCTGGGTCTGTTCTCTTCCCTCTGATTCCCCTTCACTATCCCATCCCCTAACACTAACCCCCTTCACCATCCCATCCCCTAACACTAACCCCCTTCACCATCCCATCCCCTAACACTAACCCCCTTCACCATCCCATCCTCTAACACTAACCCCCTTCACCATCCCATCCCCTAACACTAACCCCCTTCACCATCCCCATGTTTAGGTTTGTTTTCCAAACCTGCCATTTAAACAATACGCTCCGTCTCCAACCCTCCCACTCTCCTCTCCAGCCCTTCACGCTGCCTGTCAGCCCCAATCAAGGGATCTCCCGTCCGGGGCCTAATGCCTGTGAGAGGCTGTGCGTGCATATTAGAGAAGGCCTCAGAGAGCATGCTGGGATTTTGTATGTGTCATTGTAGCATGACGAAGCTATGCTTAATACCGCCTGAATGGTTTTCTATTCCGTTTATCATAACCTCATATGGTTGCTAGCTACACTGTTCTTATGATGAGAATCAGACTATTGTTTATTTTGAATGAATATTTATGAATATCTTATCACAAAAGAAAAAAAAAATGTTGGATAGAAGGAGAATAGAATATGTCATTTATTTACTATCCCTGTTGGAATGTTATCTGTAAAAGAAAGCCCTGTTGGAAAATTATCTGTAGACAAAAGCCCTGTTGGAAAATTATCTGTAGACAAAAGCCCTGTTGGAAAATTATTTGTAGAAAAAAAGCCCTGTTGGAAAATTATCTGTTGAAAAAATGCCCTGTTGGAAAATTGTTTGTAGAAAAAAAGCCCTGTTGGAAAATTATCTGTAGACAAAAGCCCTGTTGGAAAATGATCTGTAAAAAAAAGCCATGTTGGAAAATGATCTGTAAAAAAAAAGCCCTGTTTGAAAAGTATCTGTAGACAAAAGCCCTGTTGGAAAATTATATGTAGAAAAAAAGCCCTGTTGGAAAATTATCTGTAGAAAAAAAGCCCTGTTGGAGATTGTACCTCTTATTTACTGTCTCGTCGCCTGTTGTTGACTAATGGTCTGGTGGTGTATCTGTGTGACAGTGAAAGGCTTGGAATGAGGCCTGACTAGACCATTAGTCCCATGCTGTTACACCCTCCACCTTCCTGCCTCCTGCTTAGCGATCAGGCCTCTGACACACATGAAACACATGAAACACAAGCATTTCACTACACCCGCAATAGCATTTGCTAAATATGTGCATATGACCAATACAATTTGATTTGATTAGATGCACAAACACACGCACACATACAGTGGGGAAAAAAAGTATTTAGTCAGCCACCAATTGTGCAAGTTCTCCCACTTAAAAAGATGAGAGAGGCCTGTAATTTTCATCATAGGTACACGTCAACTATGACAGACAAAATGAGGGAAAAAAATCCAGAAAATCACATTGTAGGATTTTTAATGAATGTATTTGCAAATTATGGTGGAAAAAAAGTATTTGGTCAATAACAAAAGTTTCTCAATACTTTGTTATATACTCTTTGTTGGCAATGACACAGGTCAACCGTTTTCTGTAAGTCTTCACAAGGTTTTCACACACTGTTGCTGGTATTTTGGCCCATTCCTCCATGCAGATCTCCTCTAGAGCAGTGATGTTTTGGGGCTGTCGCTGGGCAACACGGACTTTCAACTCCCTCAAAAGATTTTCTATGGGGTTGAGATCTGGAGACTGGCTAGGCCACTCCAGGACCTTGAAATGCTTCTTACGAAGCCACTCCTTCGTTGCCCGGGCGGTGTGTTTGGGATCATTGTCATGCTGAAAGACCCAGCCACGTTTCATCTTCAATGCCCTTGCTGATGGAAGGAGGTTTTCACTCAAAATCTCACGATACATGGCCCCATTCATTCTTTCCTTTACACGGATCAGTCGTTCTGGTCCCTTTGCAGAAAAACAGCCCCAAAGCATGATGTTTCCAACCCCATGCTTCACAGTAGGTATGGTGTTCTTTGGAAGCAACTCAGCATTCTTTGTCCTCCAAACATGACAAGTTGAGTTTTTACCAAAAAGTTCTATTTTGGTTTCATCTGACCATATTACATTTACATTTTAGTCATTTAGCAGACGCTCTCATCCAGAGCGACTTACAGTTAGTGATTACATATTTTTTTTTATACTGGCCCCCCGTGGGAATCGAACCCACAACCCTGGCGTTGCAAACGCCATGCTCTATCAACTGAGCTACATCCCTGCCGGCCATTCCCTCCCCTACCCTAGACGACGCTGGGCCAATTGTGCGCCGCCCATGAGTCTCCCGGTCGTGGCCGGCTGCGACAAAGCCTGGATTCGAACCAGGATCTCTAGTGGCACAGTTAGCACTGCGATGCAGTGCCTTAGACCACTGCGCCACTCAGGAGTATTCTCCCAATCCTCTTCTGGATCATCCAAATGCACTCTAGCAAACTTCAGACGGGCCTGGACATGTACTGGCTTAAGCAGGGGGACACGCCTGGCACTGCAGGATTTGAGTCCCTGGCGGCGTAGTGTGTTACTGATGGTAGGCTTTGTTACTTTGGTCCCAGCTCTCTGCAGGTCATTCACTAGGTCCCCCCGTGTGGTTCTGGGATTTTTGCTCACCGTTCTTGTGATCATTTTGACCCCACGGGGTGAGATCTTGCGTGGAGCCCCAGATCGAGGGAGATTATCAGTGGTCTTGTATGTCTTCCATTTCCTAATAATTGCTCCCACAGTTGATTTCTTCATACCAAGCTGCTTACCTATTGCAGATTCAGTCATCCCAGCCTGGTGCAGGTCTACAATTTTGTTTCTGGTGTCCTTTGACAGCTCTTTGGTCTTGGCCATAGTGGAGTTTAGAGTGTGACTGTTTGAGGTTGTGGACAGGTGTCTTTTATACTGATAACAAGTTCAAACAGGTGCCATTAATACAGGTAATGAGTGGAGGACAGAGGAGCCTCTTAAAGAAGAAGTTACAGGTCTGTGAGAGCCAGAAATCTTGCTTGTTTGTAGGTGACCAAATACTTATTTTCCACCATAATTTGCAAATAAATTCATAAAAAATCCTGTGATTTTCTGGAAAAAAAAATCTCAATTTGTCTGTCATAGTTGACGTGTACCTATGATGAAAATTACAGGCCTCTCTCATCTTTTTAAGTGGGAGAACTTGCACAATTGGTGGCTGACTAAATACTGTTTTTCCCCACTGTACATCCACACTCCATAGTGGAGTCCTCCTCATTACTATCTCCTCCACACTATCACGCTGTCACTGGCATCTGGTCTGCTCTGCCACTCCTTACTCCCCTGGAAGGGAGGGAGGGAGGGAGGGAGGGAGGGAGGGAGGGAGGGAGGGAGGGAGGGAGGGAGGGAGGGAGGGAGGAGGGCTGATGATGTTTTGTTTTTAAGCTCTCATTTAAAAATGGCAGCTTGGCAGTGCACCATCTGTCTGTCTCTGTGGGTTCCTGGCTGCTGACACAGCCCCTGGTCCACCCTCTCCCCTCTCTCTCCCCCTTCTCCCCTCTCCCATCAGGTCTGATGTCTCCCAGACTCCTGGTGATGCTGCCCTTTGCTCAACCCCTGCCTCACTCCCTGTCTCACCACTGCATCACCCATGGCTCATCTCTGTCCCTCTCCTGGCTCACCTCCGTCCCTCTCCTGTCTCACCTCCATCCCTCCCCGGTCTCAGCTCCGTCCCTCCCCTGTCTCACCTGTGTCTCTCTCCTGTCTCACCTCCGTCCCTCTCCTGTCTCACCTCCGTCCCTCTCCTGTCTCACCTCCGTCCCTCCCCTGTCTCAGCTCCGTCGCTCCCCTGTCTCACCCCCTTTCACCCTGTCTCGCACACGCCCTCAACCAAATCTCCAGTAGAGGGCAGAGTTTCACAGTAATTTACGGTGAGGCAGTTTATCGTTTAATGGTCTATTCCTGATGGCTGGGTGTACTGCAGCCTGCCTGTGTAGGGGGAGGGGGGAGGATAATGAGTGTGTTAGAATTAGCAAAACCAGTTCACCCAGTGACAAACAACCCTCTGTTTTTGTGACCCCTTGCATGGGCTTGGCGAAGGAGAGAGAGAGAGAGAGAGAGAGAGAGAGAGAGAGAGAGAGAGAGAGAGAGAGAGAGAGAGAGAGAGAGAGAGAGAGAGAGAGAGAGAGAGAGAGAGAGAGAGAGAGAGAGAGAGAGAGAGAGAGAGAGAGAGAGAGAGAGAGAGAGAGAGAGAGAGAGAGAGAGAGAGAGAGAGAGAGAGAGAGAGAAATAAAAAAACAGCGCAAACTTGAATGCTATTTGGCCCTAAACAGAGAGTTCACAGTGGCAGAATACCTGACCACCGTGACTAACCCAAAATTAAGGAACTCTTTGACTATGTACAGAGTCAGTGAGCATAGCCTTGCTATTGAGAAAGGCCATCAAAGGCAGACCTGGCTCTTTTGTGTTTTCTCTGATTCATTTATGCAACTGTAACTGAGACAAACATATTTAAATTGACTGTTTAACTAGATGCATGACTGTAGTACAGTATGTGCTCTACCAAGCCAGCCCACTAGCAACAGTATAATAATATCATTTTTATTCCATGTAAAACCAAGAGTTGTGTTGCTGACAGAAGAAGGCTATTAAAACATACTTCTAAAACGGAGGGAATATGATTATTATTTAATGACCCGGAGGTTTGAACCTTCCATTATCTTAAACAGCGCTGCAGCTATGTTTAGATTTAAGTTGATCTCATTCTTCTGGGATCTCAAATGAAAGCCAGGATATTACCCTGCAGGGACTTTTAAATTCCCTTTCATTTGTGAAGATACTAAAAACCCCTCATCTTTTTAACACTTTTCTTCAGGCACGCAGGCGTACTCAGACACTATTTGCTAACGGTTGTTGCACCGACCGCAGAGAGGCTGGGGTTGAATTGAAATGATCTAGGACAATCTTGGAAATTTATTTCTTGCATGTTTCTGAGAGGAGCATTTAGGCTGTTTCTTTACATTGACCAGACTGGCAAAGAGAAACTGTACTGCATACATGCATGTAGTTAAACAGTCAATTAAAAATCTGTTTATCTCAGTGTGTGTGTGTGTGTGTGTGTGCGTGTGTGTGTGTCTGTGTGTCTGTGTGTGCCTGCATGTGTGTGTGTCTCCTGTGTGTGAGATTGTGATGGTCTTGGGTTTAAACAAGATGGCCTGAAGGCTTAGAACTTCACAGCTCTGCTCTCTGTACTGTAGACTGATGAGGGGAACCTCTGGAGATGATCTCACTGATCTATGATGGGAGAGAGGGGCACTTTATTACATCATCATTCACATGTGACAGAGCTAGTTAGTTCATATGTGACAGAGCTAATTGGTTCATGAATTAACAGGGATTACACTGCTCAAGCACCTAGTAGGGCATGAGGCCATAGAATGATGACTGTGTTGATGTTGGTTATGTCATCTATTAGAGCACAATGCATAGACCTTCTGGACTGCAACACAGCATCCATATCAATCATTGTTAGTGTTACACTGGAGTTCATAATGTCCTGTCCAGTAGTCTGATGGGTGTTCATTTTTCAGTTTATTGAAACATGTCTCCTTATCATTTACATTTGGTCGACCCACATATTTTAGGAACTGAATGTCAGTATCCTCAGTGTCCTCAGTATCCACAGTATCCTCAGTGTCCTCAGTATCCTCAGTATCTTCAGTGTCCTCAGTGTCCTCAGTATCCTCAGTATCCTTAGTGTCCTCAGTGTCCTCAGTAACCTCAGTATCCTTAGTGTCCTCAGTGTCCTCAGTATCCTCAGTATCCTCAGTGTCCTCAGTGTCCTCAGTATCCTCAGTGTCCTCAGTATCCTCAGTATCCTCAGTGTCCTCAGTGTCCTCAGTATCCTCAGTATCCTCAGTGTCCTCAGTATCCTCAGTATCCTCAGTATCCTCAGTGTCCTCAGTGTCCTCAGTATCATCAGTGTCCTCAGTATTCTCAGTATTCTCAGTATCCTGTGTCCTCAGTATCCTCAGTGTCCTCAGTGTCCTCAGTGTCCTCAGTGTACTCAGTATAATCAGTGTCCTCAGTATCCTCAGTATCCTCAGTGTCCTCAGTTTCCTCAGTGTCCTCAGTATACTCAGTGTCCTCAGTATCCTCAGTATTCTCAGTATACTCAGTATTCTCAGTATTCTCAGAATCCTCAGTATCCTCAGTATCCTCAGTGTCCTCAGTATCCTCAGTATCCTCAGTGTCTTGTGTCCTCAGGATCCGCAGTATCCTCAGTATTCTCAGTGTCATCAGTATCCTCTGTGTCCTCTCAGTATCCTCAGTATCCTCAGTATACTCAGTGTCCTCAGTATCCTCAGTATACTCAGTGTACTCAGTATTCTCAGTGTCCTCAGTATCCTCAGTGCCTTCTCAGTATCCCCAGTATCCTCAATATCCTCAGTATACTCAGTGACCTCAGTATCCTCAGTATACTCAGTGTAATCAGTATCCTCAGTATCCTCAGTATCCTCAGTGTCCTCAGTGTCCTCAGCATCCTCAGTATCCTCAGTGTCCTCAGTATCCTCAGTATCCTCAGTATCCTCAGTATACTCAGTGTCCTCAGTATCCTCAGTATACTCAGTGTCCTCAGTATCCTCAGTATACTCAGTATACTCAGTATACTCATTATCCTCAGTATACTCAGTATACTCAGTATACTCAGTATACTCAGTATACTCAGTATACTCAGTATACTCAGTGTACTCAGTATCCTCAGTGTACGCAGTATCCTCAGTATTCTCAGTGTCCTCAGTATCCTCAGTGTCCTCAGTGTCCTCAGTGTCCTCAGTATCAACAGTATACTCAGTGTCCTCAGTATACTCAGTATCCTCAGTATACTCAGTGTACTCAGTATCCTCAGTATACTCAGTGTACTCAGTATCCTCAGTTTCCTCAGTATTCTCAGTGTCCTCAGTATCCTCAGTATCCTCAGTGTCCTCAGTATCCTCAGTGTCCTCAGTGTCCTCAGTGTCCTCAGTGTCCTCAGTGTCCTCAGTATCCTCAGTATCCTCAGTATACTCAGTATCATCAGTGTCCTCAGTATCCTCTGTATACTCAGTGTACAGTGTATCCTCAGTATCCTCAGAATTCTCAGTATCCCTCAGTGTCCTCAGTATTCTCAGTATTCTCAGTATCCTCAGTAGCCTCAGTGTCCTCAGTATCCTCAGTATCCTCAGTATACTCAGTGTCCTCAGTATCCTCAGTGTACTCAGTATAATCAGTGTCCTCGGTTTTCTCAGTATTCTCAGTATCCTCAATATCCTCAGTATTCTCAGTATTCTCAGTATCCTCAATATCCTCAGTGTCCTCAGTATCCTCAGTATCCTCAGTGTACTCAGTATACTCAGTGTACTCCGTATCCTCAGTATCCTCAGTATTCTCAGTGTCCTCAGTATCCTCAGTATTCTCAGTATCCTCAGTGTCCTCAGTATCCTCAGTGTCCTCTCAGTATCCTCAGTATCCTCAGTATACTCAGTGTCCTCAGTATCCTCAGTATACTCAGTGTACTCAGTATCCTCAGTATTCTCAGTGTCCTCAGTATCCTCAGTATCCTCAGTGTCCTCAGTATCCTCAGTATCCTCAGTATCCTCAGTGTCCTCAGTATCCTCAGTGTCCTCAGTATCCTCAGTATGCTCAGTGTCCTCAGTATCCCCAGTATCCTCAGTGTCCTCAGTGTCCTCAGTATCCTCAGTATCCTCAGTGTCCTCAGTGTCCTCAGTATCATCAGTGTCCTCAGTGTCCTCAGTATCATCAGTGTACTCAGTATAATCAGTGTCCTCAGTATTCTCAGTATTCTCAGTATCCTGTGTCCTCAGTATACTCAGTGTCCTCAGTATCCTCAGTATTCTCAGTATCCTCAGTAATCTCAGTATTCTCAGTATCCTCAGTATCCTCAGTATCCTCAGTATCCTTAGTGTCCTCATTGTCTTCAGTATCCTCAGTATCCTCAGTGTCCTGTGTCCTCAGTATCCTCAGTATCCTCAGTGTCCTCATTGTCTTCAGTATCCTCAGTATCCTCAGTGTCCTGTGTCCTCAGTATCCTCAGTATCCTCAGTATTCTCAGTGTCCTCAGTATCCTTTGTGTCCTCTCAGTATCCTCAGTATCCTCAGTGTACTCAGTGTCCTCAGTATCCTCAGTATTCTCAGTGTCCTCAGTATCCTCAGTGTCTTCTCAGTATCCTGAGTATCCTCAGTATCCTCAGTATACTCAGTGTCCTCAGTATCCTCAGTATACTCAGTTTTCTCCGTTTTCTCAGTATCCTCAGTATCCTCAGTATCCTCAGTGTCCTCAGCATCCTCAGTATACTCAGTATACTCAGTGTCCTCAGTATCCTCAGTATACTCAGTGTCCTCAGTATCCTCAGTATCCTCAGTATACTCAGTGTACTCAGTATCCTCTGTACTCAGTATCCTCAGTATACTCAGTTTACTCAGTATCCTCAGTATCCTCAATATTCTCAGTGTCCTCAGTATCATCAGTATCCTCAGTGTCCTCAGTATCCTCAGTGTCCTCAGGATCCTCAGTATCCTCAGTATACTCAGTGTCCTCAGTATCCTCAGTCTCCTCAGTATCCTCAGTGTCCTCAGTGTCCTCAGTATCCTCAGTATCCTCAGAATACTCAGTATCCTCAGTGTCCTCAGTATACTCAGTGTACTCAGTATCCTCAGTATTCTCAGTGTCCTCAGTATCCTCAGTATCCTCAGTGTCCTCAGTATCCTCACTATCCTCAGTATACACCGTGTCCTCAGTATCTTTAGTGTCCTCAGTGTCCTCAGTGTCCTCAGTATCCTCTGTATCCTCAGGATACTCAGTATCATCAGTGTCCTCAGTATCCTCTGTATACTCAGTGTACTCAGTATCCTCAGTATCCTCAGTATTCTCAGTGTCCTCAGTATCCTCAGTATCATCAGTATCCTCAGTATTCTCAGTGTCATCAGAATCATCAGTGTACTCTCAGTATCCTCAGTATCCTCAGTATTCTCTGTATTCTCAGTGTCCTCAATATTCTCAGTGTCCTCTGTATCCTCAGTATCCTTAGTATCCTCCGTATTCTCAGTATTCTCAGTGTCCTCAGTATCCTCAGTATACTCAGTGTACTCAGTATCCTCAGTATTCTCAGTGTCCTCAGTATCCTCAGTATACTCAGTGTACTCAGTATCCTCAGTTTCCTCAGTGTCCTCAGTATCCTCAGTGTACTCAGTATAGTCAGTATCCTCAGTATCCTCAGTATTCTCAGAGTCCTCAGTATCCTCAGTATCCTCAGTATCCTCAGTATTCTCAGTGTCATCAGTATCCTCAGTGTCATCTCAGTGTCCTCAGTGTCCTCAATATTCTCAGTGTCCTCTGTATCCTCAGTATCCTTAGTATCCTCAGTATTCTCAGTATTCTCAGTGTCCTCAGTGTCCTCAGTATCCTCAGTGTCCTCAGTGTCCTCAGTGTCCTCAGTGTCCTCAGGATCCTCAGTATCCTCAGTGTCCTCAGTATCATCAGTGTCCTCAGTATTCTCAGTATTCTCAGTATCCTGTGTCCTCAGTATCCTCAGTGTCCTCAGTGTGCTCAGTGTCCTCAGTGTACTCAGTATAATCAGTGTCCTCAGTATCCTCAGTATCCTCAGTGTCCTCAGTTTCCTCAGTATACTCAGTGTCCTCAGTATCCTCAGTATTCTCAGTATACTCAGTATTCTCAGTATTCTCAGTATCCTCAGTATCCTCAGTGTCCTCAGTATCCTCAGTGTCTTGTGTCCTCAGGATCCGTAGTATCTTCAGTATTCTCAGTGTCATCAGTATCCTCTGTGTCCTCTCAGTATCCTCAGTATCCTCAGTATACTCAGTGTCCTCAGTATCCTCAGTATACTCAGTGTACTCAGTATCCTCAGTATCCTCAGTATTCTCAGTGTCCTCAGTATCCTC
The DNA here is from genome assembly GCA_031479575.1 of Coregonus ussuriensis. Classification (NCBI taxonomy): domain Eukaryota; kingdom Metazoa; phylum Chordata; class Actinopteri; order Salmoniformes; family Salmonidae; genus Coregonus; species Coregonus ussuriensis. The sequence continues at coordinate 9,405,272 of CM062505.1, forward strand.
AGTGTCTTCTCAGTATCCCCAGTATCCTCAATATCCTCAGTATACTCAGTGTCCTCAGTATCCTCAGTATACTCAGTGTACTCAGTATCCTCAGTATCCTCAGTATCCTCAGTGTCCTCAGTATCCTCAGTATCCTCAGTATCCTCAGTATCCTCAGTGTCCTCAGCATCCTCAGTATCCTCAGTGTCCTCAGTATCCTCAGTATCCTCAGTATCCTCAGTATCCCCAGTATCCTCAATATCCTCAGTATACTCAGTGTCCTCAGTATCCTCAGTATACTCAGTGTACTCAGTATCCTCAGTATCCTCAGTATCCTCAGTATCCTCAGTATCCTCAGTATACTCAGTGTCCTCAGCATCCTCAGTATCCTCAGTGTCCTCAGTATCCTCAGTATACTCAGTGTCCTCAGTATCCTCAGTATACTCAGTATACTCAGTATACTCAGTATGCTCAGTATACTCAGTATACTCAGTGTACTCAGTATCCTCAGTATACTCAGTGTACACAGTATCCTCAGTATCCTCAGTATTCTCAGTGTCCTCAGTATCCTCAGTATCCTCAGTGTCCTCAGTGTCCTCAGTATCAACAGTATACTCAGTGTCCTCAGTATACTCAGTATCCTCAGTATACTCAGTGTACTCAGTATCCTCAGTATACTCAGTGTACTCAGTATCCTCAGTATCCTCAGTATCCTCAGTATTCTCAGTGTGCTCAGTATCCTCAGTATCCTCAGTGTCCTCAGTGTCCTCAGTGTCCTCAGTGTCCTCAGTGTCCTCAGTATCCTCAGTATACTCAGTATCATCAGTGTCCTCAGTATCCTCTGTATACTCAGTGTACAGTGTATCCTCAGTATCCTCATAATTCTCAGTATCCCTCAGTGTCCTCAGTATTCTCAGTATTCTCAGTATCCTCAGTAGCCTCAGTGTCCTCAGTATCCTCAGTATCCTCAGTTTACTCAGTGTCCTCAGTATCCTCAGTGTACTCAGTATAATCAGTGTCCTCGGTTTTCTCAGTATTCTCAGTATCCTCAGTATCCTCAGTATCCTCAGTATTCTCAGTGTCCTCAGTGTCCTCAGTATCCTCATTATACTCAGTGTACTCTTTATCCTCAGTATCCTCAGTATCCCCAGTATACTCAGTGTACTCCGTATCCTCAGTATCCTCAGTATTCTCAGTGTCCTCAGTATCCTCAGTATTCTCAGTATCCTCAGTGTCCTCAGTATCCCAGTGTCCTCTCAGTATCCTCAGTATCCTCAGTATACTCAGTGTCCTCAGTATCCTCAGTATACTCAGTGTACTCAGTATCCTCAGTATTCTCAGTGTCCTCAGTATCCTCAGTATCCTCAGTGTCCTCAGTATCCTCAGTATCCTCAGTGTCCTCAGTATACTCAGTGTCCTCAGTATCCTCAGTGTCCTCAGTATCCTCAGTATGCTCAGTGTCCTCAGTATCCCCAGTATCCTCAGTGTCCTCAGTGTCCTCAGTATCCTCAGTATCCTCAGTGTCCTCAGTATCATCAGTGTCCTCAGTGTCCTCAGTATCATCAGTGTACTCTGTATAATCAGTGTCCTCAGTATTCTCAGTATTCTCAGTATCCTGTGTCCTCAGTATACTCAGTGTCCTCAGTATCCTCAGTATTCTCAGTATCCTCAGTATTCTCAGTATTCTCAGTATCCTCAGTATCCTCAGTATCCTCAGTATCCTTAGTGTCCTCGTTGTCTTCAGTATCCTCAGTATCCTCAGTGTCCTGTGTCCTCAGTATCCTCAGTATCCTCAGTATCCTCAGTGTCCTGTGTCCTCAGTATCCTCAGTATCCTCAGTATCCTCAGTGTCCTCATTGTCTTCAGTATCCTCAGTATCCTCAGTGTCCTGTGTCCTCAGTATCCTCAGTATCCTCAGTGTCCTCAGTGTCCTCAGTGTCCTCAGTGTCCTCAGTATCCTCAGTATCCTTAGTATACTCAGTATCATCAGTGTCCTCAGTATCCTCTGTATACTCAGTGTACAGTGTATCCTCAGTATCCTCAGAATTCTCAGTATCCCTCAGTGTCCTCAGTATTCTCAGTATTCTCAGTATCCTCAGTAGCCTCAGTGTCCTCAGTATCCTCAGTATCCTCAGTATTCTCAGTGTCCTCAGTATCCTCAGTATTCTCAGTATCCTCAGTGTCCTCAGTATCCTCAGTGTCCTCTCAGTATCCTCAGTATCCTCAGTATCCTCAGTATACTCAGTGTCCTCAGTATTCTCAGTATTCTCAGTATCCTGTGTCCTCAGTATACTCAGTGTCCTCGGTATCCTCAGTATTCTCAGTATCCTCAGTATTCTCAGTATTCTCAGTATCCTCAGTATCCTCAGTATCCTCAGTATCCTTAGTGTCCTCGTTGTCTTCAGTATCCTCAGTATCCTCAGTGTCCTGTGTCCTCGGTATCCTCAGTATCCTCAGTATCCTCAGTATCCTCAGTGTCCTCATTGTCTTCAGTATCCTCAGTATCCTCAGTATACTCAGTGTACTCAGTGTCCTCAGTATCCTCAGTATTCTCAGTGTCCTCAGTATCCTCAGTGTCTTCTCAGTATCCTGAGTATCCTCAGTATCCTCAGTATACTCAGTGTCCTCAGTATCCTCAGTATACTCAGTTTTCTCCGTTTCCTCAGTATCCTCAGTATCCTCAGTATCCTTAGTGTCCTCGTTGTCTTCAGTATCCTCAGTATCCTCAGTGTCCTGTGTCCTCAGTATCCTCAGTATCCTCAGTATCCTCAGTGTCCTGTGTCCTCAGTATCCTCAGTATCCTCAGTATCCTCAGTGTCCTCATTGTCTTCAGTATCCTCAGTATCCTCAGTGTCCTGTGTCCTCAGTATCCTCAGTATCCTCAGTGTCCTCAGTGTCCTCAGTGTCCTCAGTGTCCTCAGTGTCCTCAGTATCCTCAGTATCCTTAGTATACTCAGTATCATCAGTGTCCTCAGTATCCTCTGTATACTCAGTGTACAGTGTATCCTCAGTATCCTCAGAATTCTCAGTATCCCTCAGTGTCCTCAGTATTCTCAGTATCCTCAGTAGCCTCAGTGTCCTCAGTATCCTCAGTATCCTCAGTATTCTCAGTGTCCTCAGTATCCTCAGTATTCTCAGTATCCTCAGTGTCCTCAGTATCCTCAGTGTCCTCTCAGTATCCTCAGCATCCTCAGTATCCTCAGTATACTCAGTGTCCTCAGTATTCTCAGTATTCTCAGTATCCTGTGTCCTCAGTATACTCAGTGTCCTCAGTATCCTCAGTATACTCAGTGTCCTCAGTATCCTCAGTATTCTCAGTATCCTCAGTATTCTCAGTATTCTCAGTATCCTCAGTATCCTCAGTATCCTCAGTATCCTTAGTGTCCTCGTTGTCTTCAGTATCCTCAGTATCCTCAGTGTCCTGTGTCCTCGGTATCCTCAGTATCCTCAGTATCCTCAGTATCCTCAGTGTCCTCATTGTCTTCAGTATCCTCAGTATCCTCAGTATACTCAGTGTACTCAGTGTCCTCAGTATCCTCAGTATTCTCAGTGTCCTCAGTATCCTCAGTGTCTTCTCAGTATCCTGAGTATCCTCAGTATCCTCAGTATACTCAGTGTCCTCAGTATCCTCAGTATACTCAGTTTTCTCCGTTTTCTCAGTATCCTCAGTATCCTCAGTATCCTCAGTGTCCTCAGCATCCTCAGTATACTCAGTATACTCAGTATCCTCAGTATACTCAGTGTCCTCAGTTTCCTCAGTATCCTCAGTATACTCAGTGTACTCAGTATCCTCTGTACTCAGTATCCTCAGTATACTCAGTTTACTCAGTATCCTCAGTATCCTCAGTATTCTCAGTGTCCTCAGTATCCTCAGTATCCTCAGTGTCCTCAGTATCCTCAGTGTCCTCAGTGTCCTCAGTATCCTCAGTATCCTCAGTATCCTCAGTATACTCAGTGTCCTCAGTATCCTCAGTGTCCTCAGTGTCCTCAGTGTCCTCAGTATCCTCTGTATCCTCAGGATACTCAGTATCATCAGTGTCCTCAGTATCCTCTGTATACTCAGTGTACTCAGTATCCTCAGTATCCTCAGTATTCTCAGTGTCCTCAGTATCATCAGTATCCTCAGTATTCTCAGTGTCATCAGTATCATCAGTGTACTCTCAGTATCCTCAGTATCCTCAGTATTCTCTGTATTCTCAGTGTCCTCAATATTCTCAGTGTCCTCTGTATCCTCAGTATCCTAAGTATCCTCAGTATTCTCAGTATCCTCAGTGTCCTCAGTATCCTCAGTATACTCAGTGTACTCAGTATCCTCAGTATTCTCAGTGTCCTCAGTATCCTCAGTATACTCAGTGTACTCGGTATCCTCAGTTTCCTCAGTGTTCTCAGTATCCTCAGTGTACTCAGTATAGTCAGTATCCTCAGTATCCTCAGTATTCTCAGTGTCCTCAGTATCCTCAGTATCCTCAGTATCCTCAGTATTCTCAGTGTCATCAGTATCCTCAGTGTCCTCTTTATCCTCAGTATCCTCAGTATCCCCAGTATACTCAGTGTACTCCGTATCCTCAGTATCCTCAGTATTCTCAGTGTCCTCAGTATCCTCAGTATTCTCAGTATCCTCAGTGTCCTCTCAGTATCCTCAGTATCCTCAGTATCCTCAGTATACTCAGTGTCCTCAGTATTCTCAGTATTCTCAGTATCCTGTGTCCTCAGTATACTCAGTGTCCTCAGTATCCTCAGTATTCTCAGTATCCTCAGTATTCTCAGTATTCTCAGTATCCTCAGTATCCTCAGTATCCTCAGTATCCTAAGTGTCCTCGTTGTCTTCAGTATCCTCAGTATCCTCAGTGTCCTGTGTCCTCAGTATCCTCAGTATCCTCAGTATCCTCAGTGTCCTCATTGTCTTCAGTATCCTCAGTATCCTCAGTGTCCTGTGTCCTCAGTATCCTCAGTATCTTCAGTATTCTCAGTGTCCTCAGTATCCTTTGTGTCCTCTCAGTATCCTCAGTATCCTCAGTATACTCAGTGTCCTCAGTATCCTCAGTGTCTTCTCAGTATCCTGAGTATCCTCAGTATCCTCAGTATCCTCAGTATCCTCAGTATCCTCAGTGTCCTCAGTATCCTCAGTATACTCAGTTTTCTCGGTATTCTCAGTATCCTCAGTATCCTCAGTATCCTCAGTGTCCTCAGTATACTCAGTATACTCAGTGTCCTCAGTATCCTCAGTATACTCAGTGTCCTCAGTTTCCTCAGTATCCTCAGTATACTCAGTGTACTCAGTATCCTCTGTACTCAGTATCCTCAGTATACTCAGTTTACTCAGTATCCTCAGTATCCTCAGTATTCTCAGTGTCCTCAGTATCCTCAGTATCATCAGTGTCCTCAGTATCCTCAGTGTCCTCAGTGTCCTCAGTATCCTCAGTATCCTCAGTATACTCAGTGTCCTCAGTATCCTCAGTGTCCTCAGTGTCCTCAGTGTCCTCAGTGTCCTCAGTATCCTCTGTATCCTCAGGATACTCAGTATCATCAGTGTCCTCAGTATCCTCTGTATACTCAGTGTACTCAGCATCCTCAGTATCCTCAGTATTCTCAGTGTCCTCAGTATCATCAGTATCCTCAGTATTCTCAGTGTCATCAGTATCATCAGTGTACTCTCAGTATCCTCAGTATCCTCAGTATTCTCAGTATTCTCAGTGTCCTCAATATTCTAAGTGTCCTCTGTATCCTCAGTATCCTTAGTATCCTCAGTATTCTCAGTATTCTCAGTGTCTTCAGTGTCCTCAGTATCCTCAGTGTCCTCAGTGTCCTCAGTGTCCTCAGTATCCTCAGTATACTCAGTATACTCAATGTCCTCAGTATCCTCAGTCTCCTCAGTATCCTCAGTGTCCTCAGTGTCCTCAGTATCCTCAGTATCCTCAGTATTCTCAGTATCCTCAGTGTCCTCAGTATCCTCAGTATACTCAGTGTACTCAGTATCCTCAGTATTATCAGTGTCCTCAGTATCCTCAGTATACTCAGTGTACTCGGTATCCTCAGTTTCCTCAGTGTCCTCAGTATCCTCAGTGTACTTAGTATAGTCAGTATCATCAGTATCCTCAGTATTCTCAGTGTCCTCAGTATCCTCAGTATCCTCAGTATTCTCAGTGTCATCAGTATCCTCAGTGTCCTCTCAGTGTCCTCAGTGTCCTCAATATTCTCAGTGTCCTCTGTATCCTCAGTATCCTTAGTATCCTCAGTATTCTCAGTATTCTCAGTGTCCTCAGTGTCCTCAGTATCCTCAGTGTCCTCAGTGTCCTCAGTGTCCTCAGTGTCCTCAGTGTCCTCAGTATCCTCAGTCTCCTCAGTATCCTCAGTGTCCTCAGTGTCCTCAGTATACTCAGTATCCTCAGTATACTCAGTATCCTCAGTGTCCTCAGTATACTCAGTGTACTCAGTATCCTCAGTATCCTCAGTATTCTCAGTGTCCTCAGTATCCTCAGTATCATCAGTGTCCTCAGTATCCTCAGTGTCCTCAGTGTCCTCAGTATCCTCAGTATCCTCAGTATACTCAGTGTCCTCAGTATCCTCAGTGTCCTCAGTGTCCTCAGTGTCCTCTGTGTCCTCAGTATCCTCTGTATCCTCAGGATACTCAGTATCATCAGTGTCCTCAGTATCCTCTGTATACTCAGTGTACTCAGTATCCTCAGTATCCTCAGTATTCTCAGTGTCATCAGTATCCTCAGTATCATCAGTATCCTCAGTATTCTCAGTGTCATCATTATCATCAGTGTACTCTCAGTATCCTCAGTATCCTCAGTATTCTCTGTATTCTCAGTGTCATCAATATTCTCAGTGTCCTCTGTATCCTCAGTATCCTTAGTATCCTCAGTATTCTCAGTATTCTCAGTGTCCTTAGTCTCCTCAGTATCCTCAGTATCCTCAGTGTCCTCAGTGTCCTCAGTATCCTCAGTATCCTCAGTATACTCAGTATCCTCAGTGTCCTCAGTATCCTCAGTATACTCAGTGTACTCAGTAACCTCAGTATTCTCAGTGTCCTCAGTATCCTCAGTATACTCAGTGTACTCAGTATCCTCAGTTTCCTCAGTGTCCTCAGTATCCTCAGTGTACTCAGTGTAGTCAGTATCCTCAGTATCCTCAGTATCCTCAGTATTCTCAGTGTCCTCAGTATCCTCAGTATCCTCAGTATCCTCAGTATCCTCAGTATTCTCAGTGTCATCAGTATCCTCAGTGTCCTCTCAGTGTCCTCAGTGTCCTCAATATTCTCAGTGTCCTCTGTATCCTCAGTATCCTTAGTATCCTCAGTATTCTCAGTATTCTCAGTGTCCTCAGTGTCCTCAGTATCCTCAGTGTCCTCAGTGTCCTCAGTGTCCTCAGTGTCCTCAGTGTCCTCAGGATCCTCAGTATCCTCTGTATACTCAGTGTACTCAGTATCCTCAGTATCCTCAGTATTCTCAGTGTCCTCAGTATCATCAGTATCCTCAGTATTCTCAGTGTCATCAGTATCATCAGTGTACTCTCAGTATCCTCAGTATCCTCAGTATTCTCTGTATTCTCAGTGTCCTTAATATTCTCAGTGTCCTCTGTATCCTCAGTATCCTTAGTATCCTCAGTATTCTCAGTATTCTCAGTGTCTTCAGTGTCCTCAGTATCCTCAGTGTCCTCAGTGTCCTCAGTGTCCTCAGTATCCTCAGTATACTCAGTATAATCAGTGTCCTCAGTATCCTCAGTCTCCTCAGTCTCCTCAGTGTCCTCAGTGTCCTCAGTATCCTCAGTATCCTCAGTATTCTCAGTATCCTCAGTGTCCTCAGTATCCTCAGTATACTCAGTGTACTCAGTATCCTCAGTATTCTCAGTGTCCTCAGTATCCTCAGTATACTCAGTGTACTCGGTATCCTCAGTTTCCTCAGTGTCCTCAGTATCCTCAGTGTACTCAGTATAGTCAGTATCCTCAGTATCCTCAGTATTCTCAGTGTCCTCAGTATCCTCAGTATCCTCAGTATCCTCAGTATTCTCAGTGTCATCAGTATCCTCAATGTCCTCTCAGTGTCCTCAGTGTCCTCAATATTCTCAGTGTCCTCTGTATCCTCAGTATCCTTAGTATCCTCAGTATTCTCAGTATTCTCAGTGTCCTCAGTGTCCCCAGTATCCTCAGTGTCCTCAGTGTCCTCAGTGTCCTCAGTGTCCTCAGTGTCCTCAGTGTCCTCAGTATCCTCAGTCTCCTCAGTATCCTCAGTGTCCTCAGTGTCCTCAGTATACTCAGTATCCTCAGTATACTCAGTATCCTCAGTGTCCTCAGTATACTCAGTGTACTCAGTATCCTCAGTATCCTCAATATTCTCAGTGTCCTCAGTATCCTCAGTGTCCTCAGTATCCTCAGTGTCCTCAGTGTCCTCAGTATCCTCAGTATCCTCAGTATACTCAGTGTCCTCAGTATCCTCAGTGTCCTCAGTGTCCTCAGTGTCCTCTGTGTCCTCAGTATCCTCTGTATCCTCAGGATACTCAGTATCATTAGTGTCCTCAGTGTCCTCTGTATACTCAGTGTACTCAGTATCCTCAGTATCCTCAGTATTCTCAGTGTCCTCTGTGTCCTCAGTATCCTCTGTATCCTCAGGATACTCAGTATCATTAGTGTCCTCAGTGTCCTCTGTATACTCAGTGTACTCAGTATCCTCAGTATCCTCAGTATTCTCAGTGTCCTCAGTATCCTCAGTATCATCAGTATCCTCAGTATTCTCAGTATTCTCAGTGTCCTTAGTATCCTCAGTATTCTCAGTATTCTCAGTGTCCTCAGTGTTCACAGTATCCTCAGTGTCCTCAGTGTCCTCAGTGTCCTCAGTGTCCTCAGGATCCTCAGTATCCTCAGTATACTCAGTGTCCTCAGTATCCTCAGTCTCCTCAGTATCCTCAGTGTCCTCAGTGTCCTCAGTATCCTCAGTATCCTCAGTATACTCAGTATCCTCAGTGTCCTCAGTATCCTCAGTATAATCAGTGTACTCAGTATCCTCAGTATTCTCAGTGTCCTCAGTATCCTCAGTATACTCAGTGTACTCAGTATCCTCAGTATCCTCAGTATCCTCAGTGTCCTCAGTATCCTCAGTGTACTCAGAATAGTCAGTATCCTCAGTATCCTGAGTATTCTCAGTGTCCTCAGTATCCTCAGTATTCTCAGTGTCATCAGTATCCTCAGTGTCCTCTCAGTATCCTCAGTATCCTCAGTATTCTCAGTGTCCTCAGTATCCTCAGTGTCCTCAGTATCCTCAGTGTCCTCAGTGTCCTCAGTATCCTCAGTATCCTCAGTATACTCAGTGTCCTCAGTATCCTCAGTGTCCTCAGTGTCCTCAGTGTCCTCTGTGTCCTCAGTATCCTCTGTATCCTCAGGATACTCAGTATCATCAGTGTCCTCAGTATCCTCTGTATACTCAGTGTACTCAGTATCCTCAGTATCCTCAGTATTCTCAGTGTCCTCAGTATCCTCAGTATCATCAGTATCCTCAGTATTCTCAGTGTCATCATTATCATCAGTGTACTCTCAGTATCCTCAGTATCCTCAGTATTCTCTGTATTCTCAGTGTCCTCAATATTCTCAGTGTCCTCTGTATCCTCAGTGTCCTTAGTATCCTCAGTATTCTCAGTATTCTCAGTGTCCTTAGTCTCCTCAGTATCCTCAGTATCCTCAGTGTCCTCAGTGTCCTCAGTATCCTCAGTATCCTCAGTATACTCAGTATCCTCAATGTCCTCAGTATCCTCAGTATACTCAGTGTACTCCGTATCCTCAGTATCCTCAGTATTCTCAGTGTCCTCAGTATCCTCAGTATTCTCAGTATCCTCAGTGTCCTCTCAGTATCCTCAGTATCCTCAGTATCCTCAGTATACTCAGTGTCCTCAGTATTCTCAGTATTCTCAGTATCCTGTGTCCTCAGTATACTCAGTGTCCTCAGTATCCTCAGTATTCTCAGTATCCTCAGTATTCTCAGTATTCTCAGTATCCTCAGTATCCTCAGTATCCTCAGTATCCTTAGTGTCCTCGTTGTCTTCAGTATCCTCAGTATCCTCAGTGTCCTGTGTCCTCAGTATCCTCAGTATCCTCAGTATCCTCAGTGTCCTCATTGTCTTCAGTATCCTCAGTATCCTCAGTGTCCTGTGTCCTCAGTATCCTCAGTATCTTCAGTATTCTCAGTGTCCTCAGTATCCTTTGTGTCCTCTCAGTATCCTCAGTATCCTCAGTATACTCAGTGTCCTCAGTATCCTCAGTGTCTTCTCAGTATCCTGAGTATCCTCAGTATCCTCAGTATCCTCAGTATACTCAGTGTCCTCAGTATCCTCAGTATACTCAGTTTTCTCGGTATTCTCAGTATCCTCAGTATCCTCAGTATCCTCAGTGTCCTCAGCATCCTCAGTATACTCAGTATACTCAGTGTCCTCAGTATCCTCAGTATACTCAGTGTCCTCAGTTTCCTCAGTATCCTCAGTATACTCAGTGTACTCAGTATCCTCTGTACTCAGTATCCTCAGTATACTCAGTTTACTCAGTATCCTCAGTATCCTCAGTATTCTCAGTGTCCTCAGTATCCTCAGTATCATCAGTGTCCTCAGTATCCTCAGTGTCCTCAGTGTCCTCAGTATCCTCAGTATCCTCAGTATACTCAGTGTCCTCAGTATCCTCAGTGTCCTCAGTGTCCTCAGTGTCCTCAGTGTCCTCAGTATCCTCTGTATCCTCAGGATACTCAGTATCATCAGTGTCCTCAGTATCCTCTGTATACTCAGTGTACTCAGTATCCTCAGTATCCTCAGTATTCTCAGTGTCCTCAGTATCATCAGTATCCTCAGTATTCTCAGTGTCATCAGTATCATCAGTGTACTCTCAGTATCCTCAGTATCCTCAGTATTCTCAGTATTCGCAGTGTCCTCAATATTCTAAGTGTCCTCTGTATCCTCAGTATCCTTAGTATCCTCAGTATTCTCAGTATTCTCAGTGTCTTCAGTGTCCACAGTATCCTCAGTGTCCTCAGTGTCCTCAGTGTCCTCAGTATCCTCAGTATACTCAGTATACTCAGTGTCCTCAGTATCCTCAGTCTCCTCAGTATCCTCAGTGTCCTCAGTGTCCTCAGTATCCTCAGTATCCTCAGTATTCTCAGTATCCTCAGTGTCCTCAGTATCCTCAGTATACTCAGTGTACTCAGTATCCTCAGTATTATCAGTGTCCTCAGTATCCTCAGTATACTCAGTGTACTCGGTATCCTCAGTTTCCTCAGTGTCCTCAGTATCCTCAGTGTACTTAGTATAGTCAGTATCATCAGTATCCTCAGTATTCTCAGTGTCCTCAGTATCCTCAGTATCCTCAGTATTCTCAGTGTCATCAGTATCCTCAGTGTCCTCTCAGTGTCCTCAGTGTCCTCAATATTCTCAGTGTCCTCTGTATCCTCAGTATCCTTAGTATCCTCAGTATTCTCAGTATTCTCAGTGTCCTCAGTGTCCTCAGTATCCTCAGTGTCCTCAGTGTCCTCAGTGTCCTCAGTGTCCTCAGTATCCTCAGTCTCCTCAGTATCCTCAGTGTCCTCAGTGTCCTCAGTATACTCAGTATCCTCAGTATACTCAGTATCCTCAGTGTCCTCAGTATACTCAGTGTACTCAGTATCCTCAGTATCCTCAGTATTCTCAGTGTCCTCAGTATCCTCAGTATCATCAGTGTCCTCAGTATCCTCAGTGTCCTCAGTGTCCTCAGTATCCTCAGTATCCTCAGTATACTCAGTGTCCTCAGTATCCTCAGTGTCCTCAGTGTCCTCAGTGTCCTCTGTGTCCTCAGTATCCTCTGTATCCTCAGGATACTCAGTATCATCAGTGTCCTCAGTATCCTCTGTATACTCAGTGTACTCAGTATCCTCAGTATCCTCAGTATTCTCAGTGTCATCAGTATCCTCAGTATCATCAGTATCCTCAGTATTCTCAGTGTCATCATTATCATCAGTGTACTCTCAGTATCCTCAGTATCCTCAGTATTCTCTGTATTCTCAGTGTCATCAATATTCTCAGTGTCCTCTGTATCCTCAGTATCCTTAGTATCCTCAGTATTCTCAGTATTCTCAGTGTCCTTAGTCTCCTCAGTATCCTCAGTATCCTCAGTGTCCTCAGTGTCCTCAGTATCCTCAGTATCCTCAGTATACTCAGTATCCTCAGTGTCCTCAGTATCCTCAGTATCCTCAGTATACTCAGTGTACTCAGTAACCTCAGTATTCTCAGTGTCCTCAGTATCCTCAGTATACTCAGTGTACTCAGTATCCTCAGTTTCCTCAGTGTCCTCAGTATCCTCAGTGTACTCAGTGTAGTCAGTATCCTCAGTATCCTCAGTATCCTCAGTATCCTCAGTATCCTCAGTATTCTCAGTGTCATCAGTATCCTCAGTGTCCTCTCAGTGTCCTCAGTGTCCTCAATATTCTCAGTGTCCTCTGTATCCTCAGTATCCTTAGTATCCTCAGTATTCTCAGTATTCTCAGTGTCCTCAGTGTCCTCAGTATCCTCAGTGTCCTCAGTGTCCTCAGTGTCCTCAGTGTCCTCAGTGTCCTCAGGATCCTCAGTATCCTCTGTATACTCAGTGTACTCAGTATCCTCAGTATCCTCAGTATTCTCAGTGTCCTCAGTATCATCAGTATCCTCAGTATTCTCAGTGTCATCAGTATCATCAGTGTACTCTCAGTATCCTCAGTATCCTCAGTATTCTCTGTATTCTCAGTGTCCTTAATATTCTCAGTGTCCTCTGTATCCTCAGTATCCTTAGTATCCTCAGTATTCTCAGTATTCTCAGTGTCTTCAGTGTCCTCAGTATCCTCAGTGTCCTCAGTGTCCTCAGTGTCCTCAGTATCCTCAGTATACTCAGTATAATCAGTGTCCTCAGTATCCTCAGTCTCCTCAGTCTCCTCAGTGTCCTCAGTGTCCTCAGTATCCTCAGTATCCTCAGTATTCTCAGTATCCTCAGTGTCCTCAGTGTCCTCAGTGTCCTCAGTGTCCTCAGGATCCTCAGTATCCTCAGTATACTCAGTGTCCTCAGTATCCTCAGTCTCCTCAGTATCCTCAGTGTCCTCAGTGTCCTCAGTATCCTCAGTATCCTCAGTATACTCAGTATCCTCAGTGTCCTCAGTATCCTCAGTATAATCAGTGTACTCAGTATCCTCAGTATTCTCAGTGTCCTCAGTATCCTCAGTATACTCAGTGTACTCAGTATCCTCAGTATCCTCAGTATCCTCAGTGTCCTCAGTATCCTCAGTGTACTCAGAATAGTCAGTATCCTCAGTATCCTGAGTATTCTCAGTGTCCTCAGTATCCTCAGTATTCTCAGTGTCATCAGTATCCTCAGTGTCCTCTCAGTATCCTCAGTATCCTCAGTATTCTCAGTGTCCTCAGTATCCTCAGTGTCCTCAGTATCCTCAGTGTCCTCAGTGTCCTCAGTATCCTCAGTATCCTCAGTATACTCAGTGTCCTCAGTATCCTCAGTGTCCTCAGTGTCCTCAGTGTCCTCTGTGTCCTCAGTATCCTCTGTATCCTCAGGATACTCAGTATCATCAGTGTCCTCAGTATCCTCTGTATACTCAGTATACTCAGTATCCTCAGTATCCTCAGTATTCTCAGTGTCCTCAGTATCCTCAGTATCATCAGTATCCTCAGTATTCTCAGTGTCATCATTATCATCAGTGTACTCTCAGTATCCTCAGTATCCTCAGTATTCTCTGTATTCTCAGTGTCCTCAATATTCTCAGTGTCCTCTGTATCCTCAGTGTCCTTAGTATCCTCAGTATTCTCAGTATTCTCAGTGTCCTTAGTCTCCTCAGTATCCTCAGTATCCTCAGTGTCCTCAGTGTCCTCAGTATCCTCAGTATCCTCAGTATACTCAGTATCCTCAATGTCCTCAGTATCCTCAGTATACTCAGTGTACTCCGTATCCTCAGTATCCTCAGTATTCTCAGTGTCCTCAGTATCCTCAGTATTCTCAGTATCCTCAGTGTCCTCTCAGTATCCTCAGTATCCTCAGTATCCTCAGTATACTCAGTGTCCTCAGTATTCTCAGTATTCTCAGTATCCTGTGTCCTCAGTATACTCAGTGTCCTCAGTATCCTCAGTATTCTCAGTATCCTCAGTATTCTCAGTATTCTCAGTATCCTCAGTATCCTCAGTATCCTTAGTGTCCTCGTTGTCTTCAGTATCCTCAGTATCCTCAGTGTCCTGTGTCCTCAGTATCCTCAGTATCCTCAGTATCCTCAGTGTCCTCATTGTCTTCAGTATCCTCAGTATCCTCAGTGTCCTGTGTCCTCAGTATCCTCAGTATCTTCAGTATTCTCAGTGTCCTCAGTATCCTTTGTGTCCTCTCAGTATCCTCAGTATCCTCAGTATACTCAGTGTCCTCAGTATCCTCAGTGTCTTCTCAGTATCCTGAGTATCCTCAGTATCCTCAGTATCCTCAGTATACTCAGTGTCCTCAGTATCCTCAGTATACTCAGTTTTCTCGGTATTCTCAGTATCCTCAGTATCCTCAGTATCCTCAGTGTCCTCAGCATCCTCAGTATACTCAGTATACTCAGTGTCCTCAGTATCCTCAGTATACTCAGTGTCCTCAGTTTCCTCAGTATCCTCAGTATACTCAGTGTACTCAGTATCCTCTGTACTCAGTATCCTCAGTATACTCAGTTTACTCAGTATCCTCAGTATCCTCAGTATTCTCAGTGTCCTCAGTATCCTCAGTATCATCAGTGTCCTCAGTATCCTCAGTGTCCTCAGTGTCCTCAGTATCCTCAGTATCCTCAGTATACTCAGTGTCCTCAGTATCCTCAGTGTCCTCAGTGTCCTCAGTGTCCTCAGTGTCCTCAGTATCCTCTGTATCCTCAGGATACTCAGTATCATCAGTGTCCTCAGTATCCTCTGTATACTCAGTGTACTCAGTATCCTCAGTATCCTCAGTATTCTCAGTGTCCTCAGTATCATCAGTATCCTCAGTATTCTCAGTGTCATCAGTATCATCAGTGTACTCTCAGTATCCTCAGTATCCTCAGTATTCTCAGTATTCTCAGTGTCCTCAATATTCTAAGTGTCCTCTGTATCCTCAGTATCCTTAGTATCCTCAGTATTCTCAGTATTCTCAGTGTCTTCAGTGTCCACAGTATCCTCAGTGTCCTCAGTGTCCTCAGTGTCCTCAGTATCCTCAGTATACTCAGTATACTCAGTGTCCTCAGTATCCTCAGTCTCCTCAGTATCCTCAGTGTCCTCAGTGTCCTCAGTATCCTCAGTATCCTCAGTATTCTCAGTATCCTCAGTGTCCTCAGTATCCTCAGTATACTCAGTGTACTCAGTATCCTCAGTATTATCAGTGTCCTCAGTATCCTCAGTATACTCAGTGTACTCGGTATCCTCAGTTTCCTCAGTGTCCTCAGTATCCTCAGTGTACTTAGTATAGTCAGTATCATCAGTATCCTCAGTATTCTCAGTGTCCTCAGTATCCTCAGTATCCTCAGTATTCTCAGTGTCATCAGTATCCTCAGTGTCCTCTCAGTGTCCTCAGTGTCCTCAATATTCTCAGTGTCCTCTGTATCCTCAGTATCCTTAGTATCCTCAGTATTCTCAGTATTCTCAGTGTCCTCAGTGTCCTCAGTATCCTCAGTGTCCTCAGTGTCCTCAGTGTCCTCAGTGTCCTCAGTATCCTCAGTCTCCTCAGTATCCTCAGTGTCCTCAGTGTCCTCAGTATACTCAGTATCCTCAGTATACTCAGTATCCTCAGTGTCCTCAGTATACTCAGTGTACTCAGTATCCTCAGTATCCTCAGTATTCTCAGTGTCCTCAGTATCCTCAGTATCATCAGTGTCCTCAGTATCCTCAGTGTCCTCAGTGTCCTCAGTATCCTCAGTATCCTCAGTATACTCAGTGTCCTCAGTATCCTCAGTGTCCTCAGTGTCCTCAGTGTCCTCTGTGTCCTCAGTATCCTCTGTATCCTCAGGATACTCAGTATCATCAGTGTCCTCAGTATCCTCTGTATACTCAGTGTACTCAGTATCCTCAGTATCCTCAGTATTCTCAGTGTCATCAGTATCCTCAGTATCATCAGTATCCTCAGTATTCTCAGTGTCATCATTATCATCAGTGTACTCTCAGTATCCTCAGTATCCTCAGTATTCTCTGTATTCTCAGTGTCATCAATATTCTCAGTGTCCTCTGTATCCTCAGTATCCTTAGTATCCTCAGTATTCTCAGTATTCTCAGTGTCCTTAGTCTCCTCAGTATCCTCAGTGTCCTCAGTGTCCTCAGTATCCTCAGTATCCTCAGTATACTCAGTATCCTCAGTGTCCTCAGTATCCTCAGTATCCTCAGTATACTCAGTGTACTCAGTAACCTCAGTATTCTCAGTGTCCTCAGTATCCTCAGTATACTCAGTGTACTCAGTATCCTCAGTTTCCTCAGTGTCCTCAGTATCCTCAGTGTACTCAGTGTAGTCAGTATCCTCAGTATCCTCAGTATCCTCAGTATTCTCAGTGTCCTCAGTATCCTCAGTATCCTCAGTATCCTCAGTATCCTCAGTATTCTCAGTGTCATCAGTATCCTCAGTGTCCTCTCAGTGTCCTCAGTGTCCTCAATATTCTCAGTGTCCTCTGTATCCTCAGTATCCTTAGTATCCTCAGTATTCTCAGTATTCTCAGTGTCCTCAGTGTCCTCAGTATCCTCAGTGTCCTCAGTGTCCTCAGTGTCCTCAGGATCCTCAGTATCCTCTGTATACTCAGTGTACTCAGTATCCTCAGTATCCTCAGTATTCTCAGTGTCCTCAGTATCATCAGTATCCTCAGTATTCTCAGTGTCATCAGTATCATCAGTGTACTCTCAGTATCCTCAGTATCCTCAGTATTCTCTGTATTCTCAGTGTCCTTAATATTCTCAGTGTCCTCTGTATCCTCAGTATCCTTAGTATCCTCAGTATTCTCAGTATTCTCAGTGTCTTCAGTGTCCTCAGTATCCTCAGTGTCCTCAGTGTCCTCAGTGTCCTCAGTATCCTCAGTATACTCAGTATAATCAGTGTCCTCAGTATCCTCAGTCTCCTCAGTCTCCTCAGTGTCCTCAGTGTCCTCAGTATCCTCAGTATCCTCAGTATTCTCAGTATCCTCAGTGTCCTCAGTATCCTCAGTATACTCAGTGTACTCAGTATCCTCAGTATTCTCAGTGTCCTCAGTATCCTCAGTATACTCAGTGTACTCGGTATCCTCAGTTTCCTCAGTGTCCTCAGTATCCTCAGTGTACTCAGTATAGTCAGTATCCTCAGTATCCTCAGTATTCTCAGTGTCCTCAGTATCCTCAGTATCCTCAGTATCCTCAGTATTCTCAGTGTCATCAGTATCCTCAATGTCCTCTCAGTGTCCTCAGTGTCCTCAATATTCTCAGTGTCCTCTGTATCCTCAGTATCCTTAGTATCCTCAGTATTCTCAGTATTCTCAGTGTCCTCAGTGTCCCCAGTATCCTCAGTGTCCTCAGTGTCCTCAGTGTCCTCAGTGTCCTCAGTGTCCTCAGTGTCCTCAGTATCCTCAGTCTCCTCAGTGTCCTCAGTGTCCTCAGTGTCCTCAGTATACTCAGTATCCTCAGTATACTCAGTATCCTCAGTGTCCTCAGTATACTCAGTGTACTCAGTATCCTCAGTATCCTCAATATTCTCAGTGTCCTCAGTATCCTCAGTGTCCTCAGTATCCTCAGTGTCCTCAGTGTCCTCAGTATCCTCAGTATCCTCAGTATACTCAGTGTCCTCAGTATCCTCAGTGTCCTCAGTGTCCTCAGTGTCCTCTGTGTCCTCAGTATCCTTTGTATCCTCAGGATACTCAGTATCATTAGTGTCCTCAGTGTCCTCTGTATACTCAGTGTACTCAGTATCCTCAGTATCCTCAGTATTCTCAGTGTCCTCTGTGTCCTCAGTATCCTCTGTATCCTCAGGATACTCAGTATCATTAGTGTCCTCAGTGTCCTCTGTATACTCAGTGTACTCAGTATCCTCAGTATCCTCAGTATTCTCAGTGTCCTCAGTATCCTCAGTATCATCAGTATCCTCAGTATTCTCAGTATTCTCAGTGTCCTTAGTATCCTCAGTATTCTCAGTATTCTCAGTGTCCTCAGTGTTCACAGTATCCTCAGTGTCCTCAGTGTCCTCAGTGTCCTCAGTGTCCTCAGGATCCTCAGTATCCTCAGTATACTCAGTGTCCTCAGTATCCTCAGTCTCCTCAGTATCCTCAGTGTCCTCAGTGTCCTCAGTATCCTCAGTATCCTCAGTATACTCAGTATCCTCAGTGTCCTCAGTATCCTCAGTATAATCAGTGTACTCAGTATCCTCAGTATTCTCAGTGTCCTCAGTATCCTCAGTATACTCAGTGTACTCAGTATCCTCAGTATCCTCAGTATCCTCAGTGTCCTCAGTATCCTCAGTGTACTCAGAATAGTCAGTATCCTCAGTATCCTGAGTATTCTCAGTGTCCTCAGTATCCTCAGTATTCTCAGTGTCATCAGTATCCTCAGTGTCCTCTCAGTATCCTCAGTATCCTCAGTATTCTCAGTGTCCTCAGTATCCTCAGTGTCCTCAGTATCCTCAGTGTCCTCAGTGTCCTCAGTATCCTCAGTATCCTCAGTATACTCAGTGTCCTCAGTATCCTCAGTGTCCTCAGTGTCCTCAGTGTCCTCTGTGTCCTCAGTATCCTCTGTATCCTCAGGATACTCAGTATCATCAGTGTCCTCAGTATCCTCTGTATACTCAGTGTACTCAGTATCCTCAGTATCCTCAGTATTCTCAGTGTCCTCAGTATCCTCAGTATCATCAGTATCCTCAGTATTCTCAGTGTCATCATTATCATCAGTGTACTCTCAGTATCCTCAGTATCCTCAGTATTCTCTGTATTCTCAGTGTCCTCAATATTCTCAGTGTCCTCTGTATCCTCAGTGTCCTTAGTATCCTCAGTATTCTCAGTATTCTCAGTGTCCTTAGTCTCCTCAGTATCCTCAGTATCCTCAGTGTCCTCAGTGTCCTCAGTATCCTCAGTATCCTCAGTATACTCAGTATCCTCAATGTCCTCAGTATCCTCAGTATACTCAGTGTACTCAGTATCCTCAGTATTCTCAGTGTCCTCAGTATCCTCAGTATACTCAGTGTACTCAGTATCCTCAGTTTCCTCAGTGTCCTCAGTATCCTCAGTGTACTCAGTATAGTCAGTATCCTCAGTATCCTCAGTATTCTCAGTGTCCTCAGTATCCTCAGTATCCTCAGTATCCTCAGTATCCTCAGTATTCTCAGTGTCATCAGTATCCTCAGTGTCCTCTCAGTGTCCTCAGTGTCCTCAATATTCTCAGTGTCCTCTGTATCCTCAGTATCCTTAGTATCCTCAGTATTCTCAGTATTCTCAGTGTCCTCAGTGTCCTCAGTGTCCTCAGTATCCTCAGTGTCCTCAGTGTCCTCAGTGTCCTCAGTGTCCTCAGGATCCTCAGTATCCTCAGTATACTCAGTGTCCTCAGTATCCTCAGTCTCCTCAGTATCCTCAGTGTCCTCAGTGTCCTCAGTATCCTCAGTATGCTCAGTATACTCAGTATCCTCAGTGTCCTCAGTATCCTCAGTATAATCAGTGTACTCAGTATCCTCAGTATTCTCAGTGTCGTCAGTATCCTCAGTATACTCAGTGTACTCAGTATCCTCAGTATCCTCAGTATCCTCAGTGTCCTCAGTATCCTCAGTGTACTCAGTATAGTCAGTATCCTCAGTATCCTGAGTATTCTCAGTGTCCTCAGTATCCTCAGTATTCTCAGTGTCATCAGTATCCTCAGTGTCCTCTCAGTATCCTCAGTATTCTCAGTGTCCTCAGTATTCTTAGTGTCCTCAGTATCCTCAGTATCTTTAGTATCCTCAGTATTCTCAGTATTCTCAATGTCCTCAGTGTCCTCAGTATCCTCAGTGTCCTCAGTGTCCTCAGTATCCTCAATATCCTCAGTGTCCTCTCAGTATCCTCAGTATCAACTGCAGCACAGCAGTCATGTGATGTGATATAAGCCTATAGCATGCTCTGAGCACGGGGATGAGATGGGGACAAAGAGAGAGAGAGAAATGTTGCATGTTTCCCATGCCAATAAAGCCCCTTGATTTGAATTTAATTGAGAGAGACAGAGAGAGAGAGAGAGAGAGAGAGAGAGAGAGAGAGAGAGAGAGAGAGAGAGAGAGAAAGCAAACTTGAATGATATTTGGCCCTAAACAGAGACTTCACAGTGGCAGAATACCTGACCACCGTGACTAACCCAAAATTAAGGAACTCTTGACTATGTACAGAGTCAGTGAGCATAGCCTTGCTATTGAGGCCATCAAAGGCAGACCTGGCTCTTTTATTTTTATTTTATTTAACCTTTCTTTAACTAGGCAAGTCAGTTAAGAACAAATTCTAATTTACAATGACAGCCTACACCGGCCAAACCCAGACGACGCTTGGCCAATTGTGTGCCGCCCTATGGGACTCCCAATCACGGCCAGTTGTGATACAGCCTGGAATCGAACCAGGGGGTTTGTAGTGACGCACCAAGCACTGAGATGCAGTGCCTTAGACCGCTGCGCCACTCAGGAGCCAAGAGAAGACAGGCAATGTGCACACTGCCCACAAAATGAGGTGGAAACTGAGCTGCACTTCCTAACCTCCTGCCAAATGTATGACCATGTTAGAGACACATATTTCCCTCAGATTACACAGACCCACAAAGAATTTGAAAACAAATCAAATTTTGATAAACTCACATATCTACTGGGTAAAATACCACGGTGTGCCATCACAGCAGCAAGATGTGTGACCTGTTGCCACAAGAAAAGGTAAACCAGTGAAGAACAAACACCATTGTAAATAAAACACATATTTATGTTTTGCACATCGTTACAACACTGTATATATACATAATATGACATTTGAAATGTCTTTATTCTTTTGGAACTTCTGAGTATAATGTTTACTGTTCAGTTTTTATTGTTTATTTGACTTTTGTGTATCCATTTCTCTTGCTTTGGCAATGTACACATATGTTTCCCATGCCAATAAAGCCCCTTGAATTGAATTGAATTGAGAGAGAGATTGTATATGGACTGACATGACATGCTTGAGGTTTTATATAAGGCTATAGAGCAGTTGTCTCCAGTATTAGTACTTTCCAGACTCAACCTCTGTGCTTCTAGAGCTTTCCCCATGCATACGAAACAAGCCATATACGGTACCAGTCAAAAGTTTGGACACACCTACTCATTCCAGGGTTTTTCTTTATTTTTTACATTGTAGAATAATAGTGAAGACATCAAAACTATGAACTAACACATATGGAATCACGTAGTAACCAAAAAGTGTTAAACCAATCAAAATATATTTTATATTTGAGATTCTTCAAAGTAGCCACCCTTTGCCTTGATGAGAGCTTTGCACACTCTTGGCATTCTCTCAACCAGCTTCATGAGGTAGTCACCTGGAATGCATTACAATTAACAGGTGTGCCTTCTTAAAAGTTAATTTGTGGAATTTCTTTCCTTCTTAATGTGTTTGAGCCAATCAGTTGTGTTGTGACAAGGTAGGGGGGGTATATAGATAGCCCTATTTGGTAAATGACCAAGTCCATATTATGGCAAGAACAGTTCAAATTAGCAAATAAAAATGACAGTCCATTATTACTTTAAGGCATGAAGGTCAGTCAATAAGGAACATTTCCTTCAGGTGCAGTCGCAAAAAAACATCAAGCACAATGATGAAACTGGCTCTCATGGGGACCGCCACAGGAAAGGAAGACCCAGAGTTACCTCTGCTGCAGAGGATGAGTTCATTAGAGTTACCAGCCTCAGAAATTGCAGCCCAAATAAATGCTTCACAGAGTTCAAGTAACAGACACATCTCAACATCAACTGTTCAGAGGAGACTGTGAATCAGGCCTTCATGCTCGAATTGCTGCAAAGAAACCACTACTAAAGGACACCAATAAGAAGAAAAGACTTGGTTGGGCCAAAAAACACGAGCAATGGACATTAGACCGGTGTAAATTTATATTTTGGTCTAATGAGTCCAGATTTGAGATCTTTGGTTCCAACCGCCATGTCTTTGTGAGAAGCAGAGTTGTTGAACAGATGATCTCTGCATGTGTGGTTCCCACCATGAAGCATGGAGGAGCAGGTGTGATGGTGTGGGGGTGCTTTGCTGGTGACACTGTCAGTGATTTATTTTAAATTCAAGGCACACTTAACCAGCATGGCTACCACAGCATTCTGCAGCGATACGCCATCCTATCTGGATTGCGCTTAGTGGGCCTATCATTTGTTTTTCAACAGGACAATGACCCAAAACACACCTCCAGGCTGTGTAAGGGCTATTTTTCCAAGAAGGAGAGTGATGGAGTGCTGCATCAGATGACCTGGCCTCCACAATCCCCCAACCTCAACCCAATTGAGATGGTTTGGGATGAGTCGGACCGAAGAGTGAAGGAAAAGCAGCCAACAAGTGCTCAGCATATGTGGGAACTCCTTCAAGACTGTTGGAAAAACATTCCAGGTGAAGCTGGTTGAGAGAAATTAAAAGAGTATGCAAAGCTGTCATCAAGGCAAAGGGTGGCTACTTTGAAGAATCTAAAATCTAAAATATATTTGGATTTGTTTAACACTTTTTTGGTTACTACAGGATTCCATATGTGTTATTTCATAGTTTTGATGTCTTCACTATTATTCTATAATGTAGAAAACATTAAACATTAAGAAAAACCCTTGAATGAGTAGGTGTGTCCAAACATTTGACTGGTACTGTAAGCAATGGTCTTATGTTACGGCACACATATTTCAATACATTTCCTTAAACTTTCTGAGATCTTGTCATGTTAATTTTTAGTGTAGGGTTCTGTCTGAGCAGTCAACGAAGACGAAGTCAAACACAAACGTCAACAAATTGAAATTGCATCATTGAGATTTACATTATGTATCTCTCCCATGTTTTTCCCCACCATCTCCTCCGCCGACACTTCCTACTCCTCTTACGGCGTAGAAACTTGATTTATCAGTTTATCTTTGTAAATCTTTCATCATCAAGTAGCTGTGTTGTCTTTGCCACCCCTCTCTCTCTCTCTCGCTCTCTCTCTCTCTCTCTCTCTCCCATCACCATGTGTGTTCTGTATTCCGCTACAGTATTCTGCTCATGGAATTTCAGCCGAGTAAGACTGACAGAAGAGATAGATAATCGCATGGGGATGTACCTAGGAAAGGTCCCTAAGGCATAAAGTGATCTGTTTAATACATGGAACTGACAGCATCAAAGCTGCTATCTCTATCACAACATAATGACGCTTACAGAATATAGAATGTGGAATGTGACTTCAGTTATGCGGTACATGCGAGTTAGTTGTATTAAACCAAATGCAAATGGATTGTCCTGAGAATAACTTGACCATATTTTGTGGATGTGTGTGTGTGTGTGTGTTTGAGCATGCATGTGTGTGACCATCTAATCTTATTAGACGCAATAAATCACATCACCGCGACGCAGCACATAGGCATCATCACCAGGCTGTATGACATACATTAAAATAAACAAAATGTATCATTCAGGAAAATAAGCAGAAAGTATTATTTATGATGTAAATGAACTTTATATTTTCCACATAGTTGTTCTTTAATCATACTTCTCACTGGAATAATCTACAATCCAAACTGAGCTGAAATATCAACATGACAAATAAAGAACTTTGCCAGTAATTACATGAAATAAGCATTATGTTATCTTTCTAAACTGGGTAATTTAATGGAAATTCAATTTAGGATTATGCACATGTAACATAATCAGTTTTTCCTGCCTAACCCACATGATAGAGGTGAAACACTATAGCTACCCTTGGGGTGCAGTTGTAGAGTTTCTCTTGGGGTTAGCTATGTATCTTCGGGGTGCAATGTTGAGGTTTCTCTAGGAGTTAGTTACACTGCTATGTTATAGCTTACTTTGAAATCTGCATGTATTTTGAATGTACCCCAAAGGTATCGGCACACTCCTTCAGTACAACCTTTATTACACAGGTTGATTACAAGTCTATACCCTGTGGCAGGTAGAGATTATCAGAGGGAGAAAGAGAGGAAGAGGGAGAGGAAGAGGGAGAAGATAACATAGCTAGAACACAATTCCCAGGTCTAAAAGTCTGTCATTTTAAACAATGTTAGAGTTGAACAGTTTAGTCTTTTAATAGGACGGGTGGTAAGGGCAAACTGTTTATGTTTTTTCAAATCACAGACTGCAGCTTTAATAGGGCTGATCAGGGCAGACTGTGCTGCTGCATTCTGCTATTTTTATCACACCTGTTGGAGGACCGGCGGAGCGGGCCATGACTTCTCTCGTTGTTCACCTAAGTGCAATCAGGGTGATCAGACCTCCCACAGCGCTAGAAACCGATGGGGGTCTCATTCTGATCAGATCTCCCACAGCGCTAGAAACCGATGGGGGTCTCATTCTGATCAGATCTCCCACTGTGCTAGAAACCAATGGGGTCTCAACCTGATCAGATCTCCCACTGTGCTAGAAACCAATGGGGTCTCAACCTGATCAGATCTCCCACTGTGCTAGAAACCAATGGGGGTCTCATTCTGATCAGATCTCCCACTGTGCTAGAAACCAATGGGGGTCTCATTCTGATCAGATCTCCCACTGTGCTAGAAACCAATGGGGGTCTCAACCTGATCAGATCTCCCACTGCGCTAGAAACCGATGGGGGTCTCATTCTGATCAGATCTCCCACTGTGCTAGAAACCAATGGGGTCTCAACCTGATCAGATCTCCCACTGTGCTAGAAACCAATGGGGTCTCAACCTGATCAGATCTCCCACTGTGCTAGAAACCAATGGGGGTCTCATTCTGATCAGATCTCCCACTGTGCTAGAAACCAATGGGGTCTCAACCTGATCAGATCTCCCACTGTGCTAGAAACCAATGGGGGTCTCAACCTGATCACCATATCTGTTCTCCCATTCATCATCCACCCTACAGAGAGAGGGTAATAAGAAGTTGGTTAATAAAACATGCGTGAGGAGATCGATACGATCATGGTTGGGGGGGAGTATATGTGTATGTGTGTTATGAGAGTGTGTGTGTGTGTGTGGGGGGGGGTCTCTGTGTGTGTATGTGTGTTATTGCAAGGGTGTGTGTATGTTTGTTTATCTACGTGTGTGTGTGTTTGAGTAAAAGAGCAGACACTCACACACACACGTTGAGGGAGAGATAGTTATCCTGGCACCACATGGCCAGGTCTCTGACCTCCTCCCTATAGGCTGTCTCATCGTTGTCGGTGATCAGGCCTACCACTGTTGTGTCATCAGCAAACTTAATGATGGTGTTGGAGTCGTGCCTGGCCATGCAGTCATGGGTGAACAGGGAGTACAGGGATGTAGCTCAGTTGGTAGAGCATGGTGTTTGCAACGCCAGGGTTGTGGGTTCGATTCCCACGGGGGGCCAGTATGAAAAATTAAAAAATTATGTATGCACTCACTAACTCTGGATAAGAGCGTCTGCTAAATGACTAAAATGTAAATGTAAAAATGAGTACAGGAGGGGACTGAGCACGCACCACTGAGGGGCCCCCATGTTGAGGATCAGCGTTGCAGTTGTGTTGTTACATTTTAGTCATTTAGCAGACGCTCTTATCCAGAGCGACTTACAGTTAGTGAATGCATAAATTTTTCATACTGGCCCCCCGTGGGAAACGAACCCACAACCCGCCATGCTCTACCAACTGAGCTACACTGGGCCTACCCTTACCACCTTGGGGCGGCCCGTCAGGATGTCCAGGATCCAGTTGCAGAGGGAGGTGTTTAGTCCCAGGGTCCTTAGCTTAGTGATGAGCTTTGATGGCACTATGGTGTTGAACGCTGAGCTGTAGTCAATGAACAGCATTCTCACATAGGTGTTATTTTTGTCCAGGTGGGAAAGGGCAGTGTGGAGCGCGATTGAGATTGCGTCATCTGTGGATCTGTTGGGGCGGTATGCGAATTGAAGTGGGTCTAGGGTTTCCGGGATGATGGTGTTGATGTGAGCCATGACCAGCCTTTCACAGCACTTCATGGCTACCGACGTGAATGCTACGGGGCAGTAGTCATTTAAGCAGGTTACCTTCGCTTTCTTGGGCACAGGGACTATGGTGGTCTGCTTAAAACATATTGGTATTACAGACTCTGTCAGGGAGAGGTTGAAAATGTAATTGAAAACACTTGCCAGTTGGTCCGCTTATGTCTGAGTACACGTCCAGGTAACCCCGCGGCCTTGTGAATGTTGACCTGTTTGATACTTAAGTATCAAAAGTAAACGTAATTGCTAAAATACACTGAGTGCTCTTTCCATGACAGACTGACCAGGTGAATCCAGGTGAAAGCTATGATCCCTTATTGATGTCACTTGTTAAATCCACTTCAATCAGTGTAGATGAAGGTTAAAGAAGGATTTTTAAGCCTTGAGACAATTGAGACATGGATTGTGTATGTGTGACATTCAAAGGGTGAATGGCCAAGACACAATATTTAAGTGTATTTGAACGGGGTATGGTAGAAACTTAACAGTTTCCCATGTGTATGAAGAATGGTCCACCACCCAAAGGACATCCAGCCAACTTCACACAATTGTGTGAAGCATTGGAGTCAACATGAGCCATCATCCCTGTGTAATACTTTCGACACCTTGTAGAGTCCATGCCCCGACGAATTGAGGCTGTTCTGAAGGGAAAAGGTGGTGCAACTCAATATTATGAAGGTGTTTTGTATATTTAAGGATAAAAAATAAAAGTATAAATCACTTCAAATCTCTTATATTAAGCAAACCAGACGGCACAATATTCATTTTTTTTTTTTTTTACGGATTGCCAGCACTCTCCAACACTCAGATATCATTTACAAATTAAGCATGTGTGTTTAGTGAGTCTGCCAGGCCAGAGGCAGTAGGGATGACCAGGGATGTTCTCTTGATACGTGTGTGAATTGGACCATTTTCCTGTCCTGCTAAGCATTCAAAATGTAACGAGTACTTTTGGGTGTCAGGGAAAATGTATGGAGTAAAAAGTACATTATTTTCTTTAGGAATGTAGTGGAATATAAGTAAAAGTTGTCGAAAATATAAATAGAATGTGTGTGTGTGTGTGTGCGCGTGTGTGTGTGTGTGTGCATACGTGTATGTGTGTGTAATAGCTATCTAGGTGTCAGCCTGAGAGCTCAACACAGCCATGTTTTAATTGGATGGGCTGAGTGATGAGGCAGTGTGTGGCGCTTTAATTTACAGGGTTGGCTAAACAGATGTGGCATTATAAAGTAATGTGATGGATCCAAACCTCTGGTTGAGAGGGGGAGGGCAGGAGGGGAGGAAGGAAGGAAGGAAGGAAGAGAGTGAAGAGGAGGAGGTTTTACACTCAAAATATTCAAGTAGGACACCTTTAAAACTACCTTCATTTGAATCAAAATCAGGAGCTGGACCTGGAGTCCTCAGAATCAGGAGCTGGACCTGGACTCCTCAGAATCAGGAGCTGGACCTGGACTCCTCAGAATCAGGAGCTGGACCTGGAGTCCTCAGAATCAGGAGCTGGACCTGGAGTCCTCAGAAGGCAGAAAATGAGTATTAAGGCATGGGATTGATGGAGAAGCCAGTAATGGGTTATTAGCATGGCAGCCAGGAAACTAGCTACTGTGTCAGTTTGAAGGTGAGGTGTGAGAGAGAGGGAACATGGAAGACAAATCCAAGGTCAACTGCCAAGCGCCCGGCACAGAGAGATGGAGAGAACTCTACAAGTCCCTGAAGAGGAGTTGAGCCTAGAGACAGCTGTTAGTCCCTGAAGAGGAGTTGAGCCTAGAGACAGCTGTTAGTCCCTGAAGAGGAGTTGAGCCTAGAGACAGCTGTTAGTCCCTGAAGAGGAGCTGAGCCTAGAGACAGCTGTTAGTCCATGAAGAATACTATTTTCCCAGACTGACACACAGGACAGAAAGATGGATGATGCAGTGATATGATGTCAGGGTGGTCCTCTTTCAAACATGCAACCAGTCCCCTCCGTCTTCCTATCATGGCTGATGCTCCATCTCTGGTAATGGAGACTACTGACTTCAGATCTATCCCCCTTTTTGTCATTCTCCCTTTGCTGGCCTCATGGATATCCTCTCCCCATGTGTGTGCTTCTAGATGTGCTCCTCACAGTCTTCCTTCGTTCTTTCATTATAAAATCTGCCAAACACCAAAAGCTGGGCATTATCAGCGTTATCTGTTGATGCATCCAAAGCTAATGAAATGCATGGTGCATTCTGAATGACCTCATCAATTTGTGAAGTTAAATCTTCAGCTAATATTCCAGTTATCCTCATTGCTGTGGAATCTGACAGTGGGATCTGTTTGATCTTTTCCCAGAGCTCATGTTTTTGTTTACCTTCAAGCAAGGTGTCAGCAACTTCACACATTTTGTTTTGTGTGAGTTTTCCCAAAACCCATGCTATCCTCAGTGAACACTCCATTACATGTTGTTGGGCTGTCAGGGAATTGACAAGGACTTTGGTGGACCTCTCAAATTGGGATTTTAGTTGGTAAATCTTGCTTGTTCTCACCTCTGTGTTTAAGGGATACGTCTGATCAAAATTGCTATGCTTGGCACTTTTCACGAGAGCTACAGACTCGCTGCATATCTGGCACATTGGTTTTGTGATAGTTGCGGGGAGAATGAATACATACTTTTCCGTCCACTTGTCTTTGAATATACGGTTTACAGCTACATTCTTTTGGGGAACAAGCCATATTAACAAAGGTGTTGGTGACTAAGCTCCTTCTATCTGTGATATTTACAGTTGAACCGCGGTCAGATCTTTCTGTTTCTTTCTGCCTGCTTGTCCCAAGGTTCCGCAGAGGATATTTGCATTGATGTGATTGGGTATTTGCATATAACCACATGATTGGATTAGACAGGGAACTAGTAGAGGTGGGCGTTGCTTCGAGAGAGAGAGAGAAATATAGGTTGCTGACTGCCGCTAAGCCCAGTTGATTTTTGAAAACTGTCCAAAAAAAATTGATTGACGTTTATATAAAAAAATGCAATGTTGTCTGGTCCGTATTGACCCTTCTCTGGGGATGGACCCGGACCGCGGTCAGCCAGTTGGGTTTGGCTGCCATAGATTTTATTTAATGTTTGAGTCACTTAAATATCACATTAATACACATTGCAAGATGTATAGAATTGCAAGAAAATTAGCTTTAAAACTGCTAAATGTTCTCTGCACCCCATGACAAAATGTGTAGAATTGCAGGAAATAAGCTTTAAACCTGCAAAATCTCTCCGCTAACAAGATGGGTGTGAACAGTTTGTGTCATGAACAGTGCTTGTGCCCATAGAAATAGGGTGAGATGTTCCCCAATGCTGGAAGGGAGGCCTGAGTGAAAACATTTGGGAACCCCTGATCTACAGGATCTCTCCCTGTGGCTGGAGTGACATGTCTACATGGTGCTGACTTGATTTCCTTGGCAGTAAAATGGGTTGAACATATAACAGGAAAGCATTGGTGTGGAGGTTGCACTGTACTTACAGGGAGTTATACCCAGCAGTGCATGTCATGTAGAGGGAGGGAGGGAGGGAGGGAGGGAGGGAGGGAGGGAGGGAGGGCAGAGTTGCTGAAATGAACAGGCACGTAACAAGATAACAGAGTACATTGGATAATGTACGTCAAGTTTTTATTGTGAGCTGTTAGGTCTTTGTCTGCAATTTGTTATCTTGGATACATACAGGACAGACAGTGGCTTTTCAATAGGGCTGCATGAGGTCATACTGACCTTGTTGCTTTTGTCTATTCTTTGTTCTGTGCTCTTTCAAACAATACTTTGTATGTAAGGTCTGTCTGACAAAGACTGAGTGTCTGAATGTCTGAACGTCTGAGTGTCTGAGTGTCTGAGTGTCTGAGTGTCTGAGTGTCTGAATGACTGAATGTCTGAGTGTCTGAATGTCTGAAAGTCTGAATGTCTGAATGACTGAATGTCTGAGTGTCTGAGTGTCTGAGTGTCTGAGTGTCTTAAAGTCTGAATGTCTGAATGTCTGAATGACAATGTCTGAGTGTCTGAGTGTCTGAGTGTCTGAGTGTCTGAATGTCTGAGTGTCTGAAAGTCTGAATGTCTGAATGACTGAATGTCTGAGTGTCTGAGTGTCTGAGTGTCTGAGTGTCTGAATGTCTGAAAGTCTGAATGACTGAATGTCTGAGTGTCTGAGTGTCTGTGTCTGAGTGTCTGAATGTCTGAAAGTCTGAATGTCTGAATGACTGAATGTCTGAGTGTCTGAGTGTCTGAGTGTCTGAGTGTCTGAGTGTCTGAGTGTCTGAGTGTCTGAGTGTCTGAATGTCTGAAAGTCTGAATGTCTGAATGACTGAATGTCTGAGTGTCTGAGTGTCTGAGTGTCTGAGTGTCTGAATGTCTGAAAGTCTGAATGTCTGAATGACTGAATGTCTGAGTGTCTGAGTGTCTGAGTGTCTGTGTCTGAGTGTCTGAGTGTCTGAGTGTCTGAATATCTGAAAGTCTGAATGTCTGAATGACTGAATGTCTGAGTGTCTGAGTATCTTAAAGTCTGAATGTCTGAATGACAATGTCTGAGTGTCTGAGTGTCTGAAAGTCTGAGTGTCTGAATGTCTAATTGTCTGTGACTGAATGTCTGAATGTCTGAATGTCTGAGTGTCTGAGTGTCTGAGTGTCTGGGTGTCTGAGTGTCTGAAAGTCTGAATGTCTGAATGACTGAATGTCTGAGTGTCTGAGTGTCTGTGTCTGATTGTCTGAATGTCTGAATGTCTTAATGTCTGAATGTCTGAATGACAATGTCTGAGTGTCTGAGTGTCTGAGTGTCTGAGTGTCTGAGTGTCTGAGTGTCTGAGTGTCTGAATGTCTGATTGTCTGTGACTGAATGTCTGAATGTCTGAATGTCTGAATGACTGAATGTCTGAATGACTGAGTGTCTTAGTGTCCGAGTGTCTGAGAGTCTGAATGTCTGAGTGTCTGAAATTTCTGAATGACTAAATATCTGAATGATTGAATGTCTGAGTGTCTGAATGTCTGAATGACTGAATGTCTGAGTGTCTGAGTGTCTGTGTCTGATTGTCTGAATGTCTGAATGTCTTAATGTCTGAATGTCTGAATGACAATGTCTGAGTGTCTGAGTGTCTGAGAGTCTGAATGTCTGAGTGTCTGAAATTTCTGAATGACTAAATATCTGAATGACTGAGTGTCTTAGTGTCTTAGTGTATTAATGCCTGAATGTTACAGTGCAGTAAGTGAATAGATCTCTCTACCTGTACTGGATGTCTGACCTCACTGCCTTTGTCAGGAAGTGCTGTTACCTAGTTCACAGTACACACTATTTGTTTGTGTCCCAAATGGCACCATATTTTCTTTATAGTACACTGCTTTTGTCTGTCTGTCTGTCTGTCTGTCAAAGGAGCTTAGTCACCATGGCACCACAGTTGCCTTGATCCAGAGACAGACAGTCCCATTCACTACTGTTAATTACTCAAATTCCTATTCCCTAGTGCACTTTCCTACTGCTTATTCGTGCCATGTGAGACGTGACGGTCTGAGGTAGGATTCAGAGGTAGGATTCAGAGGTAGGTTTCAGACTCAAGTCACGTCATTGCTGCTTAACTTGGCAATAGTTCTGAAACCTGGCACAGAGTGAATATGCAGGTGAAAATGCACGGTCCCAATGTTTCTCTCAGATACTCGTGCCATCTCAAGGATACTGTATGTATATGTATTACAGGAGTCCTTCGAGTGCATTAGAATACAACTAGGCTACGTCCCATATGGCACCATATTCCTTACGTAGTGCACTACGTTTGACCAGACCCCATATATGGAATAGGGTGCCATTTGGAAAGCTATTTCAAGGACATGCTATCTATTGAAGTAATACATACCCCAGTATTCAAGGACATGCTATCTATTGAAGTAATACAGATTCCAGTATTCAAGGACTCATTTCAGTGCATTAAAGGCATCATGTCAAAGACATGGCAGGCAGCAGGGCAGTTGGCGCTGCACAGTGTGTGTGTGTTGGAGGTTTAGAGCAGAGCTGTGACAGGTCTCATATCTACTAGGACTCATCATCAGGCTACCTGTTCTTCTCTTCTCCAGCTGCTCTCCTCCTCTCTCCTCTCTGAGAGAGAGAGAGAATGAGAGAGAGCGAGAGAAAGTGAGAGAGAAAGCGAAAGAGAGAGAGAGAGAGAGAGAGTGTGTGTGTGTGCTTTCCAGAGAGGAAGCGATAGAGAAAGACTTTGCCACAGGCCATATCTTATTTTCTGTCTCCCCACTGACATCCCACTGACATTCCACTGACATCCATGCGCCTCATTGCGCTGCAAACAGTATCCCACTGCAAATTAGGCTGCATATGATTTCTGGAGATACCAGAACAGATATATTGGATGGTTGCCTTGACTTGCCACCTGGTGACAAGAAATCATAATGTAGTCATCAGTAACTTTTCAAAACTGCACTAATTTGAATTTTGATATGAGAACCTAGAAATAATATGTATAATTTATAGAAGCATGAGGAGGGAGGGTGGGGGGGTTGTCGTACATGACATATGACACTTCGTAAGTGCTTCATAAGCGCTTCGTAAGGGCTTCGTAAGGGCTTCGTAAGTGCTTCATAAGTGCTTTATATTCACACAGTAAGTGTAGCAGTACATAATAATACTCCTGATAAACATGTTTTCCCCTCCACCAACTTATTTATTTCTTATAACCATAATAAAATTAATTTAGCTAAACTTCCCATGCAGTAGTGATAGCCCTCGTCTAATTCTGCTTCATTAAAAGCCCATGGTTATGGGGGGAATCCCCCATCCCCCGCTGCTATAGAGCAAATATTCTTTGATGTTAATGAAAGAGGCAGGATTTAACCATTCAACCGTTCTTTCTTTAATTATTTCATTTGTTATCTATCTGGCTTTAGCAATTTGTGGCTTTTCTCTCTGTGCCTCCAGCAGCTGCAAAGTGTGTGATGGCAGGGAGGCGGGAGGCACATGTTTCTGTTCTGTTGGTATATGTATTCTTTTTTATTCAATTTTTTTTCCTCTTCATTGATGGTGATGGCGACAGCGGCAGCTGGGGGTTTAGGGTTAGCGTTCTGTGTTATGGGTTTTGACGGGACTGGCGATGCATGATATTGTGGGTTAGCTATTTGGGGTCGCTTGGCTGCGGTCTACATTTCTAGAGCCTCGCAGACTTGGTTTGAGATCTGGGTTTACACCTCACAGAATGTTATCAGAGTGATGTCACAATTCACCACCCCTGATCTTTGGATTAAACTGAATTGTGAGATATTTTGGAGGGAAAACGGTTTTCTCTACAGTCAATATGGAGGGATAACAAAAAGAAAAGTCAAGTCAACCAGCCGGTAGAAATCCTATCCAATCATTCACTGATGATTTCTGCCCTGCTAGAGCTGCCCCGGTCAACCGTAAGTGTTGTTATTGTGAAGTGGGTTGAAAGTCACTGAGCTCTTCAGTAAGACCATTCTACTGCCAATGTTTGTCTATGGAGATTGCATGGCTGTGTGCTTGATTTTATACACCTGTCAGCAATGGGTGTGGCTGAAATAGCCAAATCCATTAATTGGAAGGGGTGTCTACATACTTCTGTATATACAGTAGATTGTGTATATACATATATTCCGGACTCAGACATTTCTCATTCTGATACACAGTATATACAAAAGTATGTGGACACCCCTTCAAATTAGTGGATTTGGCTATTTCAGCCACACCCGTTGCTGACAGGTGTATAAAATCAAGCACACAGCCATGCAATCTCCATAGACAAACATTGTGAAGGGAAATCTTAACGCTACAGCATAAAATTAAATTGTAGATGATTCTGTGCTTCCAACTATTTGGCAACAGTTTGGGGAAAGCCCTTTCCTGTTTCAGCATGACAATAACCCCGTGCACAAAGTGAGGACCATACAGAAATGGTTTGTCGAGATCGGTGTGGAAGAACTTGACTGGCCTGCACAGAGCCCTGACCTCAACCCCATCAAACAGGCCTAATCGCCCAACATCAGTGCCCGACCTCACTTATGCTCTTGTGGCTGAATGGAAGCAAGTCCCTGCAGCAATGTTCCAACATCTAGATGAACGCCTTCCCAGAAGAGTGGAGGATGTTATAGCAGCAAAGGGGGGGACCAACTCCATATTAATGCCCATGATTTTGGAATGAGCAGGTGTCCATATACTTTTGGTAATGTCGTGTATTTATTTATTAATAGCTATTATAGCTATTATAAAACTGGTTGTTTGGATCCTGGATGCTGATTGGTACAAGCAGCGTTCCAAGCCATGCTGTATTGGCCGTCACAGACACACCTATGCCTGCTAACAGTTCCATCTGAAAATGATCACTGCTCCTCCATAAGAGTATCATGTTCATGTTGCTGTCCCAATCATCTCTTGTATTTATCTCAACTCGCACATTATTTCCCCTTGCTTCCAGCCTAACATTTAGTTTGGTATGGTGGGGGTTAATATAAGCCTCACTATCTGCCTGTCTGACCTCGGAAACAATGTTTCACTTTAGAATGTTGATCTCTGTAGTACCATCCATGGAGTGAACGGTGCCCAGACGAGACCAGATGACTTTCTCTGAGCCAGTCGAAATCCCACATCAACATCAACATCAACATCATGGACATATCCAAGTAAATGCCAATAGAAAAAAAAAAAATGCTCAAACAAATGAAATGCAACTAGTTTACTGTCATTCTAGGTTCAATGTTTGACGTGACTGAGTTAGCTGAAGTTGGGTAGCTAGCTAGCAAGTGATAAGAACGTTATCCAGCCTGAATGGCAAATATTTTTTATAGAATGGAAAAATCATTAACTACTGGGTCGCGTCTGTAGCAACATGACCAAACAACTAGCTTTTTGTCCAGACTATATCTTCTGGTGGAAGAATTAAATTGTATGAATAGCATTTACCTGCGACTTTATTCATGATACAGCACTGCCTCTTGTGGCTTACTGCTTATCTATAGCACATTGGTATGTTGTTTGTACGGCAGCTCTCTGCTCATTGGGACAATATCTTTGATTAGATGGCTGCCGGCCAGGCACGGAGGCAGAGAGGCAGGTAGCAACACTTACACACTGACAGAGTGAGAGAGTGAGACACATACAAAGGATTCTGAGGAATATAGAGTTGGGAAGCTCTAGCACACACACAAAATTCA
The DNA here is from genome assembly GCA_031479575.1 of Coregonus ussuriensis. Lineage (NCBI taxonomy): Eukaryota > Metazoa > Chordata > Actinopteri > Salmoniformes > Salmonidae > Coregonus > Coregonus ussuriensis. Next base: position 9,440,488 of record CM062505.1, read on the forward strand.
ATGCTTATCATTCACAAGCCCCAGGTGCACTTTTGTCTGGGTAGCCATGTAATTGTTGAACAGGAGAAGCTGAAGGGTGTCTCTCACGGTTGTTTTGGAGAGCGAGGGGCCGTGCAGTATGAGGCCGATGTGTGAGGTGGGATGGTGGAGGTGGAGTGTGTCTCTGACTGTTCTTGCCTCTGTCTCCACAGGTCTTCTGGCTATTTCATATGGCCGTGTGATCGGGGGCTGGGAGGGGGGGTTGTCGCTTTTATTTTCCACACAGTGGTATGGGTAGGAGGCGAGGCAGTATGGGGCCAATGTGTAAGGTGAGTTGGTGTCGTAGGGGCCAAGCTGAGAGGCAGTAGGGGCCAGGGTTTGTCTCCACAGGTTGTCTGGGATGGTGCCAGGCTTATTTTCCACATGTTGGTAGGGGCTGGGATATGAGGCGGCATGGTGCGGTTGAGGTCATGGTGTGAGGCGGCATGGTGCGGTTGAGGCCTGTGTGTGAGGCGGCATGGTGCGGTTGAGGCCATGGTGTGAGGCGGCATGGTGCGGTTGAGGCCTGGGTGTGAGGTGGCATGGTGCGGTTGAGGCCTGGCTGTGAGGCGGCATGGTGACTCAGTCTCCTCACCTCCACAGGTCGTCTTGGGTGACTCTTGACCTACTGTCCTCAAGGCTGCTCTTTGGTAGAACCCTGCCGACCACATCTCTCTGGGATTGATTTGTGCCAGACGCAGAATTATTAACCATGCAGGCACACATGCTGGCCAAACTTTATTACCAATCCCGTTCTCTCCTCCTCTTCCTCCTCCTCGTCCCTCTCTCCTCTCTGGTTGAGCCTGGCATGCAATATTTAACTGTCACAAGAAGAGCATGATTATTATTCTCTGTTTTGAAATAGGGAGAGGGAAATGAGGTCTGGAACTTTTCAGACTAAACTTATTCTGTTTAAGAAGACAGAATTGTTTAGAGGCTGTTGAAACACATTTATGTTACACACTGGACAAGTATAAGCACCCCCCAAATTATAATAATCATTTTTATAGTTTAATGCCATAGGTGAACTGCTGACTATGTCGAACCAGGAGCCTGCCTGTTATCCACCACTACCCACCAGCAGTGGGATAGATTCATAACAGACTCTCTCTCTCTCTCTCTCTCTCTCTCTCTCTCTCTCTCTCTCTCTCTCTCTCTCTCTCTGTCTCTCTCTCTCTCTCTCTGTCTCTCTCTCTCTCTCTCTCTCTCTCTCTCTCTCTCTCTCTCTCTCTCTCTCTCTCTCTCTCTCTCTCTCTCTCTCTCTCTCTCTCTCTCTCTCTCTCTCTCTCTCTCTCTCTCTCTCTCTCTCTCTCTCTCTCTCTCTCTCTCTCTCTCTCTCTCTCTCTCTCTCTCTCTGTCTCTCTCTCTCTCTCTCTCTCTCTCTCTCTCTCTCTCTCTCTCTCTCTCTCTCTCTCTCTCTCTCTCTGTCTCTGTCTCTGTCTCTCTCTCTCTCTCTCTCTCTCTCTCTCTCTCTCTCTCTCTCTCTCTCTCTCTCTCTCTCTCTCTCTCTCTCTCTCTCTCTCTCTCTCTGTCTCTGTCTCTGTCTCTGTCTCTGTCTCTCTCTCTCTCTCTCTCTCTCTCTCTCTCTCTCTCTCTCTCTCTCTCTCTCTCTCTCTCTCTCTCTCTCTCTCTCTCTCTCTCTCTCTCTGTCTCTGTCTCTGTCTCTGTCTCTGTCTCTCTCTCTCTCTCTGTCTCTGTCTCTGTCTCTGTCTCTGTCTCTGTCTCTCTCTCTCTCTCTCTCTCTCTCTCTCTCTCTCGTCTCTCTCTCTCTCTGTCTCTGTCTCTCTCTCTCTCTGTCTCTCTCTCTCTCTGTCTCTGTCTCTCTCTCTCTCTGTCTCTCTCTCTCTCTCTCTCTCCCCCTCTCTCTCTCTCGCTCTCTCTCTCTCTCTCTCTCTCTCTCTCTGTGTCTCTGTCTCTGTCTCTCTCTCTGTCTCTGTCTCTGTCTCTGTCTCTGTCTCTGTCTCTGTCTCTGTCTCTCTCTCTGTCTCTCTCTCTCTCTCTCTCTAACCCCCCCACCCTCATCTCAAATGGGACTAGGGAATCATACAGCCAGTCAGGAGTGCTTCCTAGTTCCTACCCTCACCACACATACAGTGGGGAAAAAAAGTATTTAGTCAGCCACCAATTGTGCAAGTTCTCCCACTTAAAAAGATGAGAGAGGCCTGTAATTTTCATCATAGGTACACGTCAACTATGACAGACAAAATGAGGAAAAAAAATCCAGAAAATCACATTGTAGGATTTGTTATGAATTAATTTGCAAATTATGGTGGAAAATAAGTATTTGGTCAATAACAAAAGTTTCTCAATACTTTGTTATATACCCTTTGTTGGCAATGACACAGGTCAAACGTTTTCAATAAGTCTTCACAAGGTTTTCACACACTGTTGCTGGTATTTTGGCCCATTCCTCCATGCAGATCTCCTCTAGAGCAGTGATGTTTTGGGGCTGTCGCTGGGCAACACAGACTTTCAACTCCCTCCAAAGATTTTCTATGGGGTTGAGATCTGGAGACTGGCTAGGCCACTCCAGGACCTTGAAATGCTTCTTACGAAGCCACTCCTTTGTTGCCCGGGCGGTGTGTTTGGGATCATTGTCATGCTGAAAGACCCAGCCACGTTTCATCTTCAATGCCCTTGCTGATGGAAGGAGGTTTTCACTCAAAATCTCACGATACATGGCCCCATTCATTCTTTCCTTTACACGGATCAGTCGTCCTGGTCCCTTTGCAGAAAAACAGCCCCAAAGCATGATGTTTCCACCCCCATGCTTCACAGTAGGTATGGTGTTCTTTGGATGCAACTCAGCATTCTTTGTCCTCCAAACACGACGAGTTGAGTTTTTACCAAAAAGTTCTATTTTGGTTTCATCTGACCATATGACATTCTCCCAATCCTCTTCTGGATCATCCAAATGCACTCTAGCAAACTTCAGACGGGCCTGGACATGTACTGGCTTAAGCAGGGGGGACACGTCTGGCACTGCAGCATTTGAGTCCCTGGCGGCGTAGTGTGTTACTGATGGTAGGCTTTGTTACTTTGGTCCCAGCTCTCTGCAGGTCATTCACTAGGTCCCCCCGTGTGGTTCTGGGATTTTTGCTCACCGTTCTTGTGATCATTCTGACCACACGGGGTGAGATCTTGCGTGGAGCCCCAGATCAAGGGAGATTATCAGTGGTCTTGTATGTCTTCCATTTCCTAATAATTGCTCCCACAGTTGATTTCTTCAAACCAAGCTGCTTACCTATTGCAGATTCAGTCTTCCCAGCCTGGTGCAGGTCTACAATTTTGTTTCTGGTGTCCTTTGACAGCTCTTTGGTCTTGGCCATAGTGGAGTTTGGAGTGTGACTGTTTGAGGTTGTGGACAGGTGTCTTTTATACTGATAACAAGTTCAAACAGGTGGCATTAATACAGGTAACGAGTGGAGGACAGAGGAGCCTCTTAAAGAAGAAGTTACAGGTCTGTTAGAGCCAGAAATCTTGCTTGTTTGTAGGTGACCAAATACTTATTTTCCACCATAATTTGCAAATAAATTCATAAAAAATCCTATAATGTGATTTTCTGGAAAAAAAAATCTCAATTTGTCTGTCGTAGTTGACGTGTACCTATGATGAAAATTACAGGCCTCTCTCATCTTTTTAAGTGGGAGAACTTGCACAATTGGTGGCTGACTAAATACTTTTTTTCCCCACTGTATACACACACAAATACACAAACACACACACTGGTTAATGATATTCACCAGCCCTCCCTGTGCGCACACACACAAACACACATGCACGGACAAACACACATACGCACACAAACACCAGCTTGTGTGCTGCGGCAGGCAGGCTCTGACATCTCTGTGACCTGTGTATCCAGGGATTCTTTAGAGCAGTAGCTGCAGTATTTCATGCATCCCAGTTCCTCCCTCCCAACCGCTGGCTTTCCATGCAGTCACAGCAAATATCCCTAAGAGCACCGGGCCGGAGGGGATTGATTACCATCCATAGAACATGTATTTTATTAGCGTTGAGGGTGGTGACTAGTGCAGCTAGACCATGGCATTTTCCTTTTCATTTCGCTAAACACTGACGAGGCTCTACCTTGTCCCTGACTGACTCCTAAACTTTGAGTCTCTACCTCCTCCCTGCCTGACCCCTAAGGTTTGAGTCTCTACCTCCTCCCTGCCTGACCCCCAAGGTGTGAGTCTCTACCTCCTCCCTGCCTGACCCCTAAGGTTTGAGTCTCTACCTCCTCCCTGCCTGACTCCTAAAGTTTGAGTCTCTACCGTCTCCCTGCCTGACTCCTATGGCTTGAGTCTCTACCTCCTCCCTGCCTGACTCCTAAAGTTTGAGTCTCTACCTCCTCCCTGCCTGACTCCTAAAGATTAATTTCCTTTTTCTTCTTCAGGGAGGAGAGGAGGAGGGTGGATCATTTTGGTTGAATGTGTTCAGTTGTGCAACTGACTAGGTATCCCCCTTTTCCTTTCTCCTTCCCTTTCCTCACTTCTTCTTTGTTTGTCCTCCAAGCTGTGGTGTGTCTGAGGATGAGGAGGGACGATAAAGGGATAATGTCCCTAAACTACAGACATCTAGTTCTACATTTTAAATGATTAAGCTGTTAAACAGGAGATTGCAACGCTCCAAATTAAATCAGGCTCACAATTCTGTACCATCAAACCATTATGAAGCCAGAGCGCTGCACTCCTTTGTACAGGTTCAGTTGATGTCTTAATGTTCCAATCAGCACAATACAAATGGTATATTAACTAAATGTATTTTAAGCCAATTTTATACAGTAGATATTTTCAATAACCCCCAAACTTATTTTTTTTACCTTTTTTTTTCTTTTCTTTTTTTTTGGGGGGGGGGGGGGGGGGGGGGGGGGGGGGGGGGGGGGGGGGGGGGGG
>CM062505.1:9445900-9470900 GCA_031479575.1 Coregonus ussuriensis
TAAGATCAAATCAAATCCAATTTTATTGGTCACGTACACATATTTAGCAGATGTTATGGCGGATGTAGCGAAATGCTTGTGTTCCTAGCTCCAACAGTGCAGTAATATCTAACAATACACAACAATACACACACATATAAAGTAAAAGAATGGAATAATTAAATATAGAAATATTAGGATGAGCAATGTCGGAGTCTAGAGAAAAAATAATATATATAGATATATATATATAAATACATGACCAAAAGTATGTGGACACCTGCTCGTCAAACACCTCATTCCAAAATCATGGGAATTAATATGGAGTTCCCATCATCTTCGCTTAGTTTCACCTGAGCCCCTTTCATCTCTCTCTCTCTCTCTCTCTCTCTCTCTCTCTCTCTCTCTCTCTCTCTCTCTGTCTGCGCGTCTCATTCTGTTTCTCCTGTGGAGTAATACTAAGAGCTATCAAACACCTCATTCCAAAATCATGGGCATTAATATGGAGTTCTGGGAAGCTTTTCCACTAGATGTTGGAACACTGCTGCAGGAACTTGCTTCCATTCAGCCACAAGAGCATTAGTGAGGTCGGGCACTGATGTTGGCCTGGCTCGCAGTCGGCGTTCCAATTCATTGAAAGGTGTTCGATGGGGTTGAGGTTAGGGCTCTGTGCAGGCCAGTCAAGTTCTTCCACACCGATCTCGACAAACCATTTCTGTATGGACCTCACTTTGTGCACAGGGGCATTGTCACGCTGAAACAGGAAAGGGCCTTCCCCAAACTGTTGCCACAAAGTTGGAAGCACAGAATCATCTAGAATGTCATTGGATGCTGTAGCGTTAAGATTTCCCTTCACTGGAACTAAGGGGCCTAGCCCGAATCATGAAAAACAGCCCCAGACCATTATTCCTCCTCCACCTAACTTTACAGTTGGCACTATGCATTCGGGCAGGTAGCGTTCTCCTGGCATCCGCCAAACCCAGATTCGTCTGTCAGACTGCCAGATGGTAAAGCGTGATTCATCATTCCAGGGAACACGTTTCCAGTGCTCCAGAGTCCAATGGCGGCGAGCTTTGCACCACTCCAGCCGACGCTTGGCATTGTGCATGGTGATCTTAGGCTTGTGTGCAGCTGCTCAGCCATCGAAACCATTTCATGAAGCTCCCGACGAACAGTTCTTGTGCTGACATTGCTCCCAGAGGCAGTTTGGAACTCTGTAGTGAGTGTTGCAACCGAGGACAGACGATTTTTATTCGCTATGTGCTTCAGCACTCGGCGGTCCCGTTCTGTGAGCTGTGTGGCCTACCACTTCGCGGCTTAGCCGTTGTTGCTCCTAGATATTTCCACTTCACAATAACAGCACTTGCAGTTGACCGAGGCAGCTCTTGCAGGGCAGAAATTTGCAAACTGACTTGTTGGAAAGGTGGCGTTCTATGACGGTGCCACGTTGAAAGTCACTGAGCTTCAGTCACTGAGCTTCATCAACGGGTGTGGCTGAAATAGCCGAATCCAATCATTTGAAGGGGTGTCCACATACTTTTTTTACATATGGTGTATATGTTTACGTCATGCCAATAAAGCGATTGAAAGAGAGAGAGCGAGGGAGTGAAAGAGAGAGACGGGCAGAGGGAGAGAAGTTTAACGAGAGAGAGAGAGAGAGAGAGAGAGAGAGAGAGCTGCCGTATCCACTCCTCCTTGATATTCTCTCTGGCTTTAAAGACCTTTGAGTCCAGAGGATTCTGTCCCTCTGACAGATAGACCGTTAGCCAGAGATGGTTTAGGAGGATTTGATGATACACATCTCATGCTGCAGCCCTTATGTAACTCTGCAGTACACAAGCTGATTCTCATTCATAACACATGGGCAGCACTTACACATGGACTCAGGTTGCTATACTGTATGAAATATACAGCCTGTTGGTAAATCTGCTGTATAATATATTGTCTTGTGTGTAGTTGGACTGTGTGATGTTTGTTCCATACTTCTCCATGTATGATACCTTTCATCAATAATTCCAGTGAATTTGGAGCATGATAGTGTGTGTGTGTGTGTGTGTGTGTGTGTGTGTGTGTGTGTGTGTGAGAGAGAGAGACACTAGGGGTTAAGATGACGATGCCCTGTGACCATCCAAATAAAGAAGGAACTAATAATAATCAACCAGTCTATTCTCATTAGAAATCATTCCCTCACTCCCCCATCCTCTTCCTTTCTCTCCTTCTGTGCGTCCCTTTGTCCTCTGTTTTGGCTTGGGACAGTAAATCAATAGGCAGAGCTGTTTTTGCACCTTCATTATCAGGTTATTCTTCAGGGGTTTTCTGCCTTTTTGGCCTCTCTTCCACCCCTCCATAGCATCCCTCTTTCCTCTTCTGTTCTCCTCCCTCTGACCTCTTGGCTGAGGTGTTTTATCTTTGTGGAGACAGCCCAGTGCTTCAGCCTGCCAGAGCACGAGAGGAGAGGGGGGTGAGAGGAACAGAAGGGGAGAGGAGAGTCAGTGTTAATGAAGTAACAGAAATCAGCCTAGAGTTGACATCCTGCCTGTTTCTTTCTCTCCATCCCTCGCTTTCTCCCTCTCACACGGATACACACTCTCCCTCTGACACACACACACACACATTACACACACACACATTACACGCACTCTCTCTCTCTCTCTACAGATGTAGGATCTTAATTTGACCAGTTTCTCATAGCAGAAAAATAATCCTGCAGCAAAAGGAAATGTGAATTATTGTGTGGATTATAATTTTTGTAGGGGTTGATACATTTTTTGTTAGGGCAAATCAAGTTTGACATTTTTAAGTGGAAATTACAAACTTTTGAAGTTTACTTTCGTTCTCCGGTCTTAATAAGGAGGCTGAGACAAGGCTGCCTCCAAAGTCCCAGGCAATAATTCCTTCCTTGGACACACACACACACACACTGCTAATTAATAATGGTTATGATAACAACCTCATGTAAGTATGGTTATGGTGCCAACGGAAAATAAGTTCAACACATCTCATAATTATCCATCAAATAATTATTAATTTGAACAAACCCCTGCTGATTCTTGCTCCGTCCTCCATGCAAATTAATACTCAGATGAGCAGAAACTGAGCCGTTAAAATATTATCTGATATTCTCATTCCTTTTATAATTTAGATATTCAGCCATTTTTAATTCTCTGTTGGGGTTTTTTCTGGACATTTTTGAAAATGGAATTTGGAACATTTCTCTATTAAGTTATCTCTTCTCAATTTGAGACGCAGAAACTGAAACAGCCGTCTCGATCAACCGGTTTGTCTTTCATGTTAACCATAAATCCATGGTGACCAACTGACATTTGCCCCCAAGGATTTTGGGGGCTGTAGTTCAGCAGTGATTCATCACGGTCAATGTGACACATGGTGTCCTAAGGTTAGCTAATGGTGCAGAACCTCTGTCTCTGAATTGCACTCAGAGACAGAGGAACCTCTCTGGGCTGGCTGTGACTTGGGCTGCGTCCCAAATGGCACCCTATTCTCTATGTAGATCACTACTTTTGACCAGGGTCCATAGGGCTCTTTTCAAAAGTAGTAACCTATCTAGGGAATAGGGTGCCATTTGGGACGCATCCTTGGTGTCACCTCATCTGTCACCCTGATACACACACAGGAGGATCCCCTTACAACACTAATGTCCCGCTACTGAGTTTCAAGACTCTGGTGATTTATCATGGGGAGAAATTAGATCACGTTGGTACTCAACGTGTAAGGTCTGATTTATCATGGGGTGAAATTAGATCACGTTGGTGCTCAACGTGTACGGTCTGATTTATCATGGGGTGAAATTAGATCACGTTGGTGCTCAACGTGTAAGGTCTGATTTATCATGGGGTGAAATTAGATCACGTTGGTACTCAACGTGTACGGTCTGATTTATCATGGGGTGAAATTAGATCACATTGCTGCTCAACGTGTAAGGTCTGATTTATCATGGGGTGAAATTAGATCACGTTGGTGCTCAACGTGTAAGGTCTGATTTATCATGGGGTGAAATTAGATCACGTTGGTACTCAACGTGTACGGTCTGATTTATCACGGGGTGAAATTAGATCACGTTGGTCCTCAACATGTAAGGTCTGATTTATCATGGGGTGAAATTAGATCACGTTGGTACTGAACGTGTAAGGTCTGATTTATTATGTGGTGAAATTAGATCACGTTGGTACTCAACGTGTACGGTCTGATTTATCATGGGGTGAAATTAGATCACGTTGGTACTCAACGTGTAAGGTCTGATTTATCATGTGGTGAAATTAGATCACGTTGGTACTCAACGTGTACGGTCTGATTTATCATGGGGTGAAATTAGATCACGTTGGTCCTCAACATTTAAGGTCTGATTTATCATGGGGTGAAATTAGATCACGTTGGTACTCAACGTGTAAGGTCTGATTTATCATGTGGTGAAATTAGATCACGTTGGTACTCAACGTGTAAGGTCTGATTTATCATGTGGTGAAATTAGATCACGTTGGTACTCAACGTGTACGGTCTGATTTATCATGGGGTGAAATTAGATCACATTGGTGCTCAACGTGTAAGGTCTGATTTATCATGTGGTGAAATTAGATCACGTTGGTACTCAACGTGTACGGTCTGATTTATCATGGGGTGAAATTAGATCACATTGGTGCTCAACGTGTAAGGTCTGATTTATCATGGGGTGAAATTAGATCACGTTGGTGCTCAACGTGTAAGGTCTGATTTATCATGGGGTGAAATTAGATCACGTTGGTACTCAACGTGTACGGTCTGATTTATCACGGGGTGAAATTAGATCACGTTGGTCCTCAACATGTAAGGTCTGATTTATCATGGGGTGAAATTAGATCACGTTGGTACTGAACGTGTAAGGTCTGATTTATTATGTGGTGAAATTAGATCACGTTGGTACTCAACGTGTACGGTCTGATTTATCATGGGGTGAAATTAGATCACGTTGGTACTCAAAGTGTAAGGTCTGATTTATCATGTGGTGAAATTAGATCACGTTGGTACTCAACGTGTACGGTCTGATTTATCATGTGGTGAAATTAGATCACGTTGGTACTCAACGTGTACGGTCTGATTTATCATGGGGTGAAATTAGATCACGTTGGTCCTCAACATTTAAGGTCTGATTTATCATGGGGTGAAATTAGATCACGTTGGTACTCAACGTGTAAGGTCATATTTATCATGTGGTGAAATTAGATCACGTTGGTACTCAACGTGTAAGGTCTGATTTATCATGTGGTGAAATTAGATCACGTTGGTGCTCAACGTGTAAGGTCTGATTTATCGTGGGGTGAAATTAGATCACGTTGGTGCTCAACGTGTAAGGTCTGATTTATCATGGGGTGAAATTAGATCACGTTGGTGCTCAACGTGTAAGGTCTGATTTATCATGGGGTGAAATTAGATCACGTTGGTACTCAACGTGTAAGGTCTGATTTGTCAACTTTGACTTTGTCGACTGGTTTATGTCCTCGACAGAGCTCACTCTGTCTGTTACCATAGAATAACCCTTACCATAGAAGTTCCCTTACCATAGAAGAACTGTTACCATAGAAGAACCCTTACCATTGAAGAATATTGGTCGAGTGATAGAAATGCTATGCACTCTTAGATGTTAAATCCCCCGTGTGGTGGACTTTGAGCAGTTCTGGACCGGTTCCGACTGACATTTTGGTTTACAAAGCGTTCTGTGAACGTCGTAGGCCCCCGTGCCTTATAGTGCCAGAAAGCCCCATCTGTCTGGGAGGCACTCTCTCAGCTGACCTGACCCGAAGTGTCAGGTTTCATTCCCCACATTTACATAGGGAGGGGCCTATCCAGACAAATAATCGATTTGCTCTTCCTCTAAGTGACGGAGCGCTGCCTGGGAGACGGCATATGAAAGTTGACAGTCTAGTGAATCCAATAGTATAGGTTTCATCTCGCTGTGATGTCCTCAGCCGGATTTAGACCTCTCAACATTAAAACATGCTAAATAATTTAATAGAATTGAAACAATACCACTTTCTCTTCGTCACAGACGCTTCTCAGTGGACGTTTAGGAGAAAATTATCTGTCGATAGTTATATGAAATAGTGCCAATATTGTACTGTCACTAAGTATCATCATATTTATTTTACAGTTATAAGAAAGGTCAAATCTTTTAGTAAGTAGTTTTGAATTTGATTGTTACTATATTTGGAAAATATTTTAGGGATTTCAAGCCATATTGCCCCACTTTTGTTGAATAGGAAAAAAACATGATTTTTCATATTTTCATTATATTTGTATTATGCACTTGAGCTTGTGTCCTCAAAGGTGATTCAGCAATTTATAACTATTTGTATCAGAAAGAGGAGTTCCGGATCTTTCTAAAACTATTCAACATTGGCAGATATTGTTTATGTTATTCTAATTCTAAAAATAATTACGTTTGGGTATCTGAAATCTAATGTTGCCCTACCGTTCAAGAGGATTTATTACGTCTAATCGTTTGACTCCAGCCATTCTCCATCCCTCTTTCCACTGTCTTCACCATCAAAAGATTCATCCTTTCCACTGTCCAGTCCCTACATCTTAAGAATCAAAGACGGATATCTATCTCAGACGTAATTGCATGCTGAACCCATGTCAATGTGGAATTAGACTTGGTGTGTGTACAGTACTAGCCATGCTGTCGTAGTGTTGCCACAGGCTGCCTGCCTGTTAGCTGAGGTTCACTTCACTCATCTCTGCTACACTGATCTTATGACTGTCTGTTTGCTAGATCCTATCCCCTGCAAGGCTACACGGATCACATGTCTGTCTGTCTGTTTGCTAGAGCCTATCCCTGCAAGGCTACACGGATCACATGTCTGTCTGTCTGTTTGCTAGAGCCTATCCTCTGCATGGCTACACGGATCACATGTCTGTCTGTTTGCTAGAGCCTATCCCCTGCAAGGCTACACGGATCACATGTCAGTCTGTTTGCTAGATCCTATCCCTGCAAGGCTACACGGATCACATGTCTGTCTGTCTGTTTGCTAGAGCCTATCCCCTGCAAGGCTACACGGATCACATGTCTGTCTGTCTGTTTGCTAGATCCTATCCCTGCAAGGCTACACGGATCACATGTCTGTCTGTCTGTTTGCTAGATCCTATCCCTGCAAGGCTACACGGATCACATGTCTGTCTGTCTGTTTGCTAGATCCTATCCCTGCAAGGCTACACGGATCACCTGTCTGTCTGTCTGTTTGCTAGAGCCTATCCCCTGCATGGCTACACGGATCACATGTCTGTCTGTCTGTTTGCTAGATCCTATCCCTGCAAGGCTACACGGATCACATGTCTGTCTGTCTGTTTGCTAGAGCCTATCCCCTGCATGGCTACACGGATCACATGTCTGTCTGTCTGTTTGCTAGATCCTATCCCTGCAAGGCTACACGGATCACATGTCTGTCTGTCTGTTTGCCAGAGCCTATCCCCTGCATGGCTTTATTTCAACTTAACTGTGTAATCCAATGCCTCGATGGAACAAGGCTTTGAATGCATGTTAAAGGTGTTGTGTCTATAATATTTATTGTAGTGCTTTATTCACCTTAGGCGATACTTGTGTTCTCCTTGTTTCATTGACTTAGTTTGTAAGTGTCTTCAGAAGAGTGTATTTGGTGATGTAATACTCTCACACGCCTGTGTAAAGTAGGTTAGTGCATATGCATATTTTAATTAAGCAGTTTGTAATGTACTTTTCTTATCAGCAAAGCTTTACCCTTTAAGATAAAAACCAAATAGACTATCCATAACTTTACAGTTCAAATTCTCTTCCACCCAGATCATAATAGGGAGAACACATAGGGGAATGTATGTCAATAAAATATATACGCTCTCAGACACATAGTCATAAATACACAAACTCACCCCTGAAAAATATGATTATGCTTGAATAAACTCCATATTACTTATAAATTCCTTATTTTCGATTCCTCTGTCTCTCCCTGCACTACAGTTACTATAGCACTTCACCATGGCAGGGTTTGGAATGTTGCATTTCTCTCTGCATTTCATCCTGTCAGAGACAGAGATCGGGGTATGCGCTCTCTCTGCCTCCCACTCAGCGCCCAGTTAAGGTGGCTAATGGGTTCGGGGCTCGCCCCGATGCACTGGCGGGATATTGAGTTGGGAGTTACACTGGTCCCCGAGCAAACAGACACGCTAGCAGGGCGGCTGAGAGGGTCAGGAACATGATATCATTTGAGTGGGCCCTAGCAGCCCATAGTCCCAACCTTAACACCGCTAGATATATCACATATACCTCTACATGTGTATTGGTAATGATGGCGCACACACACACACACACACACACACACACACACACACACACACACACACACACACACACACACACACACACACACACACACACACACACAAGGGGACCTTCAGACAGGGACAGACATGAGATTGGTTGTGTGCTGTCCCTCTATATACTGAGTGTAAAAAACATTAGGAACACCTTCCTAATATTGAGTTGCACCCCCGTTTGCCCTCAATTGGTCGGGGCATGGACTCTACAAGGTGTCGAAAGCATTCCACTGGGATGCTGTCCCATGTTGACTCCAATGCTTCCCACAGTTGTGTCAAGTTGGCTGGATGTCCTTTAAGTGGTGGACCATTCTTGATACACATGGGAAACTGTTGACCGGGAAAAAACCCAGTAGCATTGCAGTTCTTGACACAAACCAGTGTGCCTGGAACCTATTACCATACCCTGTTCAAAGGCACTTAAAGTGGAACTGGCAGTGTTTTAGCAACATTAAATCTTATGCAAATATGTTCATATACACCCCCAGGAAGAATATGACACCTTTTTTTAAATTTTCAGACAAGCGAGCACTTAGATACAGTGGGGGAAAAAAGTATTTAGTCAGCCACCAATTGTGCAAGTTCTCCCACTTAAAAAGATGAGAGAGGCCTGTAATTTTCATCATAGGTACACGTCAACTATGACAGACAAAATGAGAATTTTTTTTCCAGAAAATCACATTGTAGGATTTTTAATGAATTTATTTGCAAATTATGGTGGAAAATAAGTATTTGGTCAATAACAAAAGTTTCTCAATACTTTGTTATATACCCTTTGTTGGCAATGACACAGGTCAAACGTTTTTTGTAAGTCTTCACAAGGTTTTCACACACTGTTGCTGGTATTTTGGCCCATTCCTCCATGCAGATATCCTCTAGAGCAGTGATGTTTTGGGGCTGTCGCTGGGCAACACAGACTTTCAACTCCCTCCAAAGATTTTCTATGGGGTTGAGATCTGGAGACTGGCTAGGCCACTCCAAGACCCTGAAATGCTTCTTACAAAGCCACTCCTTCGTTGCCCGGGCGGTGTGTTTGGGATCATTGTCATGCTGAAAGACCCAGCCACGTTTCATCTTCAATGCCCTTGCTGATGGAAGGAGGTTTTCACTCAAAATCTCACGATACATGGCCCCATTCAATCTTTCCTTTAGACGGATCAGTCGTCCTGGTCCCTTTGCAGAAAAACAGCCCCAAAGCATGATGTTTCCACCCCCATGCTTCACAGTAGGTATGGTGTTCTTTGGATGCAACTCAGCATTCTTTGTCCTCCAAACACGACGAGTTGAGTTTTTACCAAAAAGTTATATTTTGGTTTCATCTGACCATATGACATTCTCCCAATCCTCTTCTGGATCATCCAAATGCACTCTAGCAAACTTCAGACGGGCCTGGACATGTACTGGCTTAAGCAGGGGGACACGTCTGACACTGCAGGATTTGAGTCCCTGGCGGCGTAGTGTGTTACTGATGGTAGGCTTTGTTACTTTGGTCCCAGTTCTCTGCAGGTCATTCACTAGGTCCCCCCGTGTGGTTCTGGGATTTTTGCTCACCGTTCTTGTGATCATTTTGACCCCACAGGGTGAGATCTTGCGTGGAGCCCCAGATCGAGGGAGATTATCAGTGGTCTTGTATGTCTTCCATTTCCTAATAATTGCTCCCACAGTTGATTTCTTCAAACCAAGCTGCTTACCTATTGCAGATTCAGTCTTCCCAGCCTGGTGCAGGTCTACAATTTTGTTTCTGGTGTCCTTTGACAGCTCTTTGGTCTTGGCCATAGTGGAGTTTGGAGTGTGACTGTTTGAGGTTGTGGACAGGTGTCTTTTATACTGATAACAAGTTAAAACAGGTGCCATTAATACAGGTAACGAGTGGAGGACAGAGGAGCCTCTTGAAGAAGAAGTTACAGGTCTGTGAGAGCCAGAATCTTGCTTGTTTGTAGGTCACCAAATACTTATTTTCCACCATAATTTGCAAATAAATTCATTAAAAATCCTACAATGTGATTTTCTGGAAAATTTTTCTCAATGTGTCTGTCATAGTTGACGTGCACCTATGATGAAAATTACAGGCCTCTCTCATCTTTTTAAGTGGGAGAACTTGCACAATTGGTGGCTGACTAAAGACTTTTTTTCCCCACTGTATGGTCATTTTCACGTTTTTTTATAAATTCATAGAATGTTTGGGAATGACGTATAGTAAGGCATTTTGTGAACATTCTATAGCAATATAGAGTGGGAAAACGGCTGTGCGTTTGGACAATTAATAGACTGTCTTGTCCAGGACCGATGTCTAGGCAGACCGGTGTGCCATAGCCGATCAGAGCTACAGTAGGCCTACATGCAAATAAGTAATTTGCCACACGGGCCTGCCATCATTCAATTTCAAATGGGCTGTGTGTTTACAGGCATTAGCAACAGCACGACTTTAGATCATTAGAACGCATTCGCCAAAATCCACCTCAATGGATTTCTGCAAATATTTAAATACCACGGGAGTCCTCTTACATTTGGGAACTTCACAGTCCTATTGATCAAACAACCATGAAAAGGTAGGCTATCTCGCTCAGTTGCCTATGCACATCAACAACAACAAGATCAACAACTAATGCTAGCCAGAGCGAGATGAGCTCAAATCTAATAAGAGAACACTAGCTATATAAACTCTCTCAAACTTTTTCAGATAGTAGGCCGTCGAAATTGCACTGATAAACGATGGGGAATAGTAGCCTGCTCGTCCTTCTGCAGTTTGCCTGTTCAGCATAGCTAGCTAGCTAGCAAAGTGATTCACATTTCTTGGTAGATAACCAAATGACACCTGCATCTCTAGTTGTAGCCACAGAAAAACGATATCGGGGAAAAAGTCTGCGCCGGAAGCGCCGGAAGAAGATGGCTGCCGTTTTACAGCCCTCTAACCGATTGTACTACTATGTGTGTTTTTCCGCGTTATTTGTAATTTATTTTGTACATAATGTTTCTGCCATCGTCTCTTATAACCAAAGAGAGCTTCTGGATATCAGGACAGCGATTACTCACCTCGCGTTGGACGAAGACTTTTTCTTCAACGAGGCGTTCGCGAAGGATATTCTACAGACTCCCGACAAGGCCCAGATCCCCGTCATTCGCGTGAGGAAGAGACGGAGATATCGTGGACGCAGATCCGGGTGCCTTGTAAGGATCCGACGGCGAACGAGTAAACTGCCTCTCCCATCAATCCTATTAGCCAATGTTCAATCTTTTGAGAATAAAATTGACGATTTAAGATTACGGTTATCCTACCAACGGGACATTAAAAACTGTAATATCTTATGTTTCACGGAGTCGTGGCTGAACGAAAACAATGACAACATTCAGCTAGCGGGCTATACGCTACATCGACAGGACAGAACTGCAGACTCTGGTAAG
The DNA here is from genome assembly GCA_031479575.1 of Coregonus ussuriensis. Lineage (NCBI taxonomy): Eukaryota > Metazoa > Chordata > Actinopteri > Salmoniformes > Salmonidae > Coregonus > Coregonus ussuriensis. Next base: position 9,457,622 of record CM062505.1, read on the forward strand.
ACAAAGGGTGGCGGTCTGTGTATATTTGTAAACAACAGCTGGTGCACAAAATCAAATACTAAGGAAGTCTCGAGGTTTTGCTCGCCTGAGGTAGAGTATCTTATGATAAGCTGTAGACCACACTATTTACCAAGAGAGTTTTCATCTATATTTTTCATAGCTGTCTATTTACCACCACAAACCAATGCTGGCATTAAGATTGCACTGAATGAGTTGTACAAGGCCATTAATCAACAGGAAAACGCTCATCCAGATGCAGCGCTCCTAGTAGCCGGGGACTTTAATGCAGGGAAACTTAAATCCGTTCTACCTCATTTCTACCAGCATGTTAAATGTGCAACCAGAGGGGAAAAACTCTAGACCACCTTTACTCCACACACAAAGACGCATACAAAGCTCTCCCTCGCCCTCCATTTGGCAAATCTGACCATAACTCTATCCTCCTGATTCCTGCTTATAAGCAAAAACTGAAGCAGGAAGCACCAGTGATTCGGCTAATAAAAAAGTGGTCAGATGACGCAGATGCTAAGCTACAGGACTGTTTTGCTAGCACAGACTGGAACATGTTCCGGGATTCCTCAGACAGCATTGAGGAGTACACCACATCAGTCACTGGCTTCATCAATAAGTGCATCGATGATGTCGTCCCCACAGTGACCGTACGTACATACCCCAACCAGAAGCCATGGATTACAGGAAACATCCGCACTGAGCTAAAGGGTAGAGCTGCCGCTTTCAAGGAACGGGACTCTAACCCGGACGCTTATAAGAAATCCCGCTATGACCTCCGACGAACCATCAAACAGGCAAAGAGTCAATACAGGTCTAAGATTCAATCAATCAATCAATCAATTTTATTTTATATAGCCCTTCTTACATCAGCTAATATCTCGAAGTGCTGTACAGAAACCCAGCCTAAAACCCCAAACAGCTAGTAATGCAGGTGTAGAAGCACGGTGGCTAGGAAAAACTCCCTAGAAAGGCAAAACCTAGGAAGAAACCTAGAGAGGAACCAGGCTATGAGGGGTGGCCAGTCCTCTTCTGGCTGTGCCGGGTGGAGATTATAACAGAACCATGCCAAGATGTTCAAAAATGTTCATAAGTGACAAGCATGGTCAAATAATAATCAGGAATAAATCTCAGTTGGCTTTTCATAGCCGATCATTAAGAGTTGAAAACAGCAGGTCTGGGACAGGTAGGGGTTCCATAACCGCAGGCAGAACAGTTGAAACTGGAATAGCAGCAAGGCCAGGCGGACTGGGGACAGCAAGGAGTCACCACGGCCGGTAGTCCCGGCGTATGGTCCTAGGGCTCAGGTCTCTCAGTTGGCTTTTCATAGCCGATCATTAAGAGTTGAAAACAGCAGGTCTGGGACAGGTAGGGGTTTCGTAGCCGCAGGCAGAACAGTTGAAACTGGAATAGCAGCAAGGCCAGGCGGACTGGGGACAGCAAGGTGTCATCATGCCCGGTAGTCCTGACGTATGGTCCTAGGGCTCAGGTTCTCAGAGAGAAAGAGAGAACGAGAGAATTAGAGAGAGCATACTTAAATTCACACAGGACACTGGATAAGACAGGAGAAGTACTCCAGGTATAACCAACTAACCCCAGCCCCCCGACACATAAACTACTGCAGCATAAATACTGGAGGCTGAGACAGGAGCGGTCCGGAGACACTGTGGCCCCATCCGAAGAAACCCCCGGACAGGGCCAAACAGGAAGGATATAACCCCACCCACTCCGCCAAAGCACAGCCCCCGCACCACTAGAGGGATATCCCCAACCACCAACTTACAATCCTGAGACAAGGCCGAGTATAGCCCACAGAGGTCTCCACCACAGCACAAACCAAGGGGGGGGGCGCCAACCCAGACAGGAAGATCACGTCAGTAACTCAACCCACTCAAGTGACGCACCCCTCCCAGGGACGGCATGAAAGAGCACCAGCAAGCCAGTGACTCAGCCCCTGCAACAGGGTTAGAGGCAGAGAACCCCAGTGGAGAGGGGAACCGGCCTGGCAGAGACAGCAAGGGCTGTTCGTTGCTCCAGCCTTTCCGTTCACCTTCACACTCCTGGGCCAGACTACACTCAATCATATGACCTACTGAAGAGATAAGTCTTCAGTAAAGACTTAAAGGTTGAGACCGAGTCTGCGTCTCTCACATGGGTAGGCAGACTGTTCCATAAAAATGGAGATCTATAGGAGAAAGCCCTGCCTCCCGCTGTTTGCTTAGAAATTCTAGGGACAATTAGGAGGCCTGCGTCTTGTGACCGTAGCGTACGTATTGGTATGTACGGCAGGACCAACTCGGAAAGATAGGTAGGAGCAAGCCCATGTAACGCTTTATAGGTTAACAGTAAAACCTTGAAATCAGCCCTTGCCTTAACAGGAAGCCAGTGTAGGGAAGCTAGCACTGGAGTAATATGATCAAATTTCTTGGTTCTAGTCAGGATTTTAGCAGCCGTATTTAGCACTAACTGAAGTTTATTTAGTGCTTTATCCGGGTAGCCGGAAAATAGAGCATTGCAGTAGTCTAACCTAGAAGTAACAAATGCATGGATTAATTTTTCTGCATCATTTTTGGACAGAAAATTTCTGATTTTTGCAATGTTACGTAGATGGAAAAAAGCTGTCCTTGAAACAGTCTTGATATGTTCGTCAAAAGAGAGATCAGGGTCAAGAGTAACGCCTAGGTCCTTCACAGTTTTATTTGAGACGACTTTACAACCATCAAGATTAATTGTCAGATTTAACAGAAGATCTCTTTGTTTCTTGGGACCTAGAACAAGCATCTCTGTTTTGTCCGAGTTTAAAAGTAAAAAGTTTTCAGATTGAATCATACTACACTGGCTCTGACGCTCGTCGGATGTGGCAGGGCTTGAAAACTATTACAGACTACAAGGGGAAGCACAGCCGCGAGCTGCCCAGTGACACAAGCCTACCAGACGAGCTAAACCACTTCTATGCTCGCTTCGAGGCAAGCAACACTGAAGCATGCACGAGAGCACCAGCTGTTCCGGACGACTATGTGATCACGCTCTCCGTAGCCGATGTGAGTAAGACTTTTAAGCAGGTCAACATTCACAAGGCCGCAGGGCCAGACGGATTACCAGGACGTGTACTCCGAGCATGTGCTGACCAACTGGCAAGTGTCTTCACTGACATTTTCAACATGTCCCTGACTGAGTCTGTAATACCAACATGTTTCAAGCAGACCACCATAGTCCCCGTGCCCAAGAACTCTAAGATAACCTGCCTAAATGACTACCGACCCGTAGCACTGACGTCTGTAGCCATGAAGTGCTTTGAAAGACTGGTCATGGCTCACATCAACAGCATAATCCCAGAAACCCTAGACCCACTCCAATTTGCATACCGCCCCAACAGATCCACAGATGATGCAATCTCTATCGCACTCCACACTGCCCTTTCCCACCTGGACAAGAGGAACACCTACGTGAGAATGCTATTCATTGACTACAGCTCAGCATTCAACACCATAGTGCCCTCTAAGCTCATCACTAAGCTAAGGATCCTGGGACTAAACACCTCCCTCTGCAACTGGATCCTGGACTTCCTGACGGGCCGCCCCCAGGTGGTAAGGGTAGGTAACAACACATCTGCCACACTGATACTCAACACGGGGGCCCCTCAGGGGTGCGTGCTCAGTCCCCTCCTGTACTCTCTGTTCACCCATGACTGCATGGCCAGGCACGACTCCAACACCATCATTAAGTTTGCCGACGACACAACAGTGGTAGGCCTGATCACCGACAACGATGAGACAGCCTATAGGGAGGAGGTCAGAGATCTGGCCGTGTGGTGCCAGGACAACAACCTCTCCCTCAACGTGACCAAGACAAAGGAGATGATTGTGGACTACAGGAAAAAAAAGAGGACTGAGCACGCCCCCATTCTCATCGACGGGGCTGTAGTGGAACAGGTTGAGAGCTTCAAGTTCCTTGGTGTCCACATCACCAACGAACTATCATGGTCCAAACACACCAAGACAGTCGTGAAGAGGGCACGACAAAGCCTATTCCCCCTCAGGAGACTAAAACGATTTGGCATGGGTCCTCAGATCCTCAAAAAATTCTACAGCTGCACCATCGAGAGCATCCTGACTGGTTGCATCACCGCCTGGTATGGCAACTGCTTGGCCTCTGACCGCAAGGCACTACAGAGGGTAGTGCGTACGGCCCAGTACATCACTGGGGCAAAGCTCCCTGCCATCCAGGACCTCTATACCAGGCGGTGTCAGAGGAAGGCCCTCAAAATTGTCAAAGACTCCAGCCACCCTAGTCATAGACTGTTCTCTCTGCTACCGCACGGCAAGCGGTACCGGAGTGCCAAGTCTAGGTCCAAAAGACTTCTCAACAGCTTCTACCCCCAAGCCATAAGACTCCTGAACAGCTAATCATGGCTACCCGGACTATTTGCACTGCCCCCCCCACCCCATCCTTTTTACGCTGCTGCTACTCTGTTAAGTATTTATGCATAGTCACTTTAACTCTACCCACATGTACATATTACCTCAACTACCTCAACTAGCCGGTGCCCCCGCACATTGACTATGCAACGGTACCCCCCTGTATATATAGCCTCCCTACTGTCACTTTATTTTACTGTATATATAGCCTCCCTACTGTCACTTTATTTTACTTCTGCTCTTTTTTTCTCAACACTTTTTTTGTTGTTGTTTCATTCTTACTTTTTTGTTTAAAATAAATGCACTGTTGGTTAAGGGCTGTAAGTAAGCATTTCACTGTAATGTCTGCACCTGTTGTATTCGGCGCATGTGACCAATAAAATTTGATTTGATTTGATTTGAAAAAGTCGGTCACTCACCCACTCCCCCAATGACGTGACATCCTCCCAGCAGCTAGCTAACGTTAGGCTCCGTGATTTTAGCTTGCTACATAAATAGATACGCTAGCCCAGGGGTGTCAAACTCAATCATCGCAGGGGCCGTATTGAAAAAAACAAATCAAATCAAATCACATTTTATTGGTCACAGACACGTGTTTAGCAGATGTTATTGCGGGTGTAGCAAAATGATTGTGATTCTAGCTCCGACAGTGAAGTAATATCTAACAAGTAATATCTAACAATTTCACAACATATACCCAATACACACAAATCTAAGTAAGGAATTAATTAAGAATATATACATATATGAACAAGCAATGACAGAGCAGCATGGACTAAGATACAGTAGAATAGTATAGAACACAACAAATTTGCTGGCCAGACATAACACAGCCAATTTGTTTTTACAAAAAAACATGCAACTGTGACCCGAACTGGCCATTGTTTTATTTGAAAAAACTTGGCCCTTTATAATGTCCACTTATGTACATAGGATACTGTATATAGCATTTTAACATATTAAAACAAAAAGAAGAAATGAATCATATTTGTCCAGCCTTTGCTGCTATGCTTGCAGATCTGAATAATATGCTGCAACCCTAATAGAACAAACATCCAAATAACAAAAACGTAGCTATAGGTTATTCTAACATTTAAACTTAAAACATGTGCAGTTAAATGCAGCATTGCTGTATGGTGCACTCTAAATGTATTGCAGTTGAGTAGCCAGCCTAGGCTTCTAATCAAATGTTGCTGTAATAGGCATACATGTTTCTCCTTTGAAAGGTGTTTTGTTGCAGGTTTTGTTTTTTTGGTTATTCATTGGTTGAATAACCGAAGCCAGACTGCAACATTTTAGTAGCCTAGCTAGAACTGTGGCATGTGTCTGTGCCCTCCCTCCACTGTAAACGGGACAAACGAAAGCAGCGCAATTGATGTTGAATTCAGCCAATGCGAGCGCATCAGGCCATAGTTTCATGAAGTATATGACTCAACTGTTGACTCGCTTGTGTGTCCTATTCGGCCCGCGGACCTTGTGTTTGACACGTACGCTAGCCCATTAGCCACGTTAATGACTGACTTGTGATCATTGCCGTTGCTGGTTTGATTGTATTGACATTCGCAGCCTTAGTTACAGTCGAGTCATTGAAACTGAAATAGTGCATCCCGAATGGGTGGAGGCAGCAAACAATGTAGCTGGCCAGCTGTGATTTACAACTTGATAGCAATATTTTTGGGACTACCAAGAAATGTATTGGTGAATTATATTAATCATGCATTGAACTGCGTCCATCTATTCTACCAACAATGCCTTAATGTACACCATGGAATTTTGAGTCAATTAGAACCTTTTTTTTTTTTACGTCTTATAAAGTTGGTTTTGTAGCATAAACTAGGAATTTGATATTTTTTTATGATGTTATGATTGTCTATTTGTTTCATATCTGGAAAGTAGTTTCACCTGGATTCACCTGCTCAGTCTATGTCATGGAAAGAGCAGGTATTCTTAATGTTTTGTATACTCAGTCGAGTCACTTTAGTCTTCTTCTGAGAGTTATATAACATAGTACTACAGTAAGAGAGAGTCAAAGTGTGAGGCATTGAATGCAAGAAAACATTTGCGGCACCCTATATAAGACTGCAATCAACGAGCTGTATAAGGCCATAAGCAAACAAGAAAATGCTCATCCAGAAGTGGCGCTCCTAGTGGCCGGGGACTTTTAATGCAGGCAAATTTAAATCCGTTTTACCTAATTTCTAACAGAATGTCACATGTGCAACCAGAGGAAAAAAAACTCTAGACCACCTTTACTCCACACACAGAGAAGCATACAAAGCTCTCCCTCGCCCTCCATTTGGAAAATCAGACCATAATTATATTCTCCTGATTCCTGCTAACAAGCAAATACTAAAGCAGGAAGTACCAGTGACTCGCTCAATACGGACATGGTCAGAAGACGCGGATGCTACGCTACAGGACTGTTTTGCTAGCACAGAGTGGAATATGTTCTGGGATTCATCCAATGACATTGAGGAGTATACCACCTCAGTCACTGGCTTCATCAATAAGTGCATTGACGACGTCGTCCCCACAGTAACCGTACGTACGTACATATCCCAGCCAGAAGCCATGGATTACAGGCAACATCCGCACCGAGCTAAAGGCTAGAGCTGCCGTTTTCAAGGAGCGGGACACTAATCCAGACGCTTATAAGAAATCCTTCTATGCCCTCAGACAAACCATCAAACAGGCAAAGCGTCAATACAGGACTAAGATTGAATCCTACTACACTGGCTCTGACACTCGTCGGATGTGGCAGGGTTAAACATTAAATATTACACTCACAAGTTCCGAAATAATAGAGACATTTCAAATGTAATACTATGTCTATATACAGTGTTTCTTTCTCTGTCTAGCTCTCTGTCTCTCTCTCTTTCTCTGACTATCTCTCTGTCTTTCTCTCTCTTTCTCTGTCTAGCTCTCTGTCTCTCTCTCTCTCTTTCTCTGTCTATCTCTCTGTCTCTCTCTCTTTCTCTGTCTATCACTCTCTCTTTCTCTCTCTACTTCTGTGTCTTTTTCTATCTATTTCTCTAAGAAAAATCTCTCCCAGATCTAGCTTTACTTAGAGTTTAAGTATGTGTATGCTTGTTTGTGGGGGACAACACCTCCAACTATGTGTAAAGTGGTATCTCCCAGTCAGTCTAGTAAAGTGGTATATCCCAGTCAGTCTAGTAAAGTGGTATCTCCCAGTCAGTCTAGTAAAGTGGTATATCCCAGTCAGTCTAAAGTGTATCACCCAGTCAGACTAGTAAAGTGGTATCTCCCAGTCAGTCTAGTAAAGTGGTATATCCCAGTCAGTCTAAAGTGTATCACCCAGTCAGACTAGTAAAGTGGTATCTCCCAGTCAGTCTAGTATAATGATTGCATTTTAGAGCATCCATTAACCGGTGATTCATTCTGTTTTATTGGCCACTTACTGTGGATGGATCATTCATATGGATCCACTGGGCCTGTGGGACACTGAAGATGTAAACAATATATTCAGGATTCATTAGAATGAAGTGAAGCACTGTTGAGCATGTGAAGGAGATGTATTATTATGTTTTATTCTTCCTTGCAGTGTGTTGAACTAGATCTGTTCATTTCATTGCAGTGTGTTGAACTAGACCTGTTCATTTCATGGCAGTGTGTTTGTTACGTGAATTTCTATCCCAATGTTTCAAAAATGAACTTATTACTCAGTCTGTATCCCAGAGGTTGTAAATCTCTAATAATCAGACCAAGCAGCCCAGCATACAATCATCAGGCTTTATTCATTGAGAATGTTCTAAAACAAAATGGTTGTACAATATTTTTATATGCCCACGTCAGAGAATCCCTCTCCTCTTTAGGCGGGCTGTAGTTTTCCACTGGAAAACTGCTCTCCTGACCATCATGTCACACACACACACACACACACACACACACACACACACACACACACACACACACACACACACACACACACACACACACACACACACACACACACACACACACACACACACACACACACACACACACACACATACATACACACACTGTTCTTATCTTTTCCTACTCCTTGCTCGGGCAGGCTGCAAACTTCAGCTATCGCATTCTCACAATATCCTGCAAGCCTTCCACTCCCCCTCCCTGTATGTTTTGGGAACCAGTCTATACTCTGTTGCTGGGATATAAACACATTTGATTAACTCTCTAAGCTCTAGTCTACTAATTAGCCATACATTATTAGTTTAACTGAGGGTGTGACATTTTAGTCATATCTTACTCACACATTTATTTTATCAGTGTTGTACTAGATCTGTTCATTTCATGGCAGTGTGTTGTACTGCAGGGTACACAGTACAGTCTTGATTTAATTGATCAAGTCGTCATAAGAAGACATATAGGGAGTAATTGATGTAATCATATCATGTCAAGATGTTGTTATTGAGGTTGGTCATCATTTATTGATCATGTGTACATCTGGGGCAGTGCCTGAGGCTTGTACGATGTGTGTGCAAACAGACACCGTTGGTCATTGTGCGTTTCTGTATCTGCTCGTGTGTGTGTGTCACTACCCGGCCCAGGCTAGTGTGTGTGTGTCAACGCCAGGCCCAGGCTAGTTGTGTGTGTGTCAACGCCAGGCCCAGGCTAGTGTGTGTGTGTCAACGCCCAGGGTAGCCCTGCAGATCCAACCAGTCATGGGGAAACGCGGATCAGGATGTATCTGGGTTAGGATGTGAGTCACTCCTCTCCCCCTCTCCTATCCTCTCTTCTCTCTTCCTCTTCTCTCTTCTCCTCTCCTCTCTCATCCTCTCCTCTCTCCTCCTCTCCTCTCTCCTCTTCTCTCCTCTCTCCTCCTCTCTTCTCTCCTCTCTCCTCCTCTCTTCTCTCCTCCTCTCTTCTCTCCTCTCTCCTCCTCTCTTCTCTCCTCTCTCCTCCTCTCCTCCTCTCCTCTCCTCTCCTCTCTCCTCCTCTCCTCTCTCCTCCTCTCTTCTCTTCTCTCTACTCCTCTCCTCTCTTCTCTCCTCTCTCCTCCTCTCTTCTCTTCTCTCATCTCTCCTCCTCTCTTCTCTCCTCTCTCCTCCTCTCTTCTCTCCTCCTCTCTTCTCTCCTCTCTCCTCCTCTCTTCTCTCCTCTCTCCTCCTCTCCTCCTCTCCTCTCTCCTCCTCTCTTCTCTCATCTCTCCTCCTCTCCTCTGTTCTCTCCTCTCTCCTCTCTCCTCCTCTCTTCTCTCCTCCTCTCTTATCTCCTCTCTCCTCCTCTCTTCTCCCCTCTCTCCTCCTCTCCTCTCCTCTCCTCTCCTCTCCTCTCCTCTCCTCTCTCCTCTCTCCTCTCTCCTCTCTCCTCTCTTCTCTCCTCTCTCCTCCTCTCTTCTCTCCTACTCTCTTCTCTACTACTCTCTTCTCACCACTAAACAGTCTCCATATACAGTGGGGAAAAAAAGTATTTAGTCAGCCACAAATTGTGCAAGTTCTCCCACTTAAAAAGATGAGAGAGGCCTATAATTTTCATCATAGGTACACGTCAACTATGACAGACAAAATGAGATTTTTTTCCCCCAGAAAATCACATTGTAGGATTTTTTATGAATTTATTTGCAAATTATGGTGGAAAATAAGTATTTGGTCACCTGCAAACAAGCAAGATTTCTGGCTCTCACAGACCTGTAACTTCTTCTTTAAGAGGCTCCTCTGTCCTCCACTCGTTACCTGTATTAATGGCACCAGTTTGAACTCCACTATGGCCAAGACCAAAGAGCTGTCAAAGGACACCAGAAACAAAATTGTAGACCTGCACCAGGCTGGGAAGACTGAATCTGCAATAGGTAAGCAGCTTGGTTTGAAGAAATCAACTGTGGGAGCAATTATTAGGAAATGGAAGACATACAAGACCACTGATAATCTCCCTCGATCTGGGGCTCCACGCAAGATCTCACCCCATGGGGTCAAAATGATCACAAGAACGGTGAGCAAAAATCCCAGAACCACACGGGGGGACCTAGTGAATGACCTGTAGAGAGCTGGGACCAAAGTAACAATGCCTACCATCAGTAACACACTACGCCGCCAGGGACTCAAATCCTGCAGTGCCATACGTGTCCCCCTGCTTAAGCCAGTACATGTCCAGGCCCGTCTGAAGTTTGCTAGAGTGCATTTGGATGATCCAGAAGAGGATTGGGAGAATGTCATATGGTCAGATGAAACCAAAATAGAACTTTTTGGTAAAAACTCAACTCATCGTGTTTGGAGGACAAAGAATGCTGAGTTGCAACCAAAGAACACCATACCTACTGTGAAGCATGGGGGTGGAAACATCATGCTTTGGGGCAGTTTTTCTGCAAAGGGACCAGGACGACTGATCCGTGTAAAGGAAAGAATGAATGGGGCCATGTATCATGAGATTTTGAGTGAAAACCTCATTCCATCAGCAAGGGCATTGAAGATGAAACGTGGCTGGGTCTTTCAGCATGACAATGATCCCAAACACACCGCCCGGGCAACGAAGGAGTGGCTTCGTAAGAAGCATTTCAAGGTCCTGGAGTGGCCTAGCCAGTCTCCAGATCTCAACCCCATAGAAAATCTTTGGAGGGAGTTGAAAGTCCGTGTTGCCCAGCGACAGCCCCAAAACATCACTGCTCTAGAGGAGATCTGCATGGAGGAATGGGCCAAAATACCAGCAACAGTGTGTGAAAACCTTGTGAAGACTTACAGAAAACGTTTGACCTGTGTCATTGCCAACAAAGGCTATATAACAAAGTATTGAGAAACTTTTGTTATTGACCTAATACTTATTTTCCACCATAATTTGCAAATAAATTCATTAAAAATCCTACAATGTGATTTTCTGGAAAAAGAAATCTCATTTTGTCTGTCATAGTTGACGTGTACCTATGATGAAAATTACAGGCCTCTCTCATCTTTTTAAGTGGGAGAACTTGCACAATTGGTGGCTGACTAAATACTTTTTTCCCCCACTGTATACTTCCATTCATTTTTTCAACTGGTACCTGGTGACCTTCAGACTAGTCTTGTGAGGCCTGTGGGCACCCTAGAGCAAAACAGACAACATGTACGTGTTCGTGAGAGTCTCACCTTTCCACATATTAGTGTGTAGCCCAAACTGTTCAGACGTTACAGACAGAAGTTGGCAGATCGGCTGTACCGACTTCAGACGAGTCCCAATACGCTTCTGGGGGTCGTAGAGCAAAATGGAGAACACCATCGTGTTTGTGAGAGTCTCATCTTTCCATAGAGGGGTAGTTTCTAGGTCAAACCTTTCGGACGCTACAGACGATTTTGTGAGAAGTCCAATTTTCGGGATGTCTCAGTGTCTGACAAACACCGCTCTAGCTATGTCACCTTTCACCGCAGATGAGGAGGTGTGACATCAGTGGGTGTGGTGAATTGAGACGCATAACAGATATCTCTACATTAAACTGACATATTTTTATGGAGATTTTCTTATTATGATAATTAGATTTCCACTGGTGAATGGACATGACTCAAGGGGGTTAAACACTATTATTGCATACAGAGTGAGTCCACGCAACTTATTATTTACATTTATGTGACTTGTTAAGCACATTTTGACTACTGAACTTATTTAGGCTTGCCATTTTGTATGCAAAAAAATATATCATTCCACTTTCACATTATGGGGTATTATGTGTAGGCCAGTGACACAAGATCTCAATTTAAAACTATTTTACAATCAGGCTGTAACACATAAAAATGTGGAAAAAGTCAAGGGGTTCCAATACTTTCTGAAGGGACTCCACACATTTCTTGTTTACGAACTATAATTGTGGAAAATTGGTTAGGACATCTACTTTGTGCATGACACAAGTAATTTTTCCAACAATTGTTTACAGACAGATAATTTTACTTATAATTCACTGTATCTCAAATCCAGTGGGTCAGAAGTTTACGTACACTAAGTTGACTATGCCTTTAAACAGCTTGGAAAATTCCAGAAAATGATGTCATGGCTTTAGAAGCTTCTGATAGGCTAATTGACATAATTTGAGTTAATTGGAGGTGTACCTGTGGATGTATTTCAAGGCCTACCTTCAAACTCAGTGCCTCTTTGCTTGACATCATGGGAAAATCAAAAGAAATCAGCCAAGACCACAGAAAAGCAATTGTAGACCTCCACAAGTCTGGTTATTCCTTGGGAGCAATTTTCAAATGCCTGAAGGTACCACGTTCATCTGTACAAACAATTGTATGCAAGTATAAACACCATGGGACCACGCAGCCATCATACTGCTCAGGAAGGAGACGCGTTCTGTCTCCTAGAGATGAACATACTTTGGTGCGAAAAGTGCAAATCAATCCCAGAACAACAGCAAAGGACCTTGTGAAGATGCTGGGGGAAACAGGTATAAAAGTATCTATATCCATAGTAAAACAAGTCCTATATTGACATAACCTGAAAGGCCACTCAGCAACGAAGAAGCCACTGCTCCAAAACCGCCATATAAAAGCCAGACTACGGTTTGCAACTGCACATGGGGACAAAGATCATACTTTTTGGAGAAATGTCCTCTGGTCTGATGAAACGAAAATAGGACTGTTTGGCCATCGTTATGTTTGGAGGAAAAAGAGGGCTGCTTGCAAGCCGAAGAACACCATCCCAACCGTGAAGCACGGGGGTGGCAGCATCATGCTGTGGGGGTGCTTTGCTGCAGGAGGAACTGGTGCACTTCACAAAATAGATGGCATCATGAGGAAGGAAAATTATGTGGATATATTGAAGCAACATCTCAAGACATCAGTCAGGAAGTTAAAGCTTGGTCGCAAATGGGTCTTCCAAATGGACAATGACCCCAAGCATACTTCCAAAAGTTGTGGCAAAATGGCTTAAGGACAACAAAGTCAAGG